>JAYKKT010000082.1:0-600000 GCA_036023115.1 Brasenia schreberi
AAGGATAAAGACAAAGGATGAAGACAAAGGATAAGACAAAGGATAAGACAAAGGATAAGACAAAGGATAAGACAAAGGATAAGACAAAGGATAAGACAAAGGATAAGACAAAGGATAAGACAAAGGATAAGACAAAGGATAGAGACAAAAGGATAAGAGACAAAGGATAAGACAAAGGATAAGACAAAGGATAAGACAAAGGATAAGACAAAGGATAAGACAAAGGATAAGACAAAGGATAAGACAAAGGATAAGACAAAGGATAAGACAAAGAATAAGACAAAGGATAAGACAAAGGATAAGACAAAGGATAAGACAAAGGATAAGACAAAGGATAAGACAAAGGATAAGACAAAGGATAAGACAAAGGATAAAGACAAAGGATAAGACAAAGGATAAGACAAAGGATAAGACAAAGGATAAGACAAAGGATAAGACAAAGGATAAGACAAAGGATAAGACAAAGGATAAGACAAAGGATAAGACAAAGGATAAGACAAAGGATAAGACAAAGGATAAGACAAAGGATAAGACAAAGGATAAGACAAAGGATAAGACAAAGGATAAGACAAAGGATAAGACAAAGGATAAGACAAAGGATAAGACAAAGGATAAGACAAAGGATAAGACAAAGGATAAGACAAAGGATAAGACAAAGGATAAGACAAAGGATAAGACAAAGGATAAGACAAAGGATAAGACAAAGGATAAGAGGCAAAGACAGACAAAGGATAAGACAAAGGATAAGAAGACAAAGGATAAGACAAAGGATAAGACAAAGGATAAGACAAAGAGCAAAGGATAAGACAAAGGATAAGACAAAGGATAAGACAAAGGATACAGACAAAGGATAAGACAAAGGATAAGACAAAGGATAAGACAAAGGATAAGACAAAGGATAAGACAAAGGATAAGACAAAGGATAAGACAAAGGATAAGACAAAGGATAGACAAAGGATAAGACAAAGGATAAAGACAAAGGATAAGACAAAGGATAAGACAAAGGATAAGACAAAGGATAAGACAAAGGATAAGACAAAGGATAAGACAAAGGATAAGACAAAGGATAAGACAAAGGATAAGACAAAGGATAAGACAAAGGATAAGACAAAGGATAAGACAAAGGATAAGACAAAGGATAAGACAAAGGATAAGACAAAGGATAAGACAAAGGATAAGACAAAGGATAAGACAAAGGACAAAGGATAAGACAAAGATAGACAAAGGATAAGACAAAGGATAAGACAAAGGATAAGACAAAGGATAAGACAAAGGATAAGACAAAGGATAAGACAAAGGATAAGACAAAGGATAAGACAAAGGATAAGACAAAGGATAAGACAAAGGATAAGACAAAGGATAAGACAAAGGATAAGACAAAGGATAAGACAAAGGATAAGACAAAGGATAAGACAAAGGATAAGACAAAGGATAAGACAAAGGATAAGACAAAGGATAAGACAAAGGATAAGACAAAGGATAAGACAAAGGATAAGACAAAGGATAAGACAAAGGATAAGACAAAGGATAAGACAAAGGATAAGACAAAGGATAAGACAAAGGATAAGACAAAGGATAAGACAAAGGATAAGACAAAGGATAAGACAAAGGATAAGACAAAGGATAAGACAAAGGATAAGACAAAGGATAAGACAAAGGATAAGACAAAGGATAAGACAAAGGATAAGACAAAGGATAAGACAAAGGATAAGATAAGACAAAGGATAAGACAAAGGATAAGACAAAGGATAAGACAAAGGATAAGACAAAGGATAAGACAAAGGATAAGACAAAGGATAAGACAAAGGATAAGACAAAGGATAAGACAAAGGATAAGACAAAGGATAAGACAAAGGATAAGACAAAGGATAAGACAAAGGATAAGACAAAGGATAAGACAAAGGATAAGACAAAGGATAAGACAAAGGATAAGACAAAGGATAAGACAAAGGATAAGACAAAGGATAAGACAAAGGATAAGACAAAGGATAAGACAAAGGATAAGACAAAGGATAAGACAAAGGATAAGACAAAGGATAAGACAAAGGATAAGACAAAGGATAAGACAAAGGATAAGACAAAGGATAAGACAAAGGATAAGACAAAGGATAAGACAAAGGATAAGACAAAGGATAAGACAAAGGATAAGACAAAGGATAAGACAAAGGATAAGACAAAGGATAAGACAAAGGATAAGACAAAGGATAAGACAAAGGATAAGACAAAGGATAAGACAAAGGATAAGACAAAAGCAAAGGATAAGACAAAGGATAAGACAAAGGATAAGACAAAGGATAAGACAAAGGATAAGACAAAGGATAAGACAAAGGATAAGACAAAGGATAAGACAAAGGATAAGACAAAGGATAAGACAAAGGATAAGACAAAGGATAAGACAAAGGATAAGACAAAGGATAAGACAAAGGATAAGACAAAGGATAAGACAAAGGATAAGACAAAGGATAAGACAAAGGATAAGACAAAGGATAAGACAAAGGATAAGACAAAGGATAAGACAAAGGATAAGACAAAGGATAAGACAAAGGATAAGACAAAGGATAAGACAAAGGATAAGACAAAGGATAAGACAAAGGATAAGACAAAGGATAAGACAAAGGATAAGACAAAGGATAAGACAAAGGATAAGACAAAGGATAAGACAAAGGATAAGACAAAGGATAAGACAAAGGATAAGACAAAGGATAAGACAAAGGATAAGACAAAGGATAAGACAAAGGATAAGACAAAGGATAAGACAAAGGATAAGACAAAGGATAAGACAAAGGATAAGACAAAGGATAAGACAAAGGATAAGACAAAGGATAAGACAAAGGATAAGACAAAGGATAAGACAAAGGATAAGACAAAGGATAAGACAAAGGATAAGACAAAGGATAAGACAAAGGATAAGACAAAGGATAAGACAAAGGATAAGACAAAGGATAAGACAAAGGATAAGACAAAGGATAAGACAAAGGATAAGACAAAGGATAAGACAAAGGATAAGACAAAGGATAAGACAAAGGATAAGACAAAGGATAAGACAAAGGATAAGACAAAGGATAAGACAAAGGATAAGACAAAGGATAAGACAAAGGATAAGACAAAGACAAAGGATAAGACAAAGGATAAGACAAAGGATAAGACAAAGGATAAGACAAAGGATAAGACAAAGGATAAGACAAAGGATAAGACAAAGGATAAGACAAAGGATAAGACAAAGGATAAGACAAAGGATAAGACAAAGGATAAGACAAAGGATAAGACAAAGGATAAGACAAAGGATAAGACAAAGGATAAGACAAAGGAAGACAAAGGATAAGACAAAGGATAAGACAAAGGATAAGACAAAGGATAAGACAAAGGATAAGACAAAGGATAAGACAAAGGATAAGACAAAGGATAAGACAAAGGATAAGACAAAGGATAAGACAAAGGATAAGACAAAGGATAAGACAAAGGATAAGACAAAGGATAAGACAAAGGATAAGACAAAGGATAAGACAAAGGATAAGACAAAGGATAAGACAAAGGATAAGACAAAGGATAAGACAAAGGATAAGACAAAGGATAAGACAAAGGATAAGACAAAGGATAAGACAAAGGATAAGACAAAGGATAAGACAAAGGATAAGACAAAGGATAAGACAAAGGATAAGACAAAGGATAAGACAAAGGATAGGATAAGACAAAGGATAAGACAAAGGATAAGACAAAGGATAAGACAAAGGATAAGACAAAGGATAAGACAAAGGATAAGACAAAGGATAAGACAAAGGATAAGACAAAGGATAAGACAAAGGATAAGACAAAGGATAAGACAAAGGATAAGACAAAGGATAAGACAAAGGATAAGACAAAGGATAAGACAAAGGATAAGACAAAGGATAAGACAAAGGATAAGACAAAGGATAAGACAAAGGATAAGACAAAGGATAAGACAAAGACAAAGGATAAGACAAAGGATAAGACAAAGGATAAGACAAAGGATAAGACAAAGGATAAGACAAAAAGGATAAGACAAAGGATAAGACAAAGGATAAGACAAAGGATAAGACAAAGGATAAGACAAAGGATAAGACAAAGGATAAGACAAAGGATAAGACAAAGGATAAGACAAAGGATAAGACAAAGGATAAGACAAAGGATAAGACAAAGGATAAGACAAAGGATAAGACAAAGGATAAGACAAAGGATAAGACAAAGGATAAGACAAAGGATAAGACAAAGGATAAGACAAAGGATAAGACAAAGGATAAGACAAAGGATAAGACAAAGGATAAGAGACAAAGGATAAGACAAAGGATAAGACAAAGGATAAGACAAAGGATAAGACAAAGGATAAGACAAAGGATAAGACAAAGGATAAGACAAAGGATAAGACAAAGGATAAGACAAAGGATAAGACAAAGGATAAGACAAAGGATAAGACAAAGGATAAGACAAAGGATAAGACAAAGGATAAGACAAAGGATAAGACAAAGGATAAGACAAAGGATAAGACAAAGGATAAGACAAAGGATAAGACAAAGGATAAGACAAAGGATAAGACAAAGGATAAGACAAAGGATAAGACAAAGGATAAGACAAAGGATAAGACAAAGGATAAGACAAAGGATAAGACAAAGGATAAGACAAAGGATAAGACAAAGGATAAGACAAAGGATAAGACAAAGGATAAGACAAAGGATAAGACAAAGGATAAGACAAAGGATAAGACAAAGGATAAGACAAAGGATAAGACAAAGGATAAGACAAAGGATAAGACAAAGGATAAGACAAAGGATAAGACAAAGGATAAGACAAAGGATAAGACAAAGGATAAGACAAAGGATAAGACAAAGGATAAGACAAAGGATAAGACAAAGGATAAGACAAAGGATAAGACAAAGGATAAGACAAAGGATAAGACAAAGGATAAGACAAAGGATAAGACAAAGGATAAGACAAAGGATAAGACAAAGGATAAGACAAAGGATAAGACAAAGGATAAGACAAAGGATAAGACAAAGGATAAGACAAAGGATAAGACAAAGGATAAGACAAAGGATAAGACAAAGGATAAGACAAAGGATAAGACAAAGGATAAGACAAAGGATAAGACAAAGGATAAGACAAAGGATAAGACAAAGGATAAGACAAAGGATAAGACAAAGGATAAGACAAAGGATAAGACAAAGGATAAGACAAAGGATAAGACAAAGGATAAGACAAAGGATAAGACAAAGGATAAGACAAAGGATAAGACAAAGGATAAGACAAAGGATAAGACAAAGGATAAGACAAAGGATAAGACAAAGGATAAGACAAAGGATAAGACAAAGGATAAGACAAAGGATAAGACAAAGGATAAGACAAAGGATAAGACAAAGGATAAGACAAAGGATAAGACAAAGGATAAGACAAAGGATAAGACAAAGGATAAGACAAAGGATAAGACAAAGGATAAGACAAAGGATAAGACAAAGGATAAGACAAAGGATAAGACAAAGGATAAGACAAAGGATAAGACAAAGGATAAGACAAAGGATAAGACAAAGGATAAGACAAAGGATAAGACAAAGGATAGACAAAGGATAGACAAAGGATAAGACAAAGGATAAGACAAAGGATAAGACAAAGGATAAGACAAAGGATAAGACAAAGGAAAGGATAAGACAAAGGATAAGACAAAGGATAAGACAAAGGATAGACAAAGGATAAGACAAAGGATAAGACAAAGGATAAGACAAAAGGATAAGACAAAGGATAAGACAAAGGATAAGACAAAGGATAAGACAAAAGGATAAGACAAAGGATAAGACAAAGGATAAGACAAAAGGATAAGACAAAGGATAACAGACAAAGGATAAGACAAAGGATAAGACAAAGGATAAGACAAAGGATAAGACAAAGGATAAGACAAAGGATAAGACAAAGGATAAGACAAAGGATAAGACAAAGGATAAGACAAAGGATAAGACAAAGATATAAGCAAAGGATAAGACAAAGGATAAGACAAAGGATAAGACAAAGGATAAGACAAAGGATAAGACAAAGGATAAGACAAAGGATAAGACAAAGGATAAGACAAAGGATAAGACAAAGGATAAGACAAAGGATAAGACAAAGGATAAGACAAAGGATAAGACAAAGGATAAGACAAAGGATAAGACAAAGGATAAGACAAAGGATAAGACAAAGGATAAGACAAAGGATAAGACAAAGGATAAGACAAAGGATAAGACAAAGGATAAGACAAAGGATAAGACAAAGGATAAGACAAAGGATAAGACAAAGGATAAGACAAAGGATAAGAGACAAAGGATAAGACAAAGGATAAGACAAAGGATAAGACAAAGGATAAGACAAAGGATAAGACAAAGGATAAAGACAAAGGATAAGACAAAGGATAAGACAAAGGATAAGACAAAGGATAAAGACAAAGGATAAGACAAAGGATAAGACAAAGGATAAGACAAAGGATAAGACAAAGGATAAGACAAAGGATAAGACAAAGGATAAGACAAAGGATAAGACAAAGGATAAGACAAAAGGATGAGGCAAAGTATAATACAAAGTGATCAGACAAAGTATAAATACAAAGGATAAGTACAAAGTATAAGACAAAGGATAAGACAAAGGATTAAAGACAAACTATATAAGACAAAGCACTAAGACAAAGGATAAGACAAAGGATAAGACAAAAGGATAAGACAAAGGATAAGACAGAGGATAAGACAAAGGATAGACAAAAGTATAAGACAAAGGATAAGACAAAGGATAAGACAAAGGATAAGACAAAGGATAAGACAAAGGATAAGACAAAGGATAATACAAAGGATAAGACAAACTATAAGACAAAGGATATAGACAATGGTATAAGACAATGTATAAGACAAAGTTTATAAGACAAAACTATAAGACAAAGTCTATAAGACAAACTATAAGACAAAGGATAAGACAAAGGAATAAGACAAACTATAAGACAAAGGAGTCAGGACACTAGTGGATAAGGCAAAGCTATAAGACAAAACTATACAGACAAAGGATGACAAAGGATCAGCAAATGATTAGACACAGGATAATACAAAGGATAAGACAAAACTATAAGACAAAGGATAAGACAGCAAAGCTATAAGACAAAACTATAATACAAAGGATAAGACAAAGGATAAGACAAGACTATAAGTACAAAACTATAATACAAAGGATAAGACAAAGGATAAGACAAAGGATAAGACAAAACTATAATACAAAGGAGGAGGATAAAAGGATAATACAAAGGATAAGACAAAGGATAAGACAAAGCTATAAGACAAAGGATACAATACAAAGCTATAATACAAAGGATAAGACACTAGGATAAGACAAAGTTATAAGTACAAAGCTATAAGACAAAATGTATAAGACAAAGGATAAGATCAAACTATAAGACAAAGGATAAGGGTCAGGAACAGGATGCAGCTTATATAAGACAAAGGATAAGACAAAGGATAAGACAAAGCTATAAGACAAAGTTATAAGACAAAGGATAAGACAAAGGATAAGTACAACTTATAAAGACAAAGTTATAAGACAAAGCTATAAGACAATGTATAAGGTAAACTATAGACAAAAGCCAGTACCACAAAGGATAAGACAAAGGATAAGACAAAACTATAAAACAAACTATAAGACAAAACTATAAGACAAAAAGGATAAGACAAAGGATATGAGGCAAAGGATAAGACAAAGGCTATAATACAAAGGATAATACAAAACTATAAGACAAAGGATAAGACAAAATGATAAGACAAAGGATAAGACAAAGCTATAAGACAAAGCGTATAAGACAAAGGCTAATACAAAGGATAAGACAAACCTATAAGACAATGAGGATAAGACAAAGGATAAGACAAAACTATAAGACAAAACTATAAGACAAAGCTATAAGACAAAACTATAAGACAAAACTATAATACAAAGGATAAAGGATACAGACAAAGGATAAGACAAAGGATAAGACAAGGCTAAGACAAAGGATAAGTCAAAGGAACAAGACCAAGGATAAGACAAAGGATAAGACAAAGGATAAGACAAAGGATAAGACAAAGGATAAGACAAAAAGTATACACAAAGGATAAGACAAAGGATAAGACAAAGGATAAGACAAAGGATAATACAAAGGATAAGACAAAGGATAATACAAAGGATAAGACAAAAGGATAAGACAAAGGATAAGACAAAGGATAAGACAAAACTATAAGACAAAGGATAAGACAAAGGATACAGACAAAGGATAAGACAAAGGCTAAGACAAAGGATAATACAAAGGATAAGACAAAGGATAAGACAAAGGATAAAGACAAAGGATAAGACAAAGGATAAGACAAAGGATAAGACAAAGGATAAGACAAAGGATAAGACAAAGGATAAGACAAAGGATAAGACAAAGGATAAGACAAGGATAAGACAAGGATAAGACAAAGGATAAGACAAAGGATAAGACAAAGGATAAGACAAAGGATAAGACAAACTATAAGACAAAGGATAAGACAAAGGATAAGACAAAGGATAAGACAAAGGATAAGACAAAGGATAAGACAAAGGATAAGACAAAGGATAAGACAAAGGATAAGACAAAGGATAAGACAAAGGATAAGACAAAGGATAAGACAAAGGATAAGACAAAGGATAAGACAAAGGATAAGACAAAGGATAAGACAAAGGATAAGACAAAGGATAAGACAAAGGATAAGACAAAGGATAAGACAAAGGATAAGACAAAGGATAAGACAAAGGATAAGACAAAGGATAAGACAAAGGATAAGACAAAGGATAAGACAAAGGATAAGACAAAGGATAAGACAAAGGATAAGACAAAGGATAAGACAAAGGATAAGACAAAGGATAAGACAAAGGATAAGACAAAGGATAAGACAAAGGATAAGACAAAGGATAAGACAAAGGATAAGACAAAGGATAAGACAAAGGATAAGACAAAGGATAAGACAAAGGATAAGACAAAGGATAAGACAAAGGATAAGACAAAGGATAAGACAAAGGATAAGACAAAGGATAAGACAAAGGATAAGACAAAGGATAAGACAAAGGATAAGACAAAGGATAAGACAAAGGATAAGACAAAGGATAAGACAAAGGATAAGACAAAGGATAAGACAAAGGATAAGACAAAGGATAAGACAAAGGATAAGACAAAGGATAAGACAAAGGATAAGACAAAGGATAAGACAAAGGATAAGACAAAGGATAAGACAAAGGATAAGACAAAGGATAAGACAAAGGATAAGACAAAGGATAAGACAAAGGATAAGACAAAGCTATAAGACAAAGGATAAGACAAAGGATAAGACAAAGGATAAGACAAAGGATAAGACAAAAGGATAAGACAAAGGATAAGACAAAGGATAAGACAAAGGATAAGACAAAGGATAAGACAAAGGATAAGACAAAAGGATAAGACAAAGGATAAGACAAAGGATAAGACAAAGGATAAGACAAAGGATAAGACAAAGGATAAGACAAAGGATAAGACAAAGGATAAGACAAAGGATAAGACAAAGGATAAGACAAAGGATAAGACAAAGGATAAGACAAAGGATAAGACAAAGGATAAGACAAAGGATAAGACAAAAGGATAAGACAAAGGATAAGACAAAGGATAAGACAAAGGATAAGACAAAGGATAAGACAAAGGATAAGACAAAGGATAAGACAAAGGATAAGACAAGGATAAGACAAGGATAAGACAAAGGATAAGACAAAGGATAAGACAAAGGATAAGACAAAGGATAAGACAAAGGATAAGACAAAGGATAAGACAAAGGATAAGACAAAAGGATAAGACAAAGGATAAGACAAAGGATAAGACAAAGGATAAGACAAAGGATAAGACAAAGGATAAGACAAAGGATAAGACAAAGGATAAGACAAAAGGATAAGACAAAGGATAAGACAAAGGATAAGACAAAGGATAAGACAAAGGATAAGACAAAGGATAAAGACAAAGGATAAGACAAAGGATAAGACAAAGGATAAGACAAAGGATAAGACAAAGGATAAGACAAAGGATAAGACAAAGGATAAGACAAAGGATAAGACAAAGGATAAGACAAAGGATAAGACAAAGGATAAGACAAAGGATAAGACAAAGGATAAGACAAAGGATAAGACAAAGGATAAGACAAAGGATAAGACAAAGGATAAGACAAAGGATAAGACAAAGGATAAGACAAAGGATAAGACAAAGGATAAGACAAAGGATAAGACAAAGGATAAGACAAGGATAAGACAAAGGATAAGACAAAGGATAAGACAAAGGATAAGACAAAGGATAAGACAAAGGATAAGACAAAGGATAAGACAAAGGATAAGACAAAGGATAAGACAAAGGATAAGACAAAGGATAAGACAAAGGATAAGACAAAGGATAAGACAAGGATAAGACAAAGGATAAGACAAAGGATAAGACAAAGGATAAGACAAAGGATAAGACAAAGGATAAGACAAAGGATAAGACAAAGGATAAGACAAAGGATAAGACAAAGGATAAGACAAAGGATAAGACAAAGGATAAGACAAAGGATAAGACAAAGGATAAGACAAAGGATAAGACAAAGGATAAGACAAAGGATAAGACAAAGGATAAGACAAAGGATAAGACAAAGGATAAGACAAAGGATAAGACAAAGGATAAGACAAAGGATAAGACAAAGGATAAGACAAAGGATAAGACAAAGGATAAGACAAAGGATAAGACAAAGGATAAGACAAAGGATAAGACAAAGGATAAGACAAAGGATAAGACAAAGGATAAGACAAAGGATAAGACAAAGGATAAGACAAAGGATAAGACAAAGGATAAGACAAAGGATAAGACAAAGGATAAGACAAAGGATAAGACAAAGGATAAGACAAAGGATAAGACAAAGGATAAGACAAAGGATAAGACAAAGGATAAGACAAAGGATAAGACAAAGGATAAGACAAAGGATAAGACAAAGGATAAGACAAAGGATAAGACAAAGGATAAGACAAAGGATAAGACAAAGGATAAGACAAAGGATAAGACAAAGGATAAGACAAAGGATAAGACAAAGGATAAGACAAAGGATAAGACAAAGGATAAGACAAAGGATAAGACAAAGGATAAGACAAAGGATAAGACAAAGGATAAGACAAAGGATAAGACAAAGGATAAGACAAAGGATAAGACAAAGGATAAGACAAAGGATAAGACAAAGGATAAGACAAAGGATAAGACAAAGGATAAGACAAAGGATAAGACAAAGGATAAGACAAAGGATAAGACAAAGGATAAGACAAAGGATAAGACAAAGGATAAGACAAAGGATAAGACAAAGGATAAGACAAAGGATAAGACAAAGGATAAGACAAAGGATAAGACAAAGGATAAGACAAAGGATAAGACAAAGGATAAGACAAAGGATAAGACAAAGGATAAGACAAAGGATAAGACAAAGGATAAGACAAAGGATAAGACAAAGGATAAGACAAAGGATAAGACAAAGGATAAGACAAAGGATAAGACAAAGGATAAGACAAAGGATAAGACAAAGGATAAGACAAAGGATAAGACAAAGGATAAGACAAAGGATAAGACAAAGGATAAGACAAAGGATAAGACAAAGGATAAGACAAAGGATAAGACAAAGGATAAGACAAAGGATAAGACAAAGGATAAGACAAAGGATAAGACAAAGGATAAGACAAAGGATAAGACAAAGGATAAGACAAAGGATAAGACAAAGGATAAGACAAAGGATAAGACAAAGGATAAGACAAAGGATAAGACAAAGGATAAGACAAAGGATAAGACAAAGGATAAGACAAAGGATAAGACAAAGGATAAGACAAAGGATAAGACAAAGGATAAGACAAAGGATAAGACAAAGGATAAGACAAAGGATAAGACAAAGGATAAGACAAAGGATAAGACAAAGGATAAGACAAAGGATAAGACAAAGGATAAGACAAAGGATAAGACAAAGGATAAGACAAAGGATAAGACAAAGGATAAGACAAAGGATAAGACAAAGGATAAGACAAAGGATAAGACAAAGGATAAGACAAAGGATAAGACAAAGGATAAGACAAAGGATAAGACAAAGGATAAGACAAAGGATAAGACAAAGGATAAGACAAAGGATAAGACAAAGGATAAGACAAAGGATAAGACAAAGGATAAGACAAAGGATAAGACAAAGGATAAGACAAAGGATAAGACAAAGGATAAGACAAAGGATAAGACAAAGGATAAGACAAAGGATAAGACAAAGGATAAGACAAAGGATAAGACAAAGGATAAGACAAAGGATAAGACAAAGGATAAGACAAAGGATAAGACAAAGGATAAGACAAAGGATAAGACAAAGGATAAGACAAAGGATAAGACAAAGGATAAGACAAAGGATAAGACAAAGGATAAGACAAAGGATAAGACAAAGGATAAGACAAAGGATAAGACAAAGGATAAGACAAAGGATAAGACAAAGGATAAGACAAAGGATAAGACAAAGGATAAGACAAAGGATAAGACAAAGGATAAGACAAAGGATAAGACAAAGGATAAGACAAAGGATAAGACAAAGGATAAGACAAAGGATAAGACAAAGGATAAGACAAAGGATAAGACAAAGGATAAGACAAAGGATAAGACAAAGGATAAGACAAAGGATAAGACAAAGGATAAGACAAAGGATAAGACAAAGGATAAGACAAAGGATAAGACAAAGGATAAGACAAAGGATAAGACAAAGGATAAGACAAAGGATAAGACAAAGGATAAGACAAAGGATAAGACAAAGGATAAGACAAAGGATAAGACAAAGGATAAGACAAAGGATAAGACAAAGGATAAGACAAAGGATAAGACAAAGGATAAGACAAAGGATAAGACAAAGGATAAGACAAAGGATAAGACAAAGGATAAGACAAAGGATAAGACAAAGGATAAGACAAAGGATAAGACAAAGGATAAGACAAAGGATAAGACAAAGGATAAGACAAAGGATAAGACAAAGGATAAGACAAAGGATAAGACAAAGGATAAGACAAAGGATAAGACAAAGGATAAGACAAAGGATAAGACAAAGGATAAGACAAAGGATAAGACAAAGGATAAGACAAAGGATAAGACAAAGGATAAGACAAAGGATAAGACAAAGGATAAGACAAAGGATAAGACAAAGGATAAGACAAAGGATAAGACAAAGGATAAGACAAAGGATAAGACAAAGGATAAGACAAAGGATAAGACAAAGGATAAGACAAAGGATAAGACAAAGGATAAGACAAAGGATAAGACAAAGGATAAGACAAAGGATAAGACAAAGGATAAGACAAAGGATAAGACAAAGGATAAGACAAAGGATAAGACAAAGGATAAGACAAAGGATAAGACAAAGGATAAGACAAAGGATAAGACAAAGGATAAGACAAAGGATAAGACAAAGGATAAGACAAAGGATAAGACAAAGGATAAGACAAAGGATAAGACAAAGGATAAGACAAAGGATAAGACAAAGGATAAGACAAAGGATAAGACAAAGGATAAGACAAAGGATAAGACAAAGGATAAGACAAAGGATAAGACAAAGGATAAGACAAAGGATAAGACAAAGGATAAGACAAAGGATAAGACAAAGGATAAGACAAAGGATAAGACAAAGGATAAGACAAAGGATAAGACAAAGGATAAGACAAAGGATAAGACAAAGGATAAGACAAAGGATAAGACAAAGGATAAGACAAAGGATAAGACAAAGGATAAGACAAAGGATAAGACAAAGGATAAGACAAAGGATAAGACAAAGGATAAGACAAAGGATAAGACAAAGGATAAGACAAAGGATAAGACAAAGGATAAGACAAAGGATAAGACAAAGGATAAGACAAAGGATAAGACAAAGGATAAGACAAAGGATAAGACAAAGGATAAGACAAAGGATAAGACAAAGGATAAGACAAAGGATAAGACAAAGGATAAGACAAAGGATAAGACAAAGGATAAGACAAAGGATAAGACAAAGGATAAGACAAAGGATAAGACAAAGGATAAGACAAAGGATAAGACAAAGGATAAGACAAAGGATAAGACAAAGGATAAGACAAAGGATAAGACAAAGGATAAGACAAAGGATAAGACAAAGGATAAGACAAAGGATAAGACAAAGGATAAGACAAAGGATAAGACAAAGGATAAGACAAAGGATAAGACAAAGGATAAGACAAAGGATAAGACAAAGGATAAGACAAAGGATAAGACAAAGGATAAGACAAAGGATAAGACAAAGGATAAGACAAAGGATAAGACAAAGGATAAGACAAAGGATAAGACAAAGGATAAGACAAAGGATAAGACAAAGGATAAGACAAAGGATAAGACAAAGGATAAGACAAAGGATAAGACAAAGGATAAGACAAAGGATAAGACAAAGGATAAGACAAAGGATAAGACAAAGGATAAGACAAAGGATAAGACAAAGGATAAGACAAAGGATAAGACAAAGGATAAGACAAAGGATAAGACAAAGGATAAGACAAAGGATAAGACAAAGGATAAGACAAAGGATAAGACAAAGGATAAGACAAAGGATAAGACAAAGGATAAGACAAAGGATAAGACAAAGGATAAGACAAAGGATAAGACAAAGGATAAGACAAAGGATAAGACAAAGGATAAGACAAAGGATAAGACAAAGGATAAGACAAAGGATAAGACAAAGGATAAGACAAAGGATAAGACAAAGGATAAGACAAAGGATAAGACAAAGGATAAGACAAAGGATAAGACAAAGGATAAGACAAAGGATAAGACAAAGGATAAGACAAAGGATAAGACAAAGGATAAGACAAAGGATAAGACAAAGGATAAGACAAAAGGATAAGACAAAGGATAAGACAAAGGATAAGACAAAGGATAAGACAAAGGATAAGACAAAGGATAAGACAAAGGATAAGACAAAGGATAAGACAAAGGATAAGACAAAGGATAAGACAAAGGATAAGACAAAGGATAAGACAAAGGATAAGACAAAGGATAAGACAAAGGATAAGACAAAGGATAAGACAAAGGATAAGACAAAGGATAAGACAAAGGATAAGACAAAGGATAAGACAAAGGATAAGACAAAGGATAAGACAAAGGATAAGACAAAGGATAAGACAAAGGATAAGACAAAGGATAAGACAAAGGATAAGACAAAGGATAAGACAAAGGATAAGACAAAGGATAAGACAAAGGATAAGACAAAGGATAAGACAAAGGATAAGACAAAGGATAAGACAAAGGATAAGACAAAGGATAAGACAAAGGATAAGACAAAGGATAAGACAAAGGATAAGACAAAGGATAAGACAAAGGATAAGACAAAGGATAAGACAAAGGATAAGACAAAGGATAAGACAAAGGATAAGACAAAGGATAAGACAAAGGATAAGACAAAGGATAAGACAAAGGATAAGACAAAGGATAAGACAAGACAAAGGATAAGACAAAGGATAAGACAAGACAAAGGATAAGACAAAGGATAAGACAAGACAAAGGATAAGACAAAGGATAAGACAAAGGATAAGACAAAGGATAAGACAAAGGATAAGACAAAGGATAAGACAAAGGATAAGACAAAGGATAAGACAAAGGATAAGACAAAGGATAAGACAAAGGATAAGACAAAGGATAAGACAAAGGATAAGACAAAGGATAAGACAAAGGATAAGACAAAGGATAAGACAAAGGATAAGACAAAGGATAAGACAAAGGATAAGACAAAGGATAAGACAAAGGATAAGACAAAGGATAAGACAAAGGATAAGACAAAGGATAAGACAAAGGATAAGACAAAGGATAAGACAAAGGATAAGACAAAAGGATAAGACAAAGGATAAGACAAAGGATAAGACAAAGGATAAGACAAAGGATAAGACAAAGGATAAGACAAAGGATAAGACAAAGGATAAGACAAAGGATAAGACAAAGGATAAGACAAAGGATAAGACAAAGGATAAGACAAAGGATAAGACAAAGGATAAGACAAAGGATAAGACAAAGGATAAGACAAAGGATAAGACAAAGGATAAGACAAAGGATAAGACAAAGGATAAGACAAAGGATAAGACAAAGGATAAGACAAAGGATAAGACAAAGGATAAGACAAAGGATAAGACAAAGGATAAGACAAAGGATAAGACAAAGGATAAGACAAAGGATAAGACAAAGGATAAGACAAAGGATAAGACAAAGGATAAGACAAAGGATAAGACAAAGGATAAGACAAAGGATAAGACAAAGGATAAGACAAAGGATAAGACAAAGGATAAGACAAAGGATAAGACAAAGGATAAGACAAAGGATAAGACAAAGGATAAGACAAAGGATAAGACAAAGGATAAGACAAAGGATAAGACAAAGGATAAGACAAAGGATAAGACAAAGGATAAGACAAAGGATAAGACAAAGGATAAGAAGACAAAGGATAAGACAAAGGATAAGACAAAGGATAAGACAAAGGATAAGACAAAGGATAAGACAAAGGATAAGACAAAGGATAAGACAAAGGATAAGACAAAGGATAAGACAAAGGATAAGACAAAGGATAAGACAAAGGATAAGACAAAGGATAAGACAAAGGATAAGACAAAGGATAAGACAAAGGATAAGACAAATGGATAAGACAAAGGATAAGACAAATGGATAAGACAAAGGATAAGACAAAGGATAAGACAAAGGATAAGACAAAGGATAAGACAAAGGATAAGACAAAGGATAAGACAAAGGATAAGACAAAGGATAAGACAAAGGATAAGACAAAGGATAAGACAAAGGATAAGACAAAGGATAAGACAAAGGATAAGACAAAGGATAAGACAAAGGATAAGACAAAGGATAAGACAAAGGATAAGACAAAGGATAAGACAAAGGATAAGACAAAGGATAAGACAAAGGATAAGACAAAGGATAAGACAAAGGATAAGACAAAGGATAAGACAAAGGATAAGACAAAGGATAAGACAAAGGATAAGACAAAGGATAAGACAAAGGATAAGACAAAGGATAAGACAAAGGATAAGACAAAGGATAAGACAAAGGATAAGACAAAGGATAAGACAAAGGATAAGACAAAAGGATAAGACAAAGGATAAGACAAAGGATAAGACAAAGGATAAGACAAAGGATAAGACAAAGGATAAGACAAAGGATAAGACAAAGGATAAGACAAAGGATAAGACAAAGGATAAGACAAAGGATAAGACAAAGGATAAGACAAAGGATAAGACAAAGGATAAGACAAAGGATAAGACAAAGGATAAGACAAAGGATAAGACAAAGGATAAGACAAAGGATAAGACAAAGGATAAGACAAAGGATAAGACAAAGGATAAGACAAAGGATAAGACAAAGGATAAGACAAAGGATAAGACAAAGGATAAGACAAAGGATAAGACAAAGGATAAGACAAAGGATAAGACAAAGGATAAGACAAAGGATAAGACAAAGGATAAGACAAAGGATAAGACAAAGGATAAGACAAAGGATAAGACAAAGGATAAGACAAAGGATAAGACAAAGGATAAGACAAAGGATAAGACAAAGGATAAGACAAAGGATAAGACAAAGGATAAGACAAAGGATAAGACAAAGGATAAGACAAAGGATAAGACAAAGGATAAGACAAAGGATAAGACAAAGGATAAGACAAAGGATAAGACAAAGGATAAGACAAAGGATAAGACAAAGGATAAGACAAAGGATAAGACAAAGGATAAGACAAAGGATAAGACAAAGGATAAGACAAAGGATAAGACAAAGGATAAGACAAAGGATAAGACAAAGGATAAGACAAAGGATAAGACAAAGGATAAGACAAAGGATAAGACAAAGGATAAGACAAAGGATAAGACAAAGGATAAGACAAAGGATAAGACAAAGGATAAGACAAAGGATAAGACAAAGGATAAGACAAAGGATAAGACAAAGGATAAGACAAAGGATAAGACAAAGGATAGGATAAGACAAAGGATAAGACAAAGGATAAGACAAAGGATAAGACAAAGGATAAGACAAAGGATAAGACAAAGGATAAGACAAAGGATAAGACAAAGGATAAGACAAAGGATAAGACAAAGGATAAGACAAAGACAAAGGATAAGACAAAGAAAAAGGATAAGACAAAGGATAAGACAAAGGATAAGACAAAGGATAAGACAAAGGATAAGACAAAGGATAAGACAAAGGATAAGACAAAGGATAAGACAAAGGATAAGACAAAGGATAAGACAAAGGATAAGACAAAGGATAAGACAAAGGATAAGACAAAGGATAAGACAAAGGATAAGACAAAGGATAAGACAAAGGATAAGACAAAGGATAAGACAAAGGATAAGACAAAGGATAAGACAAAGGATAAGACAAAGGATAAGACAAAGGATAAGACAAAGGATAAGACAAAGGATAAGACAAAGGATAAGACAAAGGATAAGACAAAGGATAAGACAAAGGATAAGACAAAGGATAAGACAAAGGATAAGACAAAGGATAAGACAAAGGATAAGACAAAGGATAAGACAAAGGATAAGACAAAGGATAAGACAAAGGATAAGACAAAGGATAAGACAAAGGATAAGACAAAGGATAAGACAAAGGATAAGACAAAGGATAAGACAAAGGATAAGACAAAGGATAAGACAAAGGATAAGACAAAGGATAAGACAAAGGATAAGACAAAGGATAAGACAAAGGATAAGACAAAGGATAAGACAAAGGATAAGACAAAGGATAAGACAAAGGATAAGACAAAGGATAAGACAAAGGATAAGACAAAGGATAAGACAAAGGATAAGACAAAGGATAAGACAAAGGATAAGACAAAGGATAAGACAAAGGATAAGACAAAGGATAAGACAAAGGATAAGACAAAGGATAAGACAAAGGATAAGACAAAGGATAAGACAAAGGATAAGACAAAGGATAAGACAAAGGATAAGACAAAGGATAAGACAAAGGATAAGACAAAGGATAAGACAAAGGATAAGACAAAGGATAAGACAAAGGATAAGACAAAGGATAAGACAAAGGATAAGACAAAGGATAAGACAAAGGATAAGACAAAGGATAAGACAAAGGATAAGACAAAGGATAAGACAAAGGATAAGACAAAGGATAAGACAAAGGATAAGACAAAGGATAAGACAAAGGATAAGACAAAGGATAAGACAAAGGATAAGACAAAGGATAAGACAAAGGATAAGACAAAGGATAAGACAAAGGATAAGACAAAGGATAAGACAAAGGATAAGACAAAGGATAAGACAAAGGATAAGACAAAGGATAAGACAAAGGATAAGACAAAGGATAAGACAAAGGATAAGACAAAGGATAAGACAAAGGATAAGACAAAGGATAAGACAAAGGATAAGACAAAGGATAAGACAAAGGATAAGACAAAGGATAAGACAAAGGATAAGACAAAGGATAAGACAAAGGATAAGACAAAGGATAAGACAAAGGATAAGACAAAGGATAAGACAAAGGATAAGACAAAGGATAAGACAAAGGATAAGACAAAGGATAAGACAAAGGATAAGACAAAGGATAAGACAAAGGATAAGACAAAGGATAAGACAAAGGATAAGACAAAGGATAAGACAAAGGATAAGATAAGACAAAGGATAAGACAAAGGATAAGACAAAGGATAAGACAAAGGATAAGACAAAGGATAAGACAAAGGATAAGACAAAGGATAAGACAAAGGATAAGACAAAGACAAAGGATAAGACAAAGAAAAAGATAAGAAAAGGATAAGACAAAGGATAAGACAAAGGATAAGACAAAGGATAAGACAAAGGATAAGACAAAGGATAAGACAAAGGATAAGACAAAGGATAAGACAAAGGATAAGACAAAGGATAAGACAAAGGATAAGACAAAGGATAAGACAAAGGATAAGACAAAGGATAAGACAAAGGATAAGACAAAGGATAAGACAAAGGATAAGACAAAGGATAAGACAAAGGATAAGACAAAGGATAAGATAAGACAAAGGATAAGACAAAGGATAAGACAAAGGATAAGACAAAGGATAAGACAAAGGATAAGACAAAGGATAAGACAAAGGATAAGACAAAGGATAAGACAAAGGATAAGACAAAGGATAAGACAAAGGATAAGACAAAGGATAAGACAAAGGATAAGACAAAGGATAAGACAAAGGATAAGACAAAGGATAAGACAAAGGATAAGACAAAGGATAAGACAAAGGATAAGACAAAGGATAAGACAAAGGATAAGACAAAGGATAAGACAAAGGATAAGACAAAGGATAAGACAAAGGATAAGACAAAGGATAAGACAAAGGATAAGACAAAGGATAAGACAAAGGATAAGACAAAGGATAAGACAAAGGATAAGACAAAGGATAAGACAAAGGATAAGACAAAGGATAAGACAAAGGATAAGACAAAGGATAAGACAAAGGATAAGACAAAGGATAAGACAAAGGATAAGACAAAGGATAAGACAAAGGATAAGACAAAGGATAAGACAAAGGATAAGACAAAGGATAAGACAAAGGATAAGACAAAGGATAAGACAAAGGATAAGACAAAGGATAAGACAAAGGATAAGACAAAGGATAAGACAAAGGATAAGACAAAGGATAAGACAAAGGATAAGACAAAGGATGAGACAAAGGATAAGACAAAGGATGAGACAAAGGATAAGACAAAGGATAAGACAAAGGATAAGACAAAGGATAAGACAAAGGATAAGACAAAGGATAAGACAAAGGATAAGACAAAGGATAAGACAAAGGATAAGACAAAGGATAAGACAAAGGATAAGACAAAGGATAAGACAAAGGATAAGACAAAGGATAAGACAAAGGATAAGACAAAGGATAAGACAAAGGATAAGACAAAGGATAAGACAAAGGATAAGACAAAGGATAAGACAAAGGATAAGACAAAGGATAAGACAAAGGATAAGACAAAGGATAAGACAAAGGATAAGACAAAGGATAAGACAAAGGATAAGACAAAGGATAAGACAAAGGATAAGACAAATGATAAGACAAAGGATAAGACAAAGGATAAGACAAAGGATAAGACAAAGGATAAGACAAAGGATAAGACAAAGGATAAGACAAAGGATAAGACAAAGGATAAGACAAAGGATAAGACAAAGGATAAGACAAAGGATAAGACAAAGGATAAGACAAAGGATAAGACAAAGGATAAGACAAAGGATAAGACAAAGGATAAGACAAAGGATAAGACAAAGGATAAGACAAAGGATAAGACAAAGGATAAGACAAAGGATAAGACAAAGGATAAGACAAAGGATAAGACAAAGGATAAGACAAAGGATAAGACAAAGGATAAGACAAAGGATAAGACAAAGGATAAGACAAAGGATAAGACAAAGGATAAGACAAAGGATAAGACAAAGGATAAGACAAAGGATAAGACAAAGGATAAGACAAAGGATAAGACAAAGGATAAGACAAAGGATAAGACAAAGGATAAGACAAAGGATAAGACAAAGGATAAGACAAAGGATAAGACAAAGGATAAGACAAAGGATAAGACAAAGGATAAGACAAAGGATAAGACAAAGGATAAGACAAAGGATAAGACAAAGGATAAGACAAAGGATAAGACAAAGGATAAGACAAAGGATAAGACAAAGGATAAGACAAAGGATAAGACAAAGGATAAGACAAAGGATAAGACAAAGGATAAGACAAAGGATAAGACAAAGGATAAGACAAAGGATAAGACAAAGGATAAGACAAAGGATAAGACAAAGGATAAGACAAAGGATAAGACAAAGGATAAGACAAAGGATAAGACAAAGGATAAGACAAAGGATAAGACAAAGGATAAGACAAAGAAAAAAGGATAAGACAAAGGATAAGACAAAGGATAAGACAAAGGATAAGACAAAGGATAAGACAAAGGATAAGACAAAGGATAAGACAAAGGATAAGACAAAGGATAAGACAAAGGATAAGACAAAGGATAAGACAAAGGATAAGACAAAGGATAAGACAAAGGATAAGACAAAGGATAAGACAAAGGATAAGACAAAGGATAAGACAAAGGATAAGACAAAGGATAAGACAAAAGGATAAGACAAAGGATAAGACAAAGGATAAGACAAAGGATAAGACAAAGGATAAGACAAAGGATAAGACAAAGGATAAGACAAAGGATAAGACAAAGGATAAGACAAAGGATAAGACAAAGGATAAGACAAAGGATAAGACAAAGGATAAGACAAAGGATAAGACAAAGGATAAGACAAAGGATAAGACAAAGGATAAGACAAAAGGATAAGACAAAGGATAAGACAAAGGATAAGACAAAGGATAAGACAAAGGATAAGACAAAGGATAAGACAAAGGATAAGACAAAAGGATAAGACAAAGGATAAGACAAAGGATAA
This sequence comes from Brasenia schreberi, assembly GCA_036023115.1. NCBI lineage: Eukaryota > Viridiplantae > Streptophyta > Magnoliopsida > Nymphaeales > Cabombaceae > Brasenia > Brasenia schreberi. Next base: position 22,449 of record JAYKKT010000082.1, read on the forward strand.
GACAAAGGATAAGACAAAGGATAAGACAAAGGATAAGACAAAAGGATAAGACAAAGGATAAGACAAAGGATAAGACAAAGGATAAGACAAAGGATAAGACAAAGGATAAGACAAAAGGATAAGACAAAGGATAAGACAAAGGATAAGACAAAGGATAAGACAAAGGATAAGACAAAGGATAAGACAAAGGATAAGACAAAGGATAAGACAAAGGATAAGACAAAGGATAAGACAAAGGATAAGACAAAGGATAAGACAAAGGATAAGACAAAGGATAAGACAAAGGATAAGACAAAAGGATAAGACAAAGGATAAGACAAAGGATAAGACAAAGGATAAGACAAAGGATAAGACAAAGGATAAGACAAAGGATAAGACAAAGGATAAGACAAAGGATAAGACAAAGGATAAGACAAAGGATAAGACAAAGGATAAGACAAAGGATAAGACAAAGGATAAGACAAAGGATAAGACAAAGGATAAGACAAAGGATAAGACAAAGGATAAGACAAAGGATAAGACAAAGGATAAGACAAAGGATAAGACAAAGGATAAGACAAAGGATAAGACAAAGGATAAGACAAAGGATAAGACAAAGGATAAGACGAAGGATAAGACAAAGGATAAGACAAAGGATAAGACAAAGGATAAGACAAAGGATAAGACAAAGGATAAGACAAAGGATAAGACAAAGGATAAGACAAAGGATAAGACAAAGGATAAGACAAAGGATAAGACAAAGGATAAGACAAAGGATAAGACAAAGGATAAGACAAAATGATAAGACAAAGGATAAGACAAAGGATAAGACAAAGGATAAGACAAAGGATAAGACAAAGGATAAGACAAAGGATAAGACAAAGGATAAGACAAAGGATAAGACAAGGGATAAGACAAAGACAAAGGATAAGACAAAGGATAAGACAAAGGATAAGACAAAGGATAAGGATAAGACAAAGGATAAGACAATGGATAAGGATAAGACCAAGGATAAGACAAAGGGATAAGACAAAGGATAAGACAAAGGATAAGACAAAGGATAAGACAAAGGATAAGACAATGGATAAGACAAAGGATAAGGCAAAGGATAAGACAAAGGATAAGACAATGGATAAGACAAAGGATAAGACAAAGGATAAGACAAATGGATAAGACAAAGGATAAGACAAAGGATAAGATAAGACAATGGATAAGACAAAGGATAAGACAAAGGATAAGACAAATGGATAAGACAAAGGATAAGACAAAAGGATAAGACAAATTTATTGTAGTACGTGATTTCATTTGTCACACGGCATCTATTAACCTTGGTCGTGAAAAACCCTACCGATTCTGTTGTATCGATGAGTTCTGTTTTGGGTTTGGGATTTTGGGCTCAAGAGCGGTTTTGGTTCACCCGAGTGGAAGGTACTCAAATCTGGTTGAACTCGACCGTTTCCCAACTCAAAATGAGTTTTTTAGCCCGTGGAGGGAAATGACTCCATGAAGAACTGGGTTTGAGTTTTTGATTTGTGAATGGATTGATTTGGGTATTGGTTCAGATCAGGTGGGAATGGGGCTTTCTTGAATCGGGTTAATCTTAGAACAAATCTAATAGAAATAACGTGAGCGAGTTTAATCGGGCCACGAGAAGATGGATCTAGTTAGTGGTTTTCAATTTGACAAGAGTTTGGGTTAGAAAGATATGGTGGTTCGATGGGAAAATACGTGGGTAAAGATTGGATCTAAACCAGCATATTGGATGAGGACAGGCTCATGATAGCTAGGATCCACTTTAGGTTCAATTGGGATTTTGGGATATTTGGTAAGGTTGGGTCTGTTTGAGTTCATATCCAATCCGATTAAACTGAAAAGGAGAGGGACGACGAAGAATTTAGAGAAGTGAAGTGGGGGGAAACACAAGCGAGAAAGAAGAGGGATAGCGTTCGATGGTTGGAGGAAGGTCTTTGGCGATCGGGAGCCCTCAGCGGCTAGCGGGCTTCAAGGGCCTATGTGGCGGACGGAGAGGACGATGAGGCAGACCGACGGTTCTGGCAAGGTTAAGGCGGCATCAAAAAGGGGCTTATTATGGTAAGATGGAGCAACGATGGATGAGTGATGTAGGGCGGGAGAGAGATGCCGGTTTTGGTATTCCGACGGTGATGAAATCCGGTGCAGTGTGAGCTAATTCTGGTGGAGTTCGGGTGCAGATGGAGAGTGGTTGGGCAGAATCAGGCGATGCTAGGGGCCTTGATGGAATCACAAGTGGGGAAGACGATGTTGGAAGCTCTGCAGCAGCGCCATTGAGGCGGCTCGGGTTCGGCCGATGAATGGGAGGCAGTGAGTTAGGGCCAAGTTGGTTGGAAGTGGTGCTTAGGTGGCTGTTTCGCGATATTCATGCAGAGAGAGAGGGAGAGACCCTTGTGATCTTTTCTTTGTTTTTGCATATCGTACAACTCACAGAAGAATGGCAGATCGGTCAACAGAAGGATATCAGGCCGATTAAGTAGAATTCACATTTAAGACATCCTTTCATCAACAAGATGTGGATTGAGACATCCTTTCACCATGAAGTTGTGGATTGCCTTGCTAGGGAAAGTCTTCAATGGCTGCTTCATATCCTTTCAAAGAGCTGCAACTTCTCGGTTGTTTCAGTTACAATAGATAACATGGCCCCAGGCATAATGTTAGTTTTTTTTTCTTTCCTTTCATCATGTTACAGTCAATATTCATCGACGTGTATGCTATAGAAGTTGTTAATGAGGTGCATGTTGTCGCAGCTGAATGATGTCCTTCCTCCTTTCTTTCCAAGGTATATGAACAAAACATTCTTCTTTATGCATGTGGGCAGGCTACATAGGTTAGGCTAGAAATTTAAAATCAACAAGTGCAGTTTTATGCTCCAGTGCGATTAGCTCACCGCAACATAGCGTTTCCTTGGCTCGTTTGGGGCTCAATATGAGCTATGTTCCCATCTTCAGAGATTTGGGATTTTAAGACATCATCTCGTGTTTTTTTTCAAAATTTGTCATTTTAAAATCAAGTGCATGTGAAATTCATTTTCATTTTAAAATCAAGTACAGTATAGATCTTTGATGTATATATAATATTATAAAAACCGTATATATGATAAACTTATCATGCATACTGGTACTTGAACCGATACAATTTAGGTACCTATTTCACAAAACAATATTTATCGCACTTACGATAGGAAGTGTTGTATCATACAATACACCTTTATCGTATAACACGATGTGAATTTTAAAAATCTTATTTTTTATAAATCAAACATTCATGAATCAGACTCTAATCAAATAGGTCTAAGACATGGGTTTCGGTTTTAGAGGTTCTACAGGGCACCCTTGACCCAGATGGTCTTAGGTGGCGGCTCTGGTGGTATGGGTGGGCTGTAGCCCAGTCCATATCATTCCCTATTGGTTCTAGGTAGGACAAGCTCAAGCCTACCTTGGTTTCAGGTTCCCAGGCCCGCGTAGGGTTTATATCCCATATTCAGAATCATGTTCCAAGACTTTTTTCTTTTCGAAAAATTTTGGTATAAATCATGATCTTGGAACATGGAATCGTCCATGTTGGGGACATATACCCTTTTGGATATCGGGAGTTTGGATTCCGGGGTGATGGAAGACTTGGGCTTCCTTACAAACCTGGTTTGGGAGACTTTGCCCTCAAGGAAAGCCAAGCTTGGTTCCTTGAGGAGTTTTGGACATAGCAGGGTTATGGAAAACTTATGGTTCCATACCCCATTTTGGGAAAAATTTACTTCAACGGGAGCCATGCAAGGTCCCTTGAGGTTTTTAACTTGGTCCCCAGGTTCAACTCGTGGTGCCCCTAGGGATTGATTTTTTTGTTTCAAAGCCATAGCCTTGGTTCTAGGGCACAAGACTAGGCTCGAAGAAGTGGGTTTTTCTATGGTAGGATTATGAGCTCCTAAGATGTCGATGCATGCATTAGGGGTCTCCATGTCTACTATTTTCGGAACTTCTTTTTGTTTTTGAAATTCCTTTGAATGGTGCGCGACAGTTGGCGCACCTTGAAAATCCTCAAGTTTTGGCACAGTTTGTGGGTTTGTCTGTGCATAGGGGTTATCCAATGCATCTGATGACCCTATATGAAGAAGAGAGTCTTGAGAATGATGGGTTTCAGGCATACCTCTTTGTGGCTTGTCTACCTTTTCAGGGTGAGAGCAAGCCGATTTCCTGGGTAACTCTGTTTTGAGCCCCCGGGGTTTTACGAGGCATTTCCTTTCAAAACCTTCCTGTTTTTCACTCTTGTTCCTTTGTAGGGTGTGGACTTCATGTCCCACTGTATGTGTGTGCCTAGACTAAGGACTTTTACTTGAAGTTTTCGAAATTCCAAAATTTTGTTTTTCAATTTTTTGGTCTTTTTCCAAATTTTCAAGATTTTTTTGGTTTTTTGAAATAGAAAAATCTTTTTTTGGTTTTTCTATGGATTTTGAAAAGCTTGAAGTTGTAGGAGTGGACGACTTATCCCTTTGCCGGGATTTGTCTTTAATCTCCAATTCCTCGTTGAGTTTGAGATCGGTTTTCAATTCACGATCTGTATGTGCCCTCGAAGAGATGCTATGTGATCGATGGGCTTTAAGCTCCTTGCTTAAAGCATCCATCTTTTGAAATATCTTTTCAATCTCATCGAGCTCTTTTTGGGCTTTATCTGTTTTGAAAACCTCTTTCAGTTTACTCAACGAAGATTTTTGTAGCTTTCTATCCATTTTCATGCAATTTTCCTAAGTATGCACGATTTTTGAAAAAAACACTCTTTTTTTCGAAAATTTGAGTATAACTTGTTTGTTTGAAGTCTGCTTAAGTCCCGGGTCCCACCGGGTGTGCCAATTCTATAGACACCGAAAATTTTCACTTACGGGTTCTTAGGCCTGAAGTGAACCTTTTCGCAATCTACTTCGCTTTATGGGCGTGCCAGCTAGTTTACTTTAACTAGCAAAGTATGTTTTGAAAATAATCTGACTTTTGAAAGGCGATTGTAGGCAAGCGGGATTTTTACGTCGCAGACCTTCTTGCACCGATGCGCAAGGGTCAGTATGTACGCTTAGAGACTTCGTTTTTAAAACAAGTTTAACTCAAAATATATTTTGAATGAAGAAGTGTTTTAAAACCTTTTGAAAACCATGCATTTGGGCGATTTTGATTTTGTAAGGGTTGGACGACCCTAAGTCTTTTTAATCTGCTTAGGCACGATGGGCGTGCATCGAAATAGCCTAAGTCTTGGCGTGTTTGCATGATTGATTCGGGTTGTTTTTGTATGATTTTCAGATTTTAGATCACGTGGATTTGCACGTGCCTAAGTCTTTCTTTTTATCCCTTTATGGGCCACCTAGGTGTGTGTTATGAACACTCCACTACATGGGGCGAATTTGAGCGGGAGTACGGGGCTTGCTTCGATGCAATATGCATCCTACCTCGTGGTATGGCGTAGATGCAATGCAAACTCATGCTACTCCAAAGGGAAAACCCGAATGTAAAGACAAATGCCGAAGGGAAATAACCGAAGGAAAATGACTTGTAAAGTAAATAGCCGAAGGGAAATGACTTGTAAAGTAAATAGCGAAAGGGGAAATATGGCTATATCTTAAGAGCGGAAAGGCTCAATTATGTAAGTGTGTGTCGTGTATATATTTGAAAGACAACGCACACGACTTGAACCTTAAAACCCGAATCTTAAAGACATAGCCGAAAGAAATACTTTATATAGAGTATATGTAGGGGCCCTTACTTGGGTCTTTGCAAATAAGAGCGAAGGCTCAATGTGTGTGCGTGCTTGAATTGAGAGAATTAACACATGACATGAAATGAAACCCAAATATAAATTGCAGTATGCCTTGACTAAGGTCTTGGGAGTAAGAGCGAAGGCTCAATGTGTGTGCATGTAGGAATGTAAAGACAACTCACACGACATAAATCAAACCCAAATATAACTGCAATAAGGCCTTTACTAAGGTCTTGGGAGTAAGAGCGAAGGCTCAATGTGTGTGCGTGTGGAAAATGGAAAGACAACACACACGACTTAATTAAAAACCCCCTTGACTTAAAATATATAAATATAACTATATATTAAGGGCTTGTTAGGCCCGTGTGTGTGCAAGCTTGGGAGTAAGAGCGAAGGCTCAATGTGTGTGCGTGTGGAAAATGGAAAGACAACACACACGACTTAATTAAAAACCCCCTTGACTTAAAATATATAAATATAACTATATATTAAGGGCTTGTTAGGCCCGTGTGTGTGCAAGAAGTGTACGACTAAGAGCGGAAAGGCTCAAGTGCGCGTGTGTGTGGGTGTGTCAAACCACGTTATTACAATCGGGGGGAGACGAAGCTCCTTTACTACAACCCCGTATCAAAATTTAATTGAATATAAAGCAAGTTAATGTAATAGACCAAGTTTAGACACTTACAAATAGCTGGTCCATGTTCAACTTGCTTGCACGTGGGCTCACGGTTCACCTTGGGCAGCCAAGAGGGGGTTATCCTAGGTGGCTTTGAGGGAGGTTCTATGGGGCACGGTTAGGGCCTTAGGGAAGCTTAGGTTCGGCCAAGACAGGGGCTGTTTAGGGTCTATCCTAGGGTCTGTCCTAGGGTGCAGGTCACGGCCAGGGTGTAGGCCAGGTCGGCAGGGGGGTGGTCAAGTCGGCTGGGAGGCAGTCGGGTCGGCAGGGAGGCGTCTGGCGCCTGGCGCAGCAGACAGGCGCCTGGCACTGGGCACGCTGGGGCGCAGGACGCGCAGTAGCGCGGGACGGCTGCAGTGCGGGGCATGCAGGCAACAGAGGGGCGCACGACAGGAAGCCGGGCACGCGGCAGCAGAAGGGCGCGCGACAGGCGCTGTTTTCTCACGGCCGACCGGGGTGAAGTTTTTGGGGTTTGTTAGGGATGGTTTGAGGCGGTTGGGGTTAGGTTAGGTCTAGTTAGGGTTCAGTTAGGGTTAGGTTGGTTCAGTTAGGGTTAGGTTCAGTTGGGGTTAGGTAGGTTCGAGCCTAGGCTAGGTTGGGGGTTAGGTTTAGAGGGGTGTAGAGAGAATGGCTAGGTTAGGTTAGGCTTACCTCTTGGAGTCGGTCCTTCATGGCTTGAGCCCACGTCTCCACGGTTGCAGCCACTTGGTCCAGCCCACCTTGGTTGCAGCCCCTAGGTCTAGACCCACTTAGCCCACATGGCTTGAACCCACCTCACCCAATGAGCCCACATGGCTAGGTCTATCACTCCCTCTCTCTCCTCCCAAATATTTGCATGAACCCTTTACATGGATCCCCTCACCTCTATTTATAGAGATTTGAGGTGGGTCTTGGATTTGGGTTTGGGTTTGGATCCATACCCAAATCCAAACACTCTTTGGATCTGGATATTGGATCTCAGATATTTTGAGATCCGTATCTGATCCAATCCAAACACTATTTGGATCCAATCCAAACACTATTTGGATCGACCCAAACACTATTTGGATTGGCCCAAATCCAAACACTATTCATTACATGGATTTGGATCTGGATTTTTATGGTCCAGATCCAAATCAAAATTTCTTCGGACAGTCCTTCTTGGCTTCTCGAGGCGAACGATCTGTGCGGGCACTGGCTTCATCAGCGCTCCGTCTGGTGCTGGGTTTTCTCCAACTTTGTCGTCCAGACTCCGTCTCGCCGTTTTGGACTCCGTTGAGCTTTTCATCAAACGGGCTCTGCTTTCTTTTGTTTTTTTATCAGGGAGTGGCTTCTGAAGCTCTGGGCTTGAATCTTCTTCGGGCCTAGGGTCTTCTTTTGCCTTCTGTACCTGTTTTCACATTTCAAAACAGGTTGTCGTTTTGGCTCAAACGAGCTTTTTCGAGAGTTTTTTGAAATATAGAAGATTTGGGGTGTTTACAAAAAGTGAAAGATATTTTTCAATTATCATGTACATTTTGGGGTACTAGTTTGGTGTGGTGAGTTTGGAAGGTAGAGCTAAGCAAGGGTGTTCTAGCTAGTGGAGAATATTCACGGTGGCCTATGATATATGAGTGTTTTTGCTTTATGTTATTCAACCTAATATGAGTTTGAGTTGCAATACCTGAAAGTGTGGATGATCCCATTCTCTAGACCTTGTTCTGTTAATACTTTGATGGATATAAATGTTGATGCAATTCTCTGTTTGCAATGTTTGTTAGTGTGACAGTTGCTCTGTTGCTAAAGTGAAGCGATACAAATTCGTGGAAGCAAGTGTAATTGGACTAACCCATTCGATTCCGTGTTCCTTCATGTGGAATCAAATAATATGCTTGAAAAGGTAGATGAGATCTTAAATCTTGGGGTTGCTTGGTTAGTTGACAGATATACAATGGGAAAATTTTGCTTATATTTTCCTAGGAATAAGAAGGAACTTTAGCATGGATTAGTTGCATTGTGTTGTAGCTTAAACTGGTTGGGGAAGGCCAATTTTTGTGAAATTATACAATTCTTCAACATGTAACTTGCAGACTCAATATCTCTATTCTCTGAATCACTGACCATTGAATTTGTTGATTTGTTCTCTTACTTCATTGATTCTTTAAAGATGATACTTCTATTTTGCTTCTTGTGCATGTGTTATATGTTCTTTAGAGATGATTTGTTCTCCTCTCTCCTTTGCCATGTAGTATTTCACGTATCTCTCATGAGTTTCGGTTATTCGAAAGAAATTGATAGAAGACTCATTGCCTGTTCGATGCTGCAGAACAGTTCTCGCTGTTGAGGATGTTGGTGAGGGAATAGATCAGTTAACAATTTATGTCCTCTGTGGGCATACGGGCGGGGTGAACATCTCCCTAAGTTTTGCTTGGGAAAAGGCCCAAGTTGTTAAGGTAGAAGTTCTTTTTCTTCTATAGTGTTGGTCGCCTTTTTGTATGTAAAAGATGCCCAGTTCTCTAGATGAGAAGCTGTAAAAGCAAAGTAAAAACAACGGACAAGCTTGTACTACATCTCATAAATGACTAGATTTCCCTGCAGGTGGGCAGGCTACATAGGTTAGGCTAGAAATTTAAAATCAAGAAGTGCAATTTTATGCTCCAGTGCGATTTTTTCAACTTAACATAGCGTTTCCTTGGCTTGTTTGGGGCTCAATATGAGCTATGTTTCCATCTTCAGAGATTTGGGATTTTAAGGCATCATCTCGTGTTTTTTTCAAAATTTGTCATTTTAAAATCAAGTGCACGTGAAATTCATTTTCATTTTAAAATCAAGTGCAGTATAGATCTTTTATGTATATATAATATTATAAAAATTGTATCGTATCTTACGATATGATAAACGTATCACACATACCGGTACTTGAACCGATACAATTTAGGTACCTATTTCACAAAACAATATTTATCGCACACCTATCATACGATAGGAAGTGCTACAGGTATTGTATCATACAATACACATTTCTCGTATAACACGATGTGAATTTTAAAAAATCTTATTCTTTATAAATCAAACTTTAATCCCATCTAGGCCAGCTTCTTTGGCTTCTCTTGCATGTATACCCCTTCCTCTCTTCAAGACTCATCCCTTTCTCTTTGAAAGCTCCATATGTATCCTATATCCATCAAAAGTCATCAATCCTAAGTTTCAAAATGAGATCCGAGAGTGATATATACACGTGATTTGGTTTATTTTGATGTTAAATCGATTGTCTCTTAGTATGGTGCATGTTGTTAAGCTTTTTTCATGATTTTTAAATCTTTTTTATATTTTTAAAAAAAATTTAAAAATAGTTTAAAAACCACCTATATCCTACCATATCTATGGTTGTGTCGATGCCTCATACAATACAGGATTAGATAAGATATTTACAACATTGCTATATATACATAAGAAAACCGTATTAATCCAATGGATTGGGGTGTTATATGACTAAAGCTTCAAATTTTAAAAGAAAAAAATTGTGATTTTTTTACTTGATTTATAATCAAGAAATTGAACTTTCTGCTTAGAATTAGATGTGAGAAGTTGTCTTTTAGTTGTAACGAGCAACTTGTGGATGTCCAGTTCGTCCAACTTGTCTCATCCTTAGTTTATGTTTGGTTTAGCTCAAACGAGCTAACAAGTTGAACATGTTAGTGAGCAAGCTTTGAACAACCCTGTTTGGTTCGTTCACCAAGCTATCTGAGCGGTCGCCGAATGGACCAACTCCGATTATGGGGTTACACACATACAGTAGCCTCTTTTGGGGGATGCAACACTAGGGTGTTTGATATCACTGTTGTGCTTCCAATATCTACCTTTGTTGTTAATGCAGGAAGTATGGATTGTATGGGGGAAATATGACCAAATATTTCCCATCGAGAAGGCTTATGAGCTTTAAAAGTAAGTCCATTTTTCCTTCATGTCATCACATATTTCTTTTTTTTTTAAGTTACTGTACCCATGAAGGCATGATACAGGTTCATAAAATGCCCTACATTCATGATGCGTGCAGTAGAGATGTCAATGGTATGGGTTTAGCTTCAGATACACTGAACATGTTAGCCCATTATCTGTTTTTAGAGTTATATTCAGGAAAAAGCATGAAAGCAGAGAATATTCAAAGAATAAACTCTGGTAGAGTTCATTCTTTCGAGTCGTTGTCTTGATGGCTGGGAACTCTACTCTTCCGGTCTAGCTTTTGTATTTCGATGGATACGTGGGTTCCTTAAAAATGGTTTGATTACATCGATTTTTCTGATTCTTCGGTGTTGTTTACCTATGGTTTTTTGGGTCATTGCTTTCGAGGCCAGGAATCCCCATTCATCACTTGTATTATTTTCACTGATTTTTGTTTTTAAATTTCTGGTTTCCAACTCTTTGTCTTATTTTTGTATGGATGTGCCTGAAATAAAATGGTTTTGAGCAAATTATTTCTGCTAGATCTTTAATACTCGCAAAATTTAGGGAAGGCTTAATACTTACATTTTCCTAGTGAGGTTTCATGTTTTAAAATAAAAGAAACAGTTCATCCTTGGGATCTCTCAGCCTGTTGATTGGCTTGCAGTTTGTTAATTTCTGAATGTGTGATGTTGTGTGCGTATCATGTGTTATGGATTTGTAGGTTTGGTCGTTGTATTTATGCAGATCTATGTGTCCTTACATGTGTGTATTATATGTTTTCAAAGTTATATTCGGTAAAGAACATGAAAGTAGAGAAATTTCAATCGGGTAGTGTTTCTTAAAAATGGTTTGAAGGCATGGATCTGCACGATACTTGTTGTGTTGTGCACCTATGACGATTACTTCTCGAGTTGTTGCGTTGATGTCCGGGAACTCTACTCTTGGAATCCAGCTTTTGTATTTCATAGGATGTGTGGATTCTTAAAAAATGGTTTGATTACATCGATTTTTGCGATGCTTCGGCGTTGTGTACCTATGATGTGGTTTTCTTTGGATCGTTGCTTTCAACTCCGATAATCCCATTCGTATCTATCTATCTATCTATATATATATATATATATATATTTACATGCCTTTGTGTTTGTTTTGTGTGTTTTTACAGTTCTTTTTCTTGATATTTTTTGTTTGTTTGGTCTCTTTCTGATCAATCTCTAGCTTTTCGGATTCATATTGATGCTTAAAAATAAGCATTAATAGCATCTATTGAAGAGAAAAGTGAAATATATTTTTCAATTATCATGTACATTTTGGGGTACTAGTTTGGTGTGGTGAGTTTGGAAGGTAGAGCTAAGCAAGGGTGTTCTAGCTAGTGGAGAATGTTCAGGGTGGACTATGATATATGAGGGTTTTTGCTTTCTGGCATTCAGCCTAATATGAGTATGAGTTGCAATACATGAAAGTGTGGATGATCCCATTCTCTGGACCTTGTTCTGCCTTGCAGCCCGTCTTGTTGTAGCTAGTCTTGACTTGGTGCGACTGACCTTGGCTTGGCTCGGTTTGGGCTAATCATGTGACTTAGTTTGACCTTACTTGGCTTGATCAAAACTTGCAGCTTGGCTCTATATTGGTTCACCCACCTTAGCTCGATCAAGCTTGGATCACCTTGCCTTAGTAAGGTTCACTTTGGTTTTAATTGAATTGGATACATGGCCAACTTATCTTGATTTGATTTGGGCTTGATGTGCATACCATCTTGACTTGATTTGGGCTTGATATGCAGCACATCTTGATTTGATTTAGACTTGATCTAGCATGATATTGGGGAATCTCATTGCTATTACTCAAACAAGCATGAAACGTATGCTTGCATATTCGTCCATAGGTCAAATCGGATATGTAATTATTGGAATAATTGTTGGAGACTCAAATGATGGATATGCAAGCATGATAACTTATATGTTGTTCTATATCTCCACGTGCAGTTGCTAAATCCACGCAATTCCCACTTCATATATGGTTACTTGATGCTATGGAGGGACCTACTCCTATTTCAGCTCTTATCCATTCTAGTACCCGCAGGATATACATGTCCAGTTAAGATGTGATATAAGGACACAATCTAATAGATCGTTGTATCTAGTAGTTGGATCATAGTCTCTTACCATAAAAATGGTTGCATATGCAGCAACACCAACTATGAGAAATCCACCGATCCACATGTGATGTGTGAACAACGAAAGTTGTGTACCATAATCAGTAGCTAGGTATGGATAAGGGGGATAATATTCCATAACTAACCCTTGTCATGGTTTAAAATGAAACTTCATATTAATGTTAATGTAATGACGAGGAATGCATTTGTGCTATGCTACTAAGACTTGCTCTGCTATTCTGCCCAAGATTGGAGTAGGGAAGGGATATAACTTAGTGGTAGAGTGTCACCTTAATGTGGTGGAAGTCATCAGTTCGAGCATGATTATCCCTAAACCCAATGCAAGCTTTTCTAATTTGACTTGTTCCCCCGCGTGATCGAATGAGATAGAGGCTCGTGGGGCGATACTGGTTCAAGGATTGCGGGTGCAGTACCTTCGGGATCTGCACAGTTAAAGGGTTGTAACCTTCCAGTCCTCGGGGGCCAGAAAGTGAATGATTGTCTATCTATCTACAGCTTCTTATACCATCTATTACTAATTCCCCCGGTGTAGATTTACTTGTTGCTAATAGATCGGTAAGAGTATTGTTTTGGGAAGAAGTGGACTCTAAGAATACTACTTATTGATTGTAATTGAGTTTAGTAATCAACTTTTCCAAAGCCTTCTTTTGTTCCCCGCTTCAACTCACAAGGGATTTACTTGTCTCTATATCGTTCCATTCAATCCTTTAGGTCCTTACTTTACCTCGATGATTATGGCAAACTTTATAAAAGAGTTATCTATCGGAACAATATTCTTACCGATCTATTAACAAGAAGTAGATCTACGCTGGGGGAATTAGTAATGTGTCAGGAAAAGCTAGTACAAGAAGCTATAGATTTTGTTTTACGACCCATAGTGACATATGCTTTTCCCAAGAGATATGACATATGCTTTTCCCAAGAGATATCTTACGGGAAAAGGATAAGACAAAAAGAATAAAACAAAGGATAAGACAAATGTATTTCTTGGATTGTCCATCGTGTAAACCCATTGTTTGTGACGGATGCCAATGTCCTCCATGTTTTGCACAATTACAGTTACGCACGACTGTCAGTAAAGTGCATATCGATTTTCCATGACTTTTAGTTGGTATTGTGTCGCCTATAGGTTCTCCTTTATCGTTTGTTAGCATTGCTGCTACATCTCACGTCTCTCAAGCCCTGAATCACATTACTACACCTACATATATTTGATATTAATTAATAACAATAATGGATTTAATAAATCACTAAATTGATATTACTTACATGTTATTAATTTATGACACGATTAATAGATATTGATTCATAGACAATATTAATCATTATAATATTCTATAAATATAAAATTAGTTATATATGACTTACTTGTAACAAATCATATATAGTAATATCTATTGAATATCAATTAATAAATATTAAGTTATATTTTCCCTATTTCACTAACACTACAATATATGTTGTTTTTCCTATTAATAGCAATGCTTTTTCTTATTGCTCCAAACATATAATAATAAATTTAATATTATATGATATTAATTATGTAGTATGAATAAATCTCTATCAATTATGTCATTAATGATCACTGTCAAATAGTGTTTTTTTGTTTCACTGGAAAATTAACTTAAATGATAACTTAGAATGTTTGCGTTTTTCACCAAGAGAGGTTGCTAATGCCTTTGGAGTCAAATCATTTCATCATTGTTGATATAATAAGCTCTGCACATACAAAACAACAAACAAGCAAAATATATTGCACAGTGTGTAGACACGTGAAAATTTTCACTCTGGGTTCTTAGGCCTAAAGTGAACCTTTTCGTATCTACGTCGCTTTAGGGTGTGCCAGCTAGCTTACTCAAACTAGTGAAGTATTTTTGAAATATCTGACTTATGGGGCGACTGTGGAAAAGTGGGATCTTTTCATTGTAAACCTTTTTGAACCGATGCTCAAGGATCGGTTTAAACGCTTAGAAAATCTCGATTTTGAACAAACATGGTCTTTTGAAAAGAATACAAAAAGTATTTGAGCGATTGTATGCCTATTTGCAGATTTTATTTATGCGGGGTTACACGTATCCTAGTCTTTGAGTTTGTTATCCACTTAGGCGGGATGTGTGTGCATCGAGTGACCTAAGATTGGCGTGTTTTGCACGGGGTATTCGGGGCTTCTTTGAATGCAAGTATGCCCAATATCTCGAGTTTGGCGGATATGATATGCAACTCACACAACTTGAATGTAAAACCCAAAATGTAAAGACATAGCTGAAGGGAAATACCCAAATTAAATGCAACTCACACGACTTGAATGTAAATTGTGGAAGGGAAATTGCGGAAGGGAGATATATCTATATCTTAAGAGCGGAAAGGCTCAATGTGTGCGTGTGTGTTGTGTATATATTGAAAGACAACTCACACGACTGAAAATTAACAACCCAGTTGAAAGGGAGATATAGATACATATATATATATATATGAGCGGTGAGGCTCAACGTGTGCGTGTGTTATGTATAAATTGAAAGACAACTCACACGACTGAAATTTAACAACCCGGAATGTAAAGACAAACACAACTGAACCGGGAAAACTCACGCAGCTGAAAGTATATGGATATGACTATATCTTAGGGGTTGCCAAGGCCAAAATGTGCGTGAATGTGTTTGAGCAAGAGCTCGGGTGTCTTTGGGTGCGAGTGTGGAATCTTAAATGACAAATCACATGACTTTAAAGTAACAACCCAATTGAACGGGAGATAAAAATATATGATAAGAGTTGAAGCTCAATGCACGCGCGTGTGTTGTGTATAAATTGAAAACAACTCACGCGTCTCTTACTAGAGTCTTTGGTGTAAGAGCGAAGGCTCAATTGTATACGTGGGTGCTTGGTGTACGAGATAAGAGCTAAGGCTCAAGTGCACGTGTGTGTCTCGTGTACGAGATAAGAGCTAAGGCTCAAGTGCACGTATGTGTCTCATGTGTCAAGCATCAATATTACATTTCGGGGGAGATCACGCTCTATTAATACAACCCCGTATCCGAATTAAATTGAATATGAAAAGAGTAATATAAATACCGAATTTTAAACACTTACAAGTGATTCGGGCTTTCTTATCCTTGCTCACGCTCGGGCTTGTGTCCACCTTGGGCAGCCAAGAGGGGTCTCCCTAGGCGGGTTTGAGAGAGAGAGCTTGGGGCTTGGGAAGGCTCGTAGGTTGGGAGCCAGGGTCCAGCCAAAGGGGTGGGTTGTCTAAGGTCGGTCCTAGGGTAGGTCACGATTCTAAGTGGAAGGTCACGGCCTAAGGGGTGACGGTCCTAAGTGGTGGCTGACCCTAGGATGGGTTGGCTGGAGTGGCAGCAAGTCCTAGGGCACAACAAGGCGCTAGGCGCCGGGTGTGAAAAGGGGCAGCAGCTCGGTATCGGGTGACTAGCGCGGTAGGGCGCCTAGGGCGTCTGGCGCAAAGGGGCACCGCAGGGGCACGCTGGCGCTAAGGGGCATGCCGGGGACGCGCTGGGCGCGCAGAGCACACGGCAGGCGTGGGGCGCGTAGGCAAGGCGCTGGGGCACATGGTTGGGCCGGGGGTGTGCTAGGGATTTGGTTTAGGCTTTTTAGTTGAGTCGGTTAGGTTAGGTTTAGTTCATTTAGGGTGAGGTTTAGTGAAGTGGGTTAGGTGATTAAGCTAGGATTAGGCTAGGATTAGGAGATCTACCTCTTGGAGCCGGTCCTTCTTGGTTGAGCCCACTTCCAAGCCACGGTTGCAGCCCACTTAGCCCACAAGGCTTCACCCACACTCACCCTTGAGCCAACATGGCTTAGCCTCTCTCTCACTCTCTCTCCTCCAAGCAAATTCACGTGAACTATTTTGGGACCCCCTCACCTCTATTTATAGCCAAATGAGGTGGGTCTTGGATATGGGTTTTGGATTTGGGTCTTGGAATCCAGATCCGATTCAAACACTATTTGGTTCTGGATATCAGATCTCAGATATTTTGGATCCATATCCAACCCAAATCCAAATATTTATATGGATACAGATCTGGATATTTTAGTCCAGATTCGATCCGATCCAAACACTATTTGGATCCAATCCAAACACTATTTAGATCCAATCCAAATCCAAACCCTATTTGGATATGGATATGGATCTGGATATTTATGGTCCAGATCCGATCTAAATTTTCTCTTAGCAGTCTTTCTTAGTGTTTCGAGACGGACGGTTTGTGCGGGTCCTGGCTTCATCAGTGCTCCGTCTTATGTTGGGTTTTCCCGAGTTTTGTCGTTCGAACTCCATCTCGCCTTTTTGGACTTCATTTCTGCTCGATTTTCATCTTTTCTGGTTCATATTTCTGCTACTTAGATGGCTATGCTTGACTTTGCTTTTAGGTGCTCTGGGCTTGCAATCTGCATCAGGCCTGGGTCTTCCTTTCGCTTTTTGACTCTGGCTTTTATCAGGCCAGGGTGTTGCTTTTGGGCTTTTGCACCTATTTCTGAGGTTGCTTTGGCATTCAGGGCTTCACCTGTCGAAGATTGGTTTTTGCAAAATGAAGACTTGGCCCATATATATGAAATTTGATTTAAACGGGGTTTAAAATAAAATTTGGAAGCTTTTACAGCCCCTGGGTTTTTGAAAACCTCAAGTTTGGCCTTTTGGATTGATTTTCAAACCAGGTCTTTGGTTTTGAAATTTGTTTTATTTTGGGGGTGTTTACACGGTGGCATTTGATGTACTGCACTTTCCTTTAGTCTTAATTCGCCACCGCCATAATTAACTTTTCAGATACAGTTGGTTCTTGGTGAATTTCTTCTTGGATATATTCAAGACCACTTAGATAGTCTTGCATAAACATAACCAAGCCCAATGAATGTGTTAATAGAATAATAAATCCCCATTATTCTTTCTGCGCAAAAAGGAATAAGAAATATGAACTTGACTTATCTGGATATGATCAGACTTACTCATGAGCTTCATGAATCGTATTTGCACACTATAGCACACCCTCTTATCTCACTCTTTCATATCCAAGAAGTTGGCAATCCTTTTTGGTGCTACGATGGTCATTTCCTCACAGCTCCATTTGGTCATGTTCTCATCGGAGACGAGCAGCCATCGAGCTCAACGTGTTACCGCGCCATTACCAAGTAGTTTTGGCACTAGTAGGAGAACCTCCTTTCCCTATCCGACCTTGTGATTTGTGAGTCTATGACCTTTAGGGTTTAATAGATCTCTGTGCGTGCGCGTTATGGACAGAGGATGAATGCTCTTGTTCTTTTTCATCCAAGCAAACATGTTCGCTGCGTAGCAGAGGCCTATGTAGCAATTGTTACCGTCGGAAGAGGACGAAACCCTATAGTCGGAGGGACTTGCGAAGCGGAGTTACAAGTATCATCTTCTTGCAATTGCAATTTATTTTATAATGAATTTCTCGCATATGTTGAATTTATGATCTCTTTTCTTTGTCTTTACCTTAAACTTGTGGAAACATTTTGCGATAGTTTCAATGTTGTAAGAGTGTTTCTGCTTTTTCTTTCAGACAGAAGAGTATAGTTTATGATCTTCTACTGATATTTGACTAATAGGCACAAGGTATAGATGGTTTCCACTTGTGGTCCTCTTCTTGGACAGGATGTTTCAGGTGACGATAATAGTGAAACATCATTGAAAAATCAGGGAAAAGAAGAAAGCTAAATTGGACGGCAATTCCTTATTGTTCTGAAACTCTGTATCAACCACCTACTTATATCTCATGATATAGTAAGTGAAACGGGCTCTTCATCTTGTTTGGTCAAGAGATAAAATTCTTCATCTTAATTTCACAAAAGCTATTCTGATTTTTATAGTAAAAAACAAACGTATAGTTTCTCTTTTAAAGAGGTTTTTGTTTACCTTTGCTTTTAATAGTTATTGTTTCTATTAATCCTAGGAAAATCATTGGTTACTTCAAAAGAATTTGTTTTGTTGATTTTATTTTCATAATTGAAAACTTTTGTGTCACTTCATTAATAAATAATATTCGTATTTGTTTGAAAAGTTTGTTTCATTTGATTTAGAAAATCAAATTATGTCTTTGATATACATGTTCTGAAGTTCTCTGCATTTTTGGAAAACATATTTTTTCTTCATTTCATAATATGCCTTTTTTGAGAGGAACTTGTTTTTGCTTCAATGTGAAAAATGCCTCTTTTGGATTGTGAAACCTAAGTAGTACTTAGAAAAGGATTTTATCTCAATATGGTCGCCTCCTCCTTTTTTTCTTTAAAATGTTCGTCTCGTGTCATCAAGAGTTTTTGGTCCACCAAAATCATTATTCCATCCTTTTACGATTCTTATGTTCAAGAATGACGTTGTTGTTGCCAACCAAGAAACTGTTAAACATGAAATCGGCTCTTTTGCTGATATGGCACAAGATTGCGTGTTGTGGCGTCAAAGAATCCATGGAGCTGTGGAGTGTGGGAAAAGGCGTGGTTGTTCGTAGCACATTCTTGGCTTCCTTTAGAAGCAGGTGAGAAGTCGTGCAACGAATGATGAAGATTGTTTCAATGAACTGGCTCCTTTTTAAATTTTAACTTGTTTAGCAATACGATTTTAGGTCACAGAACTCTGGCGTAAGGATGTGAGTTGAGGATGTGCATTGCCGAAGAATTGGAAGGAAACCTTAAATGCACGATTCGCTCTTTTGGATTCAGAATGTGGACCAATAGTCCGTGTACCCTACCATTATAGTGTTGGAAAATACTTCGTTTTGGTTTGCATTGGTAGCATTTTAGAAGAATGCCACAATCATGACTTTGCACTTTTGAATTTAAATGCGACATGACCTAAGATAGATCACGGTGGCAGCTAAGGATCCTTGAAGTCGACCCGTTTAGTGAGGAACAGGCTTGGCTTTGATTATGGATCATTTAAGAAAATAAAGTAAACCCAGTGGGTAAACTTCCATGAAATCTGATTGAGGCTACTCATGGGAATGGCATTTTATCGTTTTATGTCTTGCGCCTTTGTCGTGTTTGTGGAGCATCTTTCCGTTGCCTTTCTTACCTTGCTATTTGAGGTTGATAATCTTTGGGGAAATGGATTATTATTGCATTTTTTCCATGCTACCTGAGCTTGATAATCTTTAGGAAGTTTATTACAGGACGACTGATTACTCTTTTCATCTAATTTCCAACCTATGTTTTATCATCTGGGAGAGTCATCCGTGCAATATAATGAGTCACTTTAAGCAACCCTTTTCCTACACTAGGTGGGGTATGTTAAACGGTTCAAGAGAGTGCCAGCCTAGGTGACTCATCATTTTATTAACCTCGCACGAGCATAGATGTTTTTCTAGTTTAGGAGTTGTGACAAGATCTGGTGTATTAGTGCTGGAAGATTTCTCCCTGTTTACAGTCCAGCTGTATAATAAGATATAAAATGCTTATGTGTGTGTGTGCGTGTGACTCAAATTGCATTTGCAGAAAATTTTCTATTATGCTGCTATTCTGTGTGTTCGGAATTTGAGGTATGAGCAGGAAGTGCTGGACGGTGGGATGACACCAACAGATATAGTCGTGCAAATTCTAAACAATCAGTTCAGTGCACTGATCTGGATCTATGAGAAGGTTGGTTTTTTGCTCATTCTTTTTATTTCCTTGTACTTTCTCTAGGATTTGAGATGCCTGTTCTCTGGAATGTCGGTCTTGCCTCTTTCTAATACCCATTTGTTGTGCCCTCGGTGGACAAGCACTCTTGCCCTTTACTGAAACTTCTTCGTGGTCCTTACCTATGTTTAGTCTTCCTGCAGTTAGTGTGTGACTTTCCATGCAATGTCGTACTAAATCATCCTTCACCCGAGATGCTTATATTTACAAAGAAAGTGATACATATCTTATCTCACTCATGAACACTATGTAGCTTGCTTCTGGTCCAGATTTTTCCATTTCAGTTCAGGCCCATCATTATCCAAATCAAGCACACTTGAGCTGAAAGATACAAGAAGCCATGTTACCATTTAGGAAAATCCAAGTATTCGAATGTTGGTCCATCACGTTGCCACTCAAGCCGCTGAGTAATTCGACAGAAAAGTGACCAAGAAATTGACAACTAAGGAAAAGGACATGCATGAAAGGAGGAACCTGCACCTATCAAAGAAGAAGAATTTGAACGTCTAAATATAAGCGAGGAAGTGGCAGAAACTTTGGGAACTATTTTTTCACAGACCGGTTTATCACAGCCTAAAGTCCGTCA
This sequence comes from Brasenia schreberi, assembly GCA_036023115.1. NCBI lineage: Eukaryota > Viridiplantae > Streptophyta > Magnoliopsida > Nymphaeales > Cabombaceae > Brasenia > Brasenia schreberi. Next base: position 43,164 of record JAYKKT010000082.1, read on the forward strand.
AACTAATTCAGCCCTACATTGTGCTCGATTCCATTGAAGCTTATCGCAAGAAATGACAAACTGGTAGCTGCCTACGGAATCCTTGTCTGAACACCCAACAACCATAGTTGATGCTATCTGTGAGTGAGAAAAATACGTAGGTGATATGATTAAGAAGACCACAAGAGATAGGGAAGGGGGAGGAAAAAACACTTGTAATTTTGTACGAAAAACAGTCGTCGTAGGATTTGAACGTAGAACGTGTCAAGTTTGGTAAACTAGAAATACTGGAGGGGTTTCGGTTGTGCAAATACTGACGGGCATGACCCTCAGTGAAGAGTTCTTCAGCGGCGGATTTCTATTGTGGCGCCTCTTCCTGTCAGTGAATCTGTTTTCGCGTTTCGACGGTCGTGTAAAGCCAAATACTGACGGGCATGACCCTCAGTGAAGTTCTTCAGTGGCGGATTTCTATTGTGGCGACTCTACCCGTCAGTGAATCTGTTTTCGCGTTTCCACGGTCGTGTAAACCCAAATACTCTGACGGGCAGGACCGTTAGTCATGATGCTTTGTAACTCTGACGGAGTAAACCGTCAGTGAAATGTATTTCTTTGCTTGTCCGTCGTGTAAACACATTTTTTGTGACGGATATCAATGTTGTCCGTGTTTTGCCCAATTACTGGTGCGCACGACCGTCAGTAAGGTGTAATCGATTTTCCCCGACTTTTAGTTGGTAAGTATTGTGTCGTCTGTAGGTTCTCCTTTATCGTTCGTTAGCATTGCTGCTACATCTCACGTCTCTAAAGCTTTCAATCACGTTACCACACCTACATATATTTGATATTAACTAATAACTAATAGATTTAATATTGTATAGTATGAATAAATATCTATTAAGCATGTTGTAAATTAATAACATGTAAGTAATATCAATTTAGTGATCAATACAATATTAATCATTATAATATTCTATAAATATAAAATTAGTTATATTTGACTTACTTGTAAGAAGTCATATATAGTAATATCTATTGAATATCAGTTAACAATATTAAGTTATATTGTCCCTATTTCTCTAACACTACAAGATTTGTTGTTTTTCCAATTAATAGCAATACTTTTTCTTATTGCACCTACATATAATAATAAATTTAATATTATATGATATTAATTATGTAATATGAATAAATCTCTATCAATTATGTCATTAATGATCACTGTCAAATAGCTTTCTTTTGTCACTGGAAAATTAACTTAAATGATAACTTAAGAATGTTGGAGTTGTTTCACCAAGAGAGAGGTTGCTAATGGCTTTGGAGTCGAATCATTTCATCATTGTTGATATAATAAGCTCTGCACATACAAAACAACAAACAAGCAAAATATATTGCACGGTGGCATTTGATATATTGCACTTGTTGATTGTAATTGAGTTTAGTAATCAACTTGTATCAATTCCAAAGCCTTCTTTTGTTCTCCGCTTCGACTCACAAAGGATTTACTTGTCTCTATATTGTTCCATTCAATCCTTTAGGTCCTTTACCTCGATGATTATGGCAAACTTTATAGAAGAGTTATCTATCGGAACAATACTCTTACCGATCTATTAACAAGAAGTAGATCTACGCTGGGGGAATTAGTAATGTGTCAGGAAATGCTGGTACAAGAAGCTGTAGATTTTGTTTTACGACCCATAGTGACATGTTTTTCCCAAGCGATATCTTACGGGAAAAGGATAAGACAAAAAGAATAAAACAAAGGATAAGATAAATGTATTTCTTGGATTGTCCATCGTGTAAACCCATTGTTTGTGACGGATGCCAATGTCCTCCATGTTTTGCACAATTACAGTTACGCACGACTGTCAGTAAAGTGCATATCGATTTTCCATGACTTTTAGTTGGTATTGTGTCACCTATAGGTTCTCCTTTATCGTTCGTTAGCATTGCTGCTACATCTCACGTCTCTCAAGCCTTGAATCACATTACTACACCTACATATATTTGATATTAATTAATAACAATAATAGATTTAATATTGTATAGTATGACTATGAATCAATATCTATTAATCGTGTCATAAATTAATAACATGTAAGTAATATCAATTTAGTGATTAATACAATATTAATCATTATAATATTCTATAAATATAAAATTAGTTATATATGACTTACTTGTAACAAATCATATATAGTAATATCTATTGAATATCAATTAATAAATATTAAGTTATATTTTCCCTATTTCACTAACACTACAATATATGTTGTTTTTCATATTAATAGCAATGCTTTTTCTTATTGCTCCAAACATATAATAATAAATTTAATATTATATGATATTAATTATGTAGTATGAATAAATCTCTATCAATTATGTCATTAATGATCACTGTCAAATAGTTTTTTTTGTCTCACTCGAAAATTAACTTAAATGATAACTTAAGAATGTTTGAGTTTTTCACCAAGAGAGGTTGCTAATGCCTTTTGGAGTCAAATCATTTCATCATTGTTGATATAATAAGCTCTGCACATACAAAACAACAAACAAGCAAAATATATTGCACGGTGGCATTTGATATATTGCACTTCCCTTTAGTCTTAATTTGCCACCACCATATTTAACTTTCCATACAGTCGGTTCTTGATGAATTTCTTGTTGGATACATTCAAGACCACCTAGATAGTCTTGCATGAACATAACCAAGCCCAATGAATGATGTTAATAGAATAATAAATCCCCATTATTCTTTCTGCGCAAAAAGGAATAACAAATATGAACTTAGACTTACCTACATATGATCGGACTTGACTCATGAGCTTCATGAATCGTATTTGCACACTATAGCACACCCTCTTATCTCACTCTTTCATATCCAATAAGTTGGTTGCACACCATCTCTTCTCAAGAGACACTTTATTAAGTATACTCATAGCTCTTTGTTATATGAGATACTTTCTCGATATATGTGTACTTGTGACATCCTCAAGTGTCGCAACTTTTGGATAAGTACTGAAATTTTCTATTATTTTGAAAACTATCCAACCATTTTTAAAATAATCAAAGTTCTTATCAATATGAAAATCTTAGTTTTCCAAGAAGGTGTCTTACGACTTGAACCCTTACCTAAGTAAGCCATGGTTTCTACTAATCTGAAACGAATGGTAGACCAACTTTGAACCATTTTATCTATATGAAGTAGGGTACACAACTTACAAAAAGATTTCAAACAACATCAAATATCATTTTTATATGTAGGTTTGAGGAGGAACCAGAGCCAAAGTCAGTCACTATTAAAGATAGAAAGACCCTGCAACAGTTATTAAAGGGCCAAGCTAAGGAAAGAATGGCATACTCGCTATCAGATTTTCTACCTTATGATTATCAAATTGATAGTGATGATGAGATACCAAACTTTCATCGGTACGATAGAAATGGAGATCCTAGATCCCATCTCCAACTCTTTTCTCGAATGGCTTATAAAAAGAAATGGGACTCTTCAAAATGGGTATACTGGTTCCCCTATTATCTCAAGGAGAATGCATCAAAATGGTAGGCTTCTTATGACTTGAGTCAATTCGCCAATTTTGAAGATTTGGCGAATTGTTTCATGCAATGGTTTTCCCATAATGTGGAAGTGACTCCACTTTAAACACCTTGAGAGACACCAAACATGCATCTAATGAGGATGCATATACATTCATCGTTAGATGGATGTCACTTTTGGGCCAAGTCAGGGAGCCCATATACGAAGGGTATGTAGTAATGCTCATCTTGGAAAATTTTAAAACATATTTAAAAGCACTCCTCTCCCTCCATGAGATCTCAACTTTTCGAAAGTTGATAAAAAAGGCTTTATACTTCGAAGCCAATTTAAAAAAGAGAGTATATGAAGATCTATGAAAAGGAAAGAGTTTTCAAAAACACAGATTTGCAAAACCCGAGGCATATGAGTTGCATACACTAGAAGGAGGAGTGAAGACCTAAAAGTAGCCAACATCCAAGTAGAACTGAGCTCAGCTGGACCCTCTAGACCATCCAAACAAAAATCATTTAGAAAAGACCAAAAAAGTTTGAGATAAAGCAATTCACTCATCTAAGACAACCACTCACAGAAGTCCTAGACATCTTATTGACCCAGGGCCTCATAAGTCTCTTGGCTATTCCCGAAGGGGCACCCACTAAAGAAAAAATTTTCAATGATTTTTTCAAGTATCATATGCTAAAAGACCATGATACAAATAAATGTTTTTCTCTTCAAAACAAAATCGAAGACTTGATAGAGAAATGTAGGCTTCACGTCTCGGAGGAACCGGAGCCCTCACAAACTATACTCAAAGAGCCCTTTCCCAATCATGCAAGCAGAAGCGAGAAAGGAAAAGATATATGCCTTCTTCTACTCCAAACTCATGGGATTGAGCATGCATTGCATACAGTTCACACTACTTTTCACACACCACTTTCTCTCGTAATAAAAAAAAACAAGCAAGTAGTGATCCGGGGAGCGCTCAGAGTCTCACCCCCTGGCTAGAGCCTTTATAGAAATTTGTGGTACTCCAAGGCATCAAAATAGAGTCAAGCTAGGATTGAGCCTTAGAGAGAATGTACGAGAGGTGACTAGATCTGGAAGCATCTATCAACCCTCTCACTTAGCTAAACAAGCTAGTAAGGAAGTGATCATTTTGCCCGGCCCTTCGAAAGTATGCATTCCTAATGCATCTCATGGCATGGATAAGGGTAAAAGTATTGTGTTAACCCCATATGATTTGAAACTTCATCTTTCAAAACTTCTCATAAACATGTTTATTTTTGAGTTGATACAAACTTCACCTAAACATAGACAAGTCTTAGAGGGAATCATAGAGAAAGTCAAAGTTAACACTTCCATAACTCCTGAATCTCTATCTTTCTTGGTCTTCCCCATCTTTTCCAAGGCCCCAATCGTGTTCACCGAAGATAAATTAGAGAGACTAAATACAACTCACAACCAAACTTTGCATATAGAGGTGGTATTGAATCACCACACTCTAAACAAGTGTTTGGTTGATGGGAGAGGAGGTATAAATATTCTTCCTATTCACGTGGCCTTCCAAATAGTAGTACCCATATCTAGGCTTGAACCAAGTCCCATCTTTATCATTGAATACGATGACAACTCATCCCACCCTTAGGATCCATCGAGTTCCCTATGAAGGTTGGAAATATGCCACGTACGGGGTTGTTTTATGTCTTAGACATAAACCCCATTACAACTTGTTGTTAGGGAGACCTTGGATACATTCCCTCTGAGCCGTCCCTTCAACCTTCTACAAGTGCCTCAAGTTTTCACGAGATAACCAAGTAGTAGTGATCCTTGGAGAAGACAACCCAAACCTCAAGTGAGTACAAACCTTCCCTTGCATATCAAGTGACCCATCAGGTGAGAGGGCTATGGAGACGCCCAACTCATCCAAAACCGTGTACACCCTAGGAGACCCCCAATCTAATAAAACCATCCATCTCCTAGGAACCCCCAAGCATCCAAAGCCGCCCATTCCTAGGATTGTGGCTAGGAGCCAAAATCGATGAATTGGGATACACACCCTAAAAAGGTTTAGGAGCCAAGAACCAAGATAGGTTAGAGCCCATCCTACCTCTACCCAACCAAGGTCGACATGGATTGGGATACACCCCATCCATACCTCCTGAACCACCATCTTAGACCAATTTGGTCAAGGGTGCCTTAGAACCCACTAAAACCGAAACCTATGACTAAACCTGAAAAACCAAAAAAAATTAGAAAACTTTCAAAACCCAAAAATATTTGAAAATTTTGAAAATTCAAAAAAGAAAGTCTTTTGTGTTCATTCTCCTAGCATTTGTTTCGAAAAAGCAGAAAAAATTGAAAAATCTAAAAATCCCAAAAAATAGTCTTTTACATTCATCCTTCTAGCTTGTGTTTAGAAAAAGACAAAAAAATTGAGAAATGTAAAAACGCCAAAAATCTTAGTTATCAAAGCCATGTACAAACCCCAAATTCGGTTTTTACAAAGCCCATGTAGATATTCAAACCAAAATCGTCATGTCATTATGAATAATTCTATTATGCATAATCCCTCTCTCTTCCATGATACTTTCTTAGAAATCAAGGCACTTGAAAGTGATCAAAGCAAGGAGGATGATCCTCTCATCCATGAGGAAGATCAAGCCTCCAAGCTTCCCGAATTTCATAGAACCCTTGACTTGGAAAAACCTTCAAATTCCGTAAGAGGGGGTTTCGTAAAAATCAATTTAGGGAGTGAGTCTAACCCAAAGTATGTCAAGATAGATACTTGTTTGCATGAGCATGAAAGAACATCATTCATTACATTTTTGAAGTCTTACATAGACGTGTTTGCATGGATCTATGAAGATATGTCGGGTTTAGACCCTAGGATTGTAGAACATCATCTACCCTTAGAACCAAACGCAAAACCCATGAAGCAAAAGCTTAGGAAAATTCATCCCGATTTTCACTCCCAAGTAAAAGAGGGTTTAGAATATCTTTTAAAAGTCGAATTTATAAAACCCATTGCCTATTCTAAATGGCTTTCAAATATTGTTGTAGTTCAAAAATCTAATGGAAAAATTCGTATTTGCATCGATTTTAGAAATTTGAACAAAGTCACTCCAAAAGATAATCTTTTACTTTCAAACATTGATTTGATAGTGGATAGCATTATAAATAATGAAATGTTTTCTTTCATGGATGGCTACTCGGGTTATAACCAAATCAAACTAGCGCCAAAAGATCAGGCAAAAACTGTTTTTACTACACCTTGGGGCACAAACTGCTACATGGTTATGCCTTTTGACTTGAAAAATGTCAATGCCACATACCAAATAGCCATGACTACTATTTTTCATAATCAAATCCATGAGCTCTTGGAAGTACATGTGGATGATCTTTTGGTAAAATAAAAAACTCGATGCATACACATAGAATCTTTACAAAAGGTTTTTGATAGACTTAGGCTTTATAAAGTGAAACTAAACCCTCAAAAATGTGTTTTTGTAGAATTGGGAAAACTCTTAGGGTTCATGGTTAGCCAAAGGAGCATAGAAGTCGACCCCTCTAAGTGTCGAGCCAACATAAATATGCCTCCACCCTCCAACTTGACCCAAATCTGAAGCCTCCAAGGTCGACTCCAAGCAATTAGGAGATTCATCTCCAACTTAGCAACAAGATATGAACCTTTCAATAGGCTTTCGAGAAAAGGAGGTAAATTTGAATGGGACTCCGATTGTCAAAAAGCTTTTGAAAGATTGAAAATTTCTTTCGTTAATCCTCCAATTTTAAAACCTCTAAAGCAAGGAAAACCTTTATTGCTTTACATTTTTATTCATGTGAATGCAATGGGTGCTTTACTTGCTCAATATGAGGACGATAGTTTAAAATAGTATGCTATTTACTACATTTCGAAAACTCTATTGGCATATGAAAGAAAATGTCAAGCTATGGAGAAAACGTGCTTGGTCTTAGTATGGGCTTGCCAAAAGTTTAGACATTACTTCCTAGATCATTAAATTTGGATCGTGTCTAAACTTGATCCTATCAAGTACCTCTTTGAAAAACCTAATCTAACGGGCAGGTTAGGTAAATGGCAGCTCCTCTTAATGGAGTATGATATAAAATTTCATCACCAAAACTCCATTAAGGGAGAAGCCCTAGCCGATCATGTGACTGAACTACCCCTTGAAGATACTTATCCCATACTTGATGAAATGCCTGATGAAGGCATCTTTACAAACGAATTTCAAAACCATGTTTTATCGAGTTGTTGTAATGAAAATCAAGAATGGAAAATATACTTTGATGGGGCAAAGAATCAATAAGGGACAGGTATAGGAATCATCCTCGTATCTCCTAAGAAGGGAGAAATCCCAATGACATTCTGACTAGATTTTACATGTTCAAATAACGTGGTTGAATATGAGGCACTCACACAATGCCTAAAATTTTTGAAAAATCTAGGAGCATCATGTATTGAAGTCTTTGGAGATTCTATGCTTGTTATAAACCAAGTTTCGAAAATTTGGCAAGTCAAAAATGAAAAACTCATTCCATACCACGAATTGAACACCCAGTTGGTCGATTCTTTCAAATTATGCACACTCACTCAAATAGGTAGAGAGGACAACACCAAAACCGATACTCTCTCCTCTTTAGGGATATCTCTAAGGATCGACCCTACCATGGGCACTCGATCCCTAGAGATCTTACATTTGCCCACTCCATCCACCCATGATTCAGAGATTTGTCAAAATGACCAAAATCCAATGGAAAAACCTTGGTTTTAAGACATTAAAAACTTTTTAGAAAATGAAGGATTACCCGAATTTTCTTCCTTTAAAAATAAAGCTTTTATTCGAAAGATTTTAATCCGATGTGTGATTTTGGGAGGAGTTCTTTACAAAAAGAGTTTTACCAGCATCTTGTTGAGATGGGTCGATCTTGATGAGGCTAGGACTATTATGCATGAGTTCCACGATGGAGAATGTAGGGGTCATGTCAATGCAAATATGATGGCCATAAAAATACTTAGAGCGAGTTATTTTTGGTCTACTTTGAAGCAAGATTGTCATTATCATGTTAGGAAGTGTCATCAATGTCAAGTGCATGGAAATACCCTTTATATTCCTTCGTCCACATTGCATTCCATCGTGAGTCCCTCGCCCTTCACCATGTGGGCATTCAATATCATGACCAATCTCACCCATTGCATCCAATGGACATAGGTTTATCTTATGAGCCACCGAATATTTTTCTAAATGGGTTGAAGCTACCACCTTGGCTAATGTCCAAGGACATGTAGTGGCATTCATTAAGAAAAATATCTTGGCTCGATTTGGAGTTCCAAGAGACCTAGTGTCGGATAATGGCACCCTATTCAAAAATGAGAAGATGAAAAAGTTATATAATACCTATGGCATCACTCAACACTTCTCATCGCCCTACTACCCTCAAGGCAACAACCAAGCCGAAGCCACAAACAAAACTCTCATAAGCATCATTGAGAAAACTTTACAAAAGGATAGGACATGGTATGAGAAGTTAGATGAAGTCTTATGGGCTTATAGGACTTCCATTTGTACACCCACAAATGTCAGACCATTTGAGTTTGTCTATAGCACAAATGTCATACTTCCCATTCATACCAAATTGCATTCATTTCATACATCTCTTGCACCTACATCGAGCCAACTAGACCAAAGCACTTACTACATCATACTAGATCAAGCCATTTGACCGCACCAAGGCTAGACAGAGTCACTTGGCTGACCTAGCCACATGGGGCTGGGCTAGCATTAACCAAAAGGGACCACCAAGAAGGCCCACGTGATTGCCTTGGGTCCAGCCAATGAGTGGATCAAGGGGGAGCTCCAAAAACCCACCCAATCCAAATCGTGGAAGGCTCTAGGCCTTCCCCCCTTAAAGCCTATAAAAGGAGATCTTATGGGCTGATTTTCAACATTGACATAAGAGTATAAAGAGCCTAGGAGAGAGAGGGAGAGCTGTAGCAAGAGAGGGAAAGAAAGAGAGAGAGAGAGAGAGAGGAAGAAGAAGGAAAGAAGAAAGGAAGGAGCCGATCCCTTCCTACCTCTCCCATATCCGACGCCCACTAAGGCACAATTGCAAGGTTTTACTCTTCTCCTTTACTTATTTTAATCTCTCCTTATTCCATTCAATTCAAAAGGATTGTATTAATGGAGCATTAGTCTCCCCTATATAATAGAGTAGTAATGTTTTCAATTTCATTCCTTTACATTCACGCATTCTACATGTTTCATTTCAAGTTTTTCCTGCCTCTCTATATGATTTATCCTCTTATATCTTCGAATTGTCACTATACTTAAGCTATAAACATATTTCAATTTATTTTTTTTCAAATATTTACTTTAAATTTGTTGTGATTAGTCTTTTAATTTCGGATGAATGTATTCACGTATGCTTTAAACACAGAAATTCTGTTTTCAGCATCTAGCATATGTCTAATATTTTATTTTTTATTTCTATATCTTTATTCCAAATAATCAGAAATTCGGTACACCGAATCCTCACACACAATCCTACATATAATAAAATTTTTAAGAATTTTATGGTCAAGCAGTCACGTAAATAAAATAGGGTAAAATCGAACAAATTCAAATCTAAGTTTGTCCAGTCTGTGTTTCTTGCAATAGAGGTTAGGTAATCATCCCATAACTTTGTCTGCAATGAATCAAATTTATTGAAACTAGTCTCATTGAAAAGTTAACATTCATAAAAATTTGAGCTATGTGCATCCAAATACAAATATTTCTTTAAAACTCTATATTACGATAACATATTAGTTCTGAATGCCAAAGTAGATGCACTTCTTAGATTTAATTCTATACAATCACAACACACAAAAATAAAATAAAAATAGTTTCAAGATCTTCACATTCTTGTTTACATATTGCAAAATTGTCATGAATTTTGGAGATCCCAAAACTATTTAAAAAAACTGAAAACAAGCTCTAAAAATATAACCAGTTTCTATTTTTCGGAACTTGGAAAGTTTTCCTTCCTTAGATCAAGTGCACATTTTGGTTGGTTCAAATCAACTCTAAAGTGAATTTTGGAAACACACACCTTATTCAAATCAATCTTCAAAGCATCTGGGCTGACCCTTGAGTGCCGGTTTAAGAAAGCCTAAGACGAAAAGATCTCGCTTCCCCACAATCGCTACACGAAGTCGAAAAATACAACTTTTTTAGTTTAAGTGAAACTAGCTGGAACGCTCGCACACGACGTAGTGTGTGAAAGATTATTTTAAGTCTCTACATAGACTTTGGAGTAAAATTTTCACATCTACACCAACTAACATCACTAAATCTTTGAATAACCAAAGGATGTTTACCGTAATGTAATCTAAGGAAAATTGTTCCCTTCACATAGCGAAGCACTTTATGTACAGCTTCCCAATGAGTTCTATCTAACAACTAGTGTATCTACTCAACTTATATAGCAAATGCAATATCTAGTCGTATACAGTTGGTTAGATACATCAAACTACTGATAATATTATAATATTGTAGTTGAGACATAGGAATACTGTTTTCATTCTTATACAAAGCCTTAGATAAATCATATGGGTCTTAACAAGTCTCAGTTTGTATATCTAAATCTCTCTAAAATTTTCTCAATGTTGTGTGACCGATAGATTACTATACCATTAGAAACCTTATGATTTTAAGCTCTAAAATCATATAAGTCACACCCATATCCTTCATCTCAAACTTACTACATAAGAATGACTTAGTCTCATTTACTAATCTCATATCGGATGCCAACAAAAATATATCATTTACGTATAAGTAAAGAATGATGAAAGGATTATTTATCGACTTGTAGTAGACACACTTATCATAATCATTATAAACAAAGTTAAAAGATGATAACATATAATCAAACTTTTCATATCATTGTTTAGGTGCTTATTTCAAACCATATAATGATTTAACAAGCTTACACACATTAGACTCATTCGTACAAGCCACAAATCCCTCTTGTTAATCCATATAAATTTTCTCATGGAGGTCACCATAATGGAAAGTAGTCTTCACATCCATTTGATGGTTTATGAGGTCATATACGGAGGCCAATGCTATAAGCACTCGAATGATAGTCATTCGAGAAACTAGAGAATAGGTATCAAAATAATTTATTCTTTCATTTTATGTGTATCTCTTGGCAACTGATCTGGCCTTATACTTATTAATTATTCCATCTCCATTCAATTTCTTTTTAAAGAACCACTTACAACCCCTAATAGAACAACTAAGAGGTAAATTTACCAATTCCCAAGTACCATTGGAAATAATTGATTGGATTTCATCATTAATGATTTCCTTGTTACTTCTAAAGTCCTTTGATATCCTAATCCATTTACTTCTCCTTGATTCAGTGATTTCCTCAGAGTCATCTAATATGAAAACAACACAATCAGGATTACACTCCACATTTATCATCCTTTTCACATGATCATGAATGAAATAAATGATAGAATCAGAATCTCTAGAAGATACACTTTGAAGAACTCCAATATACATGAGAAATATATTCTCAAATAATGTAGCATTATAGAGCTCAACAATTGTTTTAACATATATGTCAAAAATATCATATCTAATGATCAAGAATATGTACGCATAGTTTCTCTACACGTAACTCAAAAATATAGCATCCACAATTTTAGGTCCCAATTTCTTTCTATTGTGCTCAGCGATAAGTACTTTTGCAAGACACCCCCACACTTTGAGATATTTGAGTTTGACTCCTTTAAAGCTCAAAGGGACTACTTTCCTTATACTTACGGAGAACTCTATTTAGAATATAGCAATCCATATTCAAAGCTTCCCCCACATATAGGTAGGTAAGTCAGATCTTTGAAGTAAAAAATTAACCATATCACACAAGGTTTCATTCTTCCATTCAACTATCACATTAAACTGAGGAGGGTATGAAGCAGTAAGCTCATAAACAATACCATTGTTTTGACAGTATACTTGGAAAATAATTTAGTTACACTCTCTTCTCCTATCAAACCTTAATCGTTTAAGTATTTTGCCTATTTGAGTTTGTGCTTCATTTCTAAATATTTAAAACTTTTTTAAAGCTTTATCTCTACTTTTAAGTAATTAAATATAACAATATCTACTGTAATAACCAATAAACATGATAAAATATCTTTTGTTATCTCTTGTAGTCGTCCCATTGAATTTACAAATATCAATGTGCACCAAATCCAAAATCTCAGATTTTCTTTCAACTGTACGTAAATGTTTCTTAGGTTGCTTTGCTTTCACACATATATTACATTTGTGTTTTCTATCTATGATAGTTTTAGGGATAAGATTTAAATTCATCATTCTTTTTATGAAATAAAGGTTTACATGACCCATGATTCAATAATGTATATTAAAGAAGAAAATGAAGGAGAAGTAAATGCTTTATTATCATTAAAATTCATGCAAAAATTAATAATTGGTTCTATATGAATTTTAAACAAATCCTCTACATCATACAAATAGTCATTCTTAAAGAAACACTCAGTACTAAGTCATGTAATAAGGACTTTATTACATTTACAATCTAATATTAATATCTCCCTAACTAAAGCAGGACTACTAAGGATATTATAACGAATCGTTATAATTTGTCTAACTCCCTTAAGAGTTAAAACTTTTTCTTAAAAAAACTTTAAGTTCACACACCCTTCGCCCTTAACTTTAGGAGTTAATGATTACCTAAAGTCATTATTCGCTCACAAACGACCTAATAAGAGACAAACAAAGACTGGTTAGCACATACGTGCACATTAGCCTAAGTGTCGACTATCCAATACTATAACTCATAAATAGAAAAGAAATAGAGTTTAAGGGATAGATACCCATCACTAGTAGGTATAGTGGTTACTGTCATGTTGACGACAACTCCTTTAGTGGCCCCAGGTTTTTTGGCTTTCTTGGAGGGACAATCCTTCGCCCAATGTATAACCTAACCACAAAGCCAACACAGTTTGTTTTTGAGTTTCTTTTAAATTATAGCGTTTTGTTTATGCTGTGCCTATTTTTCCTTATGATCACTAAGTTGTTTCTTTCTGATGGTTATGTTAACCCTAGAGGTACTGTCTACAAGCATAATGGGTTTCTGATTTCTATATTTTTCCTCTATTGCTATGTCTACCATTAGATTGTAAAAGGTCATCTTACCCTTCTTATGCTTTAGATCTAAGCTGAAATCCTTCCAAGACTTAGAAAATTTCTCGATAATAAACATAACAATAAACTTGTCAGGAAGCTTCATTTCGACTTCTCTCAGACCATGGCATAAAAACTGAAACTCATGAGCATGTTCGGTCACATATTTCCTCTCTACCATTTGATACTTAAAAAACTTAGCATTAAAATACTTTTCAAGGCTGAGGTCTTTAGTATTATATTTCCGATCCAAGGCAACCCATACATCTTTCACTGTTGTGGAAGGAGAAGAACTATACACATCAAATAAAATATTTGAAAGTGACAATAAAATGCAATAGCGGCACAGAGTGTCCTTTTCCTTCCACTCGGCGATTCTATTCGAGCTTCTAAGGTTAGTATCATCGGGTTAAAAACAATCTGACTCGATGTACAGATACAAGTCCAACATGGTTAACCAAATTTTCATACACTGTTGCCAACATTTAAAATGTGTACTAGCAAACTTTTTCGATATCAAGGTCAAGTTAACCTTATGTTAGAGGGTAATAGTCGTAGACATATTTATTACATTAAAAAGTGATTTCTTTAAGGTTGTTGAAAAAAATAAATCGCATGCATACATGCATAATAATATAATATGCAACAAATGTAAATATACCCCAATCATAAACAATAGTCGCAGATCCAAAATATCAAGCTGTATGAAAAACAAAAGCAAAAAAATCATAAACTTATCCGTGTCAGTCGCCCTTGTAGACTTGCCTTAGAGAATCAATGTCCCGCTATGAGTACGTACGAGTACCTATGCCTTCCTCTTAGGATAAAACGCACACACAGCTTGAAAAGCACATACTTGGCTTCGAGTCGACCTCGAACACACCTCAGTCACCTATGGTTTGAGTAGAAAGAGGGACCACTCATAGGCACAAGAACAGTAGCAACACCACGAGCAGAGAGGCACAACCACGAGAAGAAAGTATGTATTTTCGATCCAAGGTAGACCACACATCTTTCGCTACTGTGGAAGGGTACACATCAAATAAAATATTTGAAAGTACCGATATAATGCAACAGTGGCACAAAATGTCCTCCTTCCACTCGACGATTCTATCCGAGCTTCTAGGATCAGTATCATCATGTTAGAAACAATCTGACTTGATGTAGAGATACAACCCTAATATGGTTAACTAAATTTTCATACGTTGTTACCAGTATTTAAAATGTGTACCGGCAAACTTTTTCGGTATCAAGGTCAAGTTAACCTTACGTTGGAAGGTAACAGTCATAGACATGTTTACTACATTAAAAAGTGATTTCTCTAAGGTTGTTGGAAAAAAACCGTATGCGTACATGCATAATAACATAATATGCAACAAATGTAAATATGCCCCAATCATATACAACAGTCACCGATTCAAAATAAGCAATAATCAAGTAAAACAAAAATAGAAACAAAATCAGAAACTTATTTGTGTGAGTCGTCCTTGCAGACTTGCCTTGGAGAAATCTATGTTCTGCTATGAGTACGTACGAGTGCATGTACCTTCTTCTTAGGATAAAACGCATACACAACTTGAAAAGCACGTACATGATTTCAAGTCGACCTCGAATACAACCAGACGCACACAAACATTAGCAACACCACGGGCATGGAGGCATAACCATCAAAAGAAAGAGAGAGGAAAAGGCGTATGAACTAGGTGATAAGGGAGGACCCCTAGTGCGGATGATGGATCATTTTTTTTTAGAATACTGTAGAGGATTCCCAATGACCTGCAACTCACTCGATTTTGAACATACTGGACGTTTCCTTTTAAAAGTGGAGGTTAGCGTCCTTTTCCTTTATAATGCCACACGCTCGAGCAACTTATAGCAGTATGATCACCGTGCGATTAGAAGTGTTTCATGCAACAAAGCAAGCATGTAGTGATGGTGAGTCGAAGGGGGGCGCATAGTTGGCAGCTTTGTTGGTTCACATCTTACAATAAGTGCTCTGTATTGTAAACTTCCTGTAACGTTCTGCGTCTTTTTTGCTTAATGAGACGTGCTAACTTGAAAAGAATTATTATATTGTAAACTCTCAAAAATTTCTTTTGGAGATGTTGAAAAGTGTTGAGTAAAAGATAATCCAATTTTGTACTTCCACAAGATGGATCAGATTTGTTTTGTTGGAATTTGGATCCGAGAAGCAAGATTGAAGTCAAAATCCAAATCCAAATCCATTCTCAATTGGCAAACTTGATACTGGTCAATAATGAATTGTATAGCGGAGGTATTATTCGTGCTCGTCTCCTAAGCCTGAACGCATGTCGGGCTAGTATCACGCACCAATCAACGAGCCAAACCAGTTCGTTTACCAGCACCATGTCTCCTTGTGCTCGTTTACTTGACGCATCCAAGCGCGCGAGAAGCCGATGGAGTCTGGCGCTTATCTCCCGTCTGGATTAGCAAGCAAATGGACAGACCACAATCTGACAGAGCACAAGCTAATTCACTCTCTCATGGCGAGTCGGCAGATGATCAACATATCTGTTGTGTTGCACGATTGATTGAAGAAGAAGAAGAAGTGGAGGGCATCCATTCAGCGCCACGCCAGCACCAGCAACAACCGCATGGTCTATTCTGACACTTTGTCCACGAGGAGGATGCACACCGGTGTCCATGTTGTTTGGGTTCTTTGCCTGCCGTTTCTATCCTTGGCGGAAAATTCGCAGCAAGGACTAGGAGGAGCAGATTCGCCGTCAACACCTACCTCCAGATTTCAGGAGTATCTGCGGATAAGGACCTGCCATCCCAACCCAAATTATGAACCGGCTGCTTCATTCCTAACGTCTCAAGCAAAAGCAATCGATCTCGACACCCTGATCCTTGAGTTTGCGGAGCACAAACCCGTCCTCCTCTTCTCATGGCCTGGGCGGGACCCGTCTTTGCCGTCCATCCTCCTCAACTCGCACATGGATTCCGTACCCGCCGACGCCGACAAGTGGATTTTCCGGCCCTTCTCTGCTGCCATGGATCCTGACGGAAACATCTTCGCCAGGGGCTCCCAGGACGACAAATGCATAGGCATGCAGTACCTTGAAGCCCTAAGGAACCTCAAGAACTCCTCTTTCACCCCTCTCAGGACAATCCACGTCTCCTTCGTTCCCGACGAAGAAATCGGCGGCTTCGATGGTGCCATGAAGTTTGCGCGCTCTAGCGAGTTCAGGGATTTGAATATTGGGTTTGTTTTGGATGAGGGCCAGGCCTCGCCCACTGACGAATTCAGGGTGTTCTATGCGGACCGTCTGCCTTGGAAGCTCATCGTTCGGTCGTCGGGCAAGCCGGGACATGGCTCAAAGTTGTACGACGGTAGCGCCATGGAGAATTTGATGAGCAGCATGGAGGTTATTTCTCGTTTCAGAGGGAGCCAATTCGACATGGTCAAGGCAGGATTAGCAGCAAAGTCGGAGGTGATATCGGTGAACCCTGTTTATGTCAAAGCTGGTACTCCTACACCCAACGTAAGAACTTCGAAATTCCCTTACAAACAAAATCTTGTCAAGTTTAATGTTGGCATCGTCCTTTTATGATTTGGATTCTAATTATTTAGTCACGAAATATGGGTACTTAATGAGGTAAAAAGGCATAAAGCTGACTGATCATGACCTTTTGGAGTGTTGGTGTGTAATCTGAACTTTCCAGTAATCGAAAACAAAGAAATAACACGTGTGCACAGGTACACACACAAGATGACAAGATGGGCGATTCACGGCTTCAAATTATGGCTTCTTGTTGAGTACCCTCATTCATGCCAGTGATAATGTTCCATACAGGGTTTTGTTATGAATTTGCAACCCTCAGAAGCTGAGGCAGGATTTGACATTCGCCTTCCACCGACAGCTGATCCAGATCTCATCAGGAAAAGAATTGCTTATGAATGGGCTCCTTTGACAAAGAACATGACGTACCAGGTGAACTGTGCCTTTTTCCTTCCTCCATAATGAGAAACTTCTGTAGTTCGTGATTTTGGTTGCTTGTGTCCTTCAGCTTGATTCACTCAAGTTGAAAAACGTAGAATAATGAGTAAAGCAAAATCAAGGTTTTGGAACTTAACAAACTGACATGAAGAGTTGGTGTTCTTGATAACTAATACCTTTTGTCTCGAGCAGATTCTTTTAGTGTTTTTTTTACCTAAAGTTTAGGTAGCGCCTATGCTCAATTGGGCAGGGGTGCAGATTGGCAAGACCACCAACATTTTTGGGGTTTGACTACCAAAAAGAAAAATCCTACTGGCTTGGATGTTGCTAGACATGAAACAGTTCTGTTACTGCTAGTTGGAGATGTAAATGTTTCTAAATGTCGTCTGTCTTTCTCGTTATGAGCTTAGCATTTTGATGATCAAATTTAGTCCAGGTACACAACTTCTGTAATTGTTAAACAGATGATTAAGATCATCAGAAAAGTCACATTTAAGATTCAAAATTCTTTAGCTAAAGTTTAAACTCCTGTCACCCTCTTAGAACAATCCCCACGCATAACTCCTGGCGATTCAGCATCCAGCTGGAGCAGTTAAGTTAGTAACTTATCAGGTTGTTGGGAAAATAGCTAAAGGGTGGTTTGTCGAATGGTTTGCAGGTATTCAAAATCAAAAGCCATTTTTAATTTGGAAACCCCCTTTCTGGCCTATAAATAGCCAAGCCCGGCAATGGTGGTTGGGCCAAGAGTTAACCGACCACAAGAGTTAAGAAGCTTGGGTTGCAATATCGAATCCTCTTGGGTTGGAACTAAGTGTTATAAACTTTTTTAGGCATGCTGGATGAAAAGGGGGTTAGGCAGTTGTGTCCCCCGTGCCTTAAAGTGGAAAAATTGTGGGGTATGACATTAAAATAAAAAACTTGGTTTATATGCATTAGGACGTGAGGTTGGCGATGTGGTGCTTTCAGGTTCAGTATGATATGTTACAGGGAGTAGAGTCATGCACTTAGACATAAGAGTAGAAATCGGTCTAAGGAGTAAGGACAATACAGGATGGTACATGAAGCATAACTCAGGGAACTAATAGAAGTAATTCTGGTCTCTCATTTTAGATGATCTTTTTAAAGGAAGAAACAAGTTCACGGTAAGTGACTTGCCAACGGTAATCATGCTTCCACAGAGTATCGATAGTTCCAAAGAGCATTCCACATGTAAGCAGCTTGCTGTAATTCATGAATGTTGATTTGAAAGGTGGAAAATGGAAATGACCCTCCAGAATCATCCTTGAGTTGCAACACTATGCTTCTTGCCTCTTTATGATCTCAAAGAGCTATCTCTAAGACCGGCTTGAAATTTGATGTATTCAGTGGGCCTCTCATCTAGGTGGATGGCTAGCTCTGCAACCCCCGACCCCCATTTGGTGGGTTAGAAGAGAGTGCCAAAGGTGCATAGTACAGTTCCCTTTATGGTTTAGATGAAAGGGGATAGAGAGGTCAAGAGAGGACTAGGTCTGAGTCCCCAAATAACTCAATACGAAGCTCTTACATGTGGATCGTAACCCCATTCCAATTGCCCAAGTTTTTGGGTGAGCTAGTGAGAAAGTTACCAAATATATAAAGCATTTTTCATGCATAATGTTAGTCATTTCTAAGTTTTTCATGTGTATAATTTTGGATGGAAGCTTCATGCATGACAGTTTAAGCACCCAATGTGATATACCCACTAAGAGCTTCACCTTCTTAGGTTTACTTTGTTTAGTGTGCCTCGCTGACTCCAGTTTCACTCTTAGAGTTGAGCCTTTGTTTCTACTTCAGTTTCATTGTGCCGACTGTCCATTGGTCTTCAATTCACCGAGGCTTTAGTATATGTCCTTATACATGCTTCAACTTACCTTGTGATGGTCATGGTGGGTCGTAATAGAAAATTTAAACTTCTAGTCAACTAGTTATGCAGTGTCTGTCATTGAAGATTGTCTGGCACAATGATGATCCTTTTGCTGTTTCTGTTGCATCTTTGAAACTAACGATACCCCGATTGATTTTGCATTAGTAATAAATGAGACGCTGCAATTTTCAGTTAAGAGAAGGGCGGTTAACAAACTTATCTTCGGAACAGGATAGTAGAAACCCAGGTCTTTTGAGTTCTTCCAGTAGCATGCACACTCAACCCATGATCTACAATGTTTCTATTAGTTTTTTCTGTTGATGCGTTATTCCAATAGTTTCTTTATCTGGTTAATTTCAAGATTTTACTGATGATGCTTAATCATATAGCTTATTGAAAGTGGACCTTTAAGGGATCAAAATGGGCATCCTCTAGTCACTGTGGCCAACGAATTAAATCCCTGGTGGGTAATGTTCAAAAAAGCAGTGACTGCATCAGGTGGGAAGCTCTCAAAGCCTGAGATTTTAGCATCTACCACCGATGCCCGTTATATGAGGGAAATGGGATTACCCACTCTTGGTTTCTCACCCATGAGAAACACTCCCATCTTACTCCATGAGCATAATGAGGTTAGTTGATCTCTCTCATGGTTTCTGGATAAATTGTAACTCATTTTTGTTTTAAGCCTACTATTCACTTTATCCTTTTCAGTTTCTGAACGAATCTGTCTACCTTAATGGCATCAAAGTATATGAATCCATTATCAGGTCGTTGAGTTTGTGCTCAACATGCTCACAACAAGTTTGAAACATTGCCAAGGGAACGGAGAAGTCACTTGGGACCTTATAAAGTGGCGAAATCTTTATGCTCTTCCACTGTGACTGGGGCCCAGTTTTTGCCCTTTTTCCTTTTCTGTTGTCAGAACTTGTAGAGTACATTCCGCTGACAATTTCTGTTCTCCAAATAAATGCTTCTAATGGACGACTCAATTATAATTTTGTATCTCCCGTATCATGTCAGATACCATGCATACCTCTTGACACGAACTATCTTTCTTCTCTCATTGTGCAAGACAAAATGTCATCCAAGGGTGCTGGTATGAATGCAGTTGTATCTAAAAGAGTTCCGCTTTAATCATTGATGTTCTCTTAAAAAAATACCACTGGCTTGTTTGGCTTCATCAAGCTGCCACATCTTCCTGCTAGTGATATCTGCTTGAATCCTCTTCCTGTTGTATTCTAGATATACTATGTGGGAAGCTTTTGCACTTTTATTCTTACGTTTTATACTCGCTTACATACTAAGTTGCATTCTTTGTATTTGTCTTTATTCTGCTTACCCTTAACCCATTTCTTCGATGAGTTGCTTTGTGGTTACGAACTATGCATTGTGCAAAAATGCATGATGGACGAAGCTTCAAGACTCCATCCTTGGTCCTCAAGAACCTCATACCTCCCCATGGCCTCGTATGAGTGCATTTGGTTAATGAAATCGAGATGGTTCGTAGCTGTTTGTCCAAAATGCAAGCCTTAGCAGCACACTTTGGCTCCAGAAAGGGGTGAGAAGCTTCAACAAGCTCGGCGAGCTGTTTAGAGAGGACTCCCTAGTGTGAAAGGTTGACATGGCTGTACCTTTTATTTCTCTGAAAAGAAAGTAGCGTAAGTTGCCAAATTCTTCTTTGATCTTATATATCATGATTCTTTGACGACGCTTTGAGGATATTTAGATTCGTACTACTTTTGCAACGCTTTCCCCAAATTCCTCAACACTCAAAAGTTTATTTTTCGTTTTCTTAAGGAAAGAACCTTCAAAGGATATAATTACGAATAAATTGCTCACAGAGTTGACAGCATGACTAGCATGTTGTGTGTAGTCTCAAATCTGATGGCCATGGGGTATTGATGCTCAATGTCACCATTTGCATGGGCAGAATTCAGGGGGACGAGACTAGGATGCACGATTCCATTCATAGCTCCTGGCTCCTAGGGGCGTGCCCCAAACAGATCGAAGGCCAAGAACTCGTGCATGTGGTTCAATTTCTTCATATGATATCGTTGACTAGTCAAATGAATCTCTTTCAACAGTAGCCAGGTCTTCTATCAAACATAGGAACTTCAAGATACAAAAGTGCTCCGAAGAGAACATAAAAATAGTAAACAAAAAAAGGGATCCCCGAAAAAGATTAGATTATGAAATGTCAATAAAGAAGATAACAGTAATGATCATCTTGATGGGGCACTGTCATGGCCTTCTGCTGAGATATTTTAAATGGCCCCTGTATGATATCGCTTCATTCGATGCAAGAACAACTTATCTTGAACCCTCGACAAGCCAAAAGAAACCTTTTATAAAAAAGCTCAGCCTTTTTTATATCCTCACACTCTTTTTTTACTATACACACTCCAATTTTCTTTTTCTCAAATTACATTTATGATAATTACAAAATTACTCTCCCAACACAAAAGATGAGTTTTCTCTCTTATCGCGTGAATCAGATTCCTGCGTTCATTTTTGCTCGTTTCTCTCGTTGGTTTCACTTCCTGTTCCATTGTATGGACGTAAGAGGCAATCTACATCGTTTTCTAAAAAAAAATGGATTGGATTTTTTTTGTTGATTTTGGAAGAACCAAAAACAAAAGGAGCATGCGGAAGGTTTTTATGATTTCTAGAGCTTATTCGAAGCAGTTTTATCGATATATTGAGGTATGTTATTGATTTTGTATTGTTTTATCTATCTTTATTTGTTTCTATAGATTTTTAATCATTCTTGGGCATAAAAAAACCAATAATTTATGGAGTTTCGTGTTTAGGAAACATGCTTGTACCGCATCTCTTTCAAAAGAGAGACATGCTTGGGCCACGTCTCCCTCAAAATGGAGATGCACTACGGGTGTGTCTAGCGGCCCATGCATGTCTCCCTCTTTAGGGAGGCACTACGGGCGCATCTCCCTTTAGGTATGCAACTTTACTAATTAACTTTTTTTTAATATATAAATATGATTGATAGGATACAAGTACAAAGGTGTAACTAGGAAACCTAATACGATGGTGTATGAAAGACGATCACATAGACGACGAGTAAAAAATGAAGTTAGCCCTTCAAAGTACGAGAAGGATACATCATCCTCAGATGCTTAAATCAATATTGCATAGGATGAGGGATGTTCTAATCTACCGAAATTACTTTCGAGTTTTGAAGGTCATATTGTATATAGGATTTGAGATGAACATATACTTTTAAATATATTAATAAAAATTGTTCATAAATACTCTATTTTAATGTATTATGAAAATATATAATTATAGGCAATATGAAAAATAATAACCACTCATACACGTTACATGGTGGGTAGAGAATGATTAGTTAAGAGCACACAAGTTAGGCCCAAAAATTGGGTTGAACTCGCAAAGAGGAGTGGGTTTATTGGACAAACAAATTTCCTCTACGAGGTAATAGATCATGCATTGCTAATTGCTTTTGTCGAGCATTAGCAACTAGACACAAACAACTTCTATATGCTATGGAGTGAGATGAGTATTATACTTCATGATGTTCACGAGTTACTCGGTCTTTCATTGGGGCAATTGGTTGCCTTAATAAAGGAGATAACAATTAGAAACTGTGAAAAAATTTTAGGTGTTATGTTGGAAATGGGTATCAATGAAGTTGTCTATGAGATTAAATCCAAGGCTATTAACTTTGAAGTGATCCAAACTAATTTTGCTAGGAGGAAAGTGAGTAATGAAAATAAAACCCTATGTTATTTGTTGTACTAGGTAGAGTACATATTATATCAAGATAAGTCTAGAGATATGGTGCTCAAAACACTTATGAATCTAGTGGTACACGATTGCAGGAGGGTTGACAGTTATGCCTAGAGTGCAACTACATTGGTGAGAACACATCACGAATATAAGCACACCAACTTAATGAACATACTTCTTTGCTTTAGGTAAAATTTTCTATTATTATTATTTTCGTTAATTAAATTTCTAGCTTCTTCCAAAATTAATATGTATATATTTTATTTTCAAGCATTCATTTATCAGTATTTCCAAGCCTTAAGAGTCGCTATGCAACTTGAATGATAGGATGAAGAATCATAAGTAAGCCGATGGATGGATAGTGTGTGTCACACACAATATCTTATTGATTGAGTAACTCAATATCATAGGCAGTTAGACTTGATGAGTGTACATAAGGTATTTTGAGTATTCTATATTCAAATATTATGTATGCTTATTTACTATATTGTGTAATGTAGATTGATTAACAGACATAATTTTGTAAAATACATAGATAGTAATGCATACAAGTTAACGAGATATCACGGATGCATTCATTGTATATATGTTGTAGAATCTTATATGTTAGATCACGTGGTTCATCAGTTTGATCGGCATCAAGGCATCTTGGTAGTAGTGAAAAAACCTTTCATTACAAAGAGGCATGCACACGTATATAAGGTACAATATGAGCCACGCAATGTAACATGGGAAACTCAATACTTATATTGTTTTTAGCTTGAGCATTTTAGAGTCCCAACATTATACTTGTACGAGTGTGAGGAGTTATACATGGAGTGGTACACCCAAAGGACGTATTGATTTATTATGCGAGATTCTAGCACTTAGCTACATCTTGTTCGACCTATTCCAGTTAGACAAAGTGATACATTGTTACATGTACAAGTAAACGAAGGATTGTAAATTTACTAAAAGTTTTGTCAAAACTAGCTTTCTTATGCTTAATTTCTTATATCAACATATGATTGTGATACAGGAGATAGTAACAATAGCTTCAGTACATGCCGAGCATGTAAAAGAAAGACAATTTTATTTTTTACTACATGCATATTTGCTACATTTAATCATCGTCCTCGATATCATATACACCATCGTTTTGTAATCCTCTCAATTGTATTTGTAGTTGGCCAACTTTCAATGCTTTCATCGTGATAACTCTGCTATGATGGAAAGATAGGAGGCATCGGTGAGTCATCGACTATATCCATCTGGAAGAAAATATGAACAAAATAAATATAAAATCTATGGATTGTCATAATAATGTAATATGTCATGAAAGATACTATGCTCACTACTAGAAAATATCGTGATGCATGATGATAACGCATATACCATACATCCCTAACAATAGGTTTTCGAGTGTGTGTTACTAATAGCAAAAATATCGTCATTTCTATCATAAAAAGAAGTATCAACGTCACATTCGATTGAATAGCGATAACTAAACTTATATCTAACATTGTCATCTAATGTTGACTAGGTCATGTATTATCTCTCATGTAAGCAATGCGTTAAATAGCAACATCAACACCCAATCTTTTATAAAAATATATGCATATATGTGATGCCTATGTGTCCACCTCTTTTAAGTACTCTCTACGAGCTTTATGTCACCACTTCTCTCATTGTCTTGCAAGTACACTAATGATTCTATACCTTTAATTTTCATCTTCAATCACAATTACCAAAGTTTTTGCAAAGATACCCATAAATTATGGTATTGTAGTCTTATAAGTGGGTTCAAAGTTAAGTTGCTTTGAAATATTTTTCTCTACAATAGAGAGAGGATTACAATTGCTTGAAGAGGATCGCCTCACCTCGAGAGAGGCATCACGTCCTCAACCACGTACCTGCCCATGTCTTCCTGTATGCGAGGAGGCCTTGCTTACATGCTCCTAAATCGACAAGTTTTGCTTCATATATTGGTTAGATGATCTCCCTTTGGGACGATGAATTGGTGGTTCAAGTAAGTTACTCTACTCAAAGTTCAATTGTTCATCTAATATTTTAACAAGTTTCTTGCATTTTGGATGATTCTATAACTTTCTCTAAATAGTCTTCATCGATGCCACTTGATCATCTTGTAACCTACAATAATTATGGTATCATCCTCCATGTCTAACTTCTTTCAAAATGAATTAATACTTAATAATTCTATCGAAGAACCATGCTTATGTAAGAGGATGAGCTCGTGGCAGATCATATAAACAACACAAATTATATCAACATTCCTATATTTGAACCTACCAACTCCATGTGATTCTAATCTTTTAGAATAAGTTTAAGAGCACATCGTGATATCTTTCTTTGAGGTTCACAACAAGCTCTTCTATCACGTCAACGTAATGCACATTTAGAGTTCTTGATTACTCGAATGACTTCTTCAATTCTGTAATCTATAATTCTATCAGCAAATATAACTATTTCTAAATTATGTCAAATATGCCATTTGAGTCACCAATAAACCCCTTGAACCTTGCATGAGTACTTTTTACCCTAAAAAATATGAATATACAGTTATTATGCATTTGAAGAATAGTAAATGATATAAATACATTGAAAAGCGAGAAATTCCCATACCTATTAGTTGTATGAATACTATAATGAATGACTTTATCTTTCCATGACAAGATAATTATCTCTTTGTATGGGGTCTAACTAATGTTCTTTAACGTATGAGAGTAAATCAAAAAAAAATTCTACTTTAATTCCATTACCACCTCTGTATCTTGGTAATTGCTTTCATCTAATGAGTTGACTATCTTCCTTCAACTTATGATAAACGCATTTGTAATCCTTTTATTCCTTCTCAACTTTATAGTAAAAACCTTAATATTTTTGTATATGTCATTTACATAAGAAGTGTTTTGTATCTGATATTTTTTTAATGGTATTAACCAATGGTAGATCACGATCACTGTAGATAATACATAACATTTTCTTTGGAGTACATAACTTTCTCATACACCTCAACACCAAAACATAATTCCCTTCATTTTCTTTACTCATAAAAGTAAAAGCTATGGAGAAATTCTTAAAGGTTGATATGAACACAATAATCTTAAGAAAATATATATTATACGTATAGAAAACATTAAAAATATGTGTACATTAACGACCATAATATTGGATAATCATTATGCCAAAATAGTATGACACTTAAATGTTTATCTTATATATACTGTCAAATTCCAATACTCACAGAAATGCATGAAGCATGTACACAGAATAAACATGGGCAAATACAATGTCAGTTACAATATTCGTATCAAGAATCTTACAATGTTACGTATGATAATGGTTAATGTCTAGATCATGTAGTAGTTGTAAAACACTTCAACAACCATGATTTTTCTTCCTGATTTTATCATTATGTTATAAATATGCCTTGTTATACTCATATTATTCACATCCACCCGCTTCAAATGCATGAGATTATTCTTTGGTTTGCAATGGGTTTGTATGAGGTCTTTTATTATTATGTACTTAGAGCTAATCAATCTTCTTACTAGCATGTATCTCGAGATGTAATCTTAAAGGATGGTTATACACCCATTCAATACAAACACCTTCTAATATCTATCTACTCTATTGTCTTTCTAACAAGGAGCACCCAACCTTCTTAGTGCCCATCCATCTAATACTTTCAACAAGCAATATCTTTATCTTTTCTGTACTTATTACTCCTTACATAACCAAGTCATACATTGCATATTATACAACCAAGTCATACCTTACTTATTATATTTTACTCTTTGAACATATAATAAGTGTAACAATGTTGTACTTCCTCTCTACTAATCTTACATAGTCAATAAGTTCATCACGACTCCTCAGCATATCATCGTTACAAACACAAGTGAATAACCTAGAGCATCACTCTCACAATTAAGAAGTTCACCCTCGTAGTTAACAAGTTCATTCTCTAATGCTTGTGTCAACCAATTAGAAATACATCTTGTGCAATGAAAACACTATCAATATGTGCAATAAAACAAGTCACAATTCTCGATCAACTTAGTGAACTTCGGCCACAATCCTCACCAAACTTAATAAGCGTCTTCTCGAAATTGCAGGATGAGTTCTCTAAGAGGCTATTTGGTTCTCCCACTCCTTAGAGGTGGACACATCACCTCTCCCTTCGTTTCGTCGCTGGCAAGACTCGTCATAAAGATTCTCTCTGCTCTACCTTTCGGGAGCGAGATCAGCTACAATGTCCACCTCACCTCTTCCTTCGTTTCTCCTCCATCCTTTTCTACGAAAAAACCCAAACCACCAAAAGACTCCACACTACCTTTTCAATACAACTGCCATCACTGACAATTAGAGACATTCATCCGTGTGAATTCTTGTGCTAGGGTTTTCTGTGAATCTAAGCATCTTGGCCTACCCAAACCACCAACGCAACCCAAAATCCAACCACAACCATCGAACCCAAACCAACCCAAGATCCAAACCATGTGGCAGTGATGCACGCAGAGGTTAGGCCGTTGCTTTCACTCCGCCATCGGATATCGTCCCAAACCCTTAATGTAGTGGGAAAAGTGCAAAATGCAATGGTAATTGGATGTGGCCCATTCAACAACAACAACTAAGCCTTTTCCCATACTAGACGAGGTCGGCTACATGGATTCTTTGTTTCCACATATCCCTATCACGTGTCATTTTAGCAGTTAACTCCCAATAAGCTCGATTATTCTTTATTGTTTCTTTCCAACACTTTTGTGATCGTCCACTACCTCTTTTAATACTTTCCAAATTTAGTTTTTCTAACCTTCTTAAAGGTTCTTCTTTTGATCTTCTTTCTATATGTCCAAACCATCTTAAACAATGTTCTCTCATTTTATCCTCTATTTGTGTCACTCCTAATTTGTTTCTAATAACCTCATTATGTATACGGTCTTTTCTTGTATAACCACTCATCCATCTCAACATCTTCATTTCTGTCATAGACATCTTTTGTACATGTTGATGATTAACTGCCCAACACTCAGAACCATAAAACATGGCAGGCCTAATTGTTGTTCTATAATATTTACCTTTTAATTTTAATGGTATCTTCTTATTACAAAGAATACCTGATGCTCCTCTCCATTTTAACTAACCAGCATTAATTCTATGTGTAACATCTCTATCAATTCTTTTATCACTATGAAAAATTGACCCTAAGTATTTAAAACTTTCCTTTTGGGGAATACAATGTGTGCTAATTTTAATTTCTATATCTTCTGAAGTAACCAAATGATCAAACTTACATTCCATATATTCTATCTTTGTTCTACTAAGTCGGAGGACTTTGCTTTCTAATGTTTGTCTCCATAGTTTCAATTTTCTATTAACTTTTCCCTTAGATGCCTCCACTAATACAATGTCATCTGCAAATAACATACACCAAGGTACTTCATCTTGAATATGTTTTGTTAACTCATCCATCACCATTATAAATAAGTATGGACTTAAAGTTGATCCTTGATGTAACCCAATATTAACTTCAAAGAAGTTTGTCGTTCCTTTATGAGTCCTCACACATGTTTTTGCACCATCATACATGTCTCCAATAAGGTTAATATATGTCAATGGGATACCTCTTTTTTTCAAAGAACCTCCCTCGGTACCCTATCATAAGCTTTTTCAAGATTAATAAATATCATGTGAAGGTCTTTCTTTTTTGCTCTAAAATGTTCCATAAGACACTTAAAAGGTGAATCGCTTCAATAGTAGATCTGTCTGGCATGAATCCAAATTTGGTTCTTTGTTGTACTTGATACTTGTCTTAACCTACGTTCGATAATTCTTTCCCATAATTTCATAGTATGACTCATTAGCTTGATACCTCGATAATTCGCACAATTTTGAATGTCTCCCTTGTTCTTATATATAGGTATAAGTGTACTTGCTCTCCATTCCGTGGGCATCTTTTGGTTTTTCCATATTTCATTAAATAGCCTTGTGAGCCAAGTGATTCCTATTTCTCCTAGTATTTTCCAAACTTTTATAGGAATATTATCTGGTCCTACCGATTTACCACCCTTCATATGTTTAAGAGCTTCTTTGACTTCATTCTTTTGAATACGTCGGTAGAAATTGTGGTTTTTATACTTTTCTGACTTGGCTAAATCTCCTAGACTAATACTAACATCTTTATTTTCATTAAAAAGATTATAAAAATAGTTTTTTCATCTATTTCTTATATCATCATTTGCCACTATAATTTTTTCATCCTCATCTTTTATGCATCTAACATAATTAAGATCTTTGGTTTTCTTATGTTTAGCCCTAGCTATCCTAAAAATATCTCTTTCACCCTCTTTTGAGTTGAGTTTTTTATATAAGTCCTCCCAAATCTTAGCTTTTGCTTCACTAACGGCCTTTTTCACTTCCTTCTTTGCTTTCTTAAAATTTGCTTCCGTCATTCAAGCTCCTCACCTCCTCGAGACATTAGAAAGCGGATCAGGACAAGTGATAACAAGACACGGCATTCTACATTATTCAAGCAAGGTTCTGATTCATAATTGAACAGTATTTTCTTAGCTGCCATATGAGAAAATCATTACCAAACACAAGAAAAAGTTCCTACCCATGAACTAAAACAGATGACCTCGTGCTGCACCCCAATAATACCAATTTGATGCATTGGCCAGAGAAAACTACACTCCAAAGCTATGATGGAATTCATCTACCTGAGGTGATATTCCTCTCCAAATTATGTGCTCAAAATGCAGGGGAATCTCATTTTGGCCCCCTCAACATCGAGCTTCTTGACCATTGAAAGGAAATTCTCTATCCGACTCTGAACTGCCTTATAGTGGATTGCAATGACATGTTGGTTTGGATACATACAGCTAATGGGGACTGAAAAACCTCTCAAGCTTCTAAAGTTTCACTAGTTTTCTTCGCATAATGTAATTTGTAACATGCCCTCTTTGCCTTGATTTTATTTCGTACTACTTCACTCCACCACCAAGCTTCTTTTTGTGCCGGTACACCTCCCTTAGATACCCCTAACACATCTTTCGCCACTTTCCTAATATGTATAGCCATATTGTTCCACATATCAGAATAGCTCGATGCACTCTTTTCTTCTTTGTCCATTTTTTATTTGTAAATCCATAACTAAAAGTCAATGTTGGGTGGTTAAGCTTTCTCTTGGAATTACCTTACAATCTTTACAACACGCTCTATCTTTTTTTCTACAAATAAAGTAATCAATTTGTGTTTGTGATAAGCCACTCTTATAAGTAATTAAATGTTTATCTCGTTTTTTGAAGATTGTATTGACTATAAAGAGATCAAATGCCATAGCAAAATTTAAAATCTCCCTACCTTCCTCGTTTATATCCCCAAAACCAAAGTTTCTATTAATCCCTTGATATCCTAATGCCTCTTTACTAACATGTCCATTTAAATCTCCTCCTAAACAAATCATCTCCCTTTGTGGAATCTTTTGAAACACCTTAACTCTTCCCAAAAAACTGTCTTTATACTATCTTCTAGTCCTACTTGGGGTGCGTAAGCACAAACTATATTTAAAACCTTTGCTCCTAACACTAATTTCAACATCATGATTCGGTCAATTACAAGAAAAAAAGAGTGAGCGGTGCAGTTTAGAGGTTCTCAGTCTTTGAGATGCTTTTGGATTTTGCTTCTCTTTCTTCTTTTATAGGGAAGGAAGATGGACGATGGCAGACCCCTGCGAGACCATGTAACCATGAGAAAAGAAGCCAGAGAACCGATCCAACCTAGTGTGAGATAAGCTTGGTTTTGATTTTGGGTTATCAAAAACTAGAACTTAAAGTTAAGCTGTTGAAGACAACGGTAAGATCTAAGGTAAGTTGAATTATCTTTGGTCAATTCACTTTTTATGCAAACGCACGCCAATTATTAGATGAGCGGTGGTACGAAGGCACTCATTTCGGCATCTTGTGAAGTCGGTGATAAAGTTGGCAAAGGTGATAAATCACCAGATAAAGGTTTTGAAGCTTGAGGTTGATTTCCACCGGAATGTGAATGAAGAGGAGGCATCTCATGGTCCACAACAGACAAAATAACTAAAGTGGAGGTCCTCTTCCCTATCGATTTTGAGACTCGCATCATAAGATTATAAATAACATAGCAGACCACCATTATGGTTATATGACAAACAATTGGCCGTGGTGTGATCTAATGAAGTTTCTTTGCCCTATTGGTGTGATGTAATGCTTGTTGGCCCGAATATTATATTAATAGAGTAAGGTTTTATGTGTTTTTTTCCTTTTTAAAACTAAACCAACCGTCTGAAAGCCTGCAACGACCCTGACTTAGTTCGGTTCCATCCAGGTCGGCCCATTATGGAGGTAAATATCTCCTGATGCTGGTTTTCTCCATTCACTTTAACTCGAAATCTTGCTTGAGTGGAACAAATGCTGAACCGCTTGCACCAACCAAGCCTTGATGGTGTGCTATGTTATTCATTGAATCGACCATTTGTGCATAATATTTTAGTTTTCACACCACTGTACTTTATATAATAATTTGGCTTTCTTACGTTAAAACTAAAATGTAATTTGTGTTTTAGGTGTGAATCGATATGAATATTTTCTGCTCTAGTGTGAAATCAAAAGGAGTTGAGAGGTAACTTCAAGTAACTAGATGTATGAGAATGTTACTCAATCAATCTCCTATCTTACTGGTATAATCATTTTATTTTATCGTAAATTGATTGGCAACCTTTTTTGGAAAAATCATACCGTAGAATCATTGTGCCTGAAAGTAGTTTGTCAATTTAGTCACCAATATCACATCTTTTTCCTCTATTAAAACTGATTTAGGTTAAAGAAGCCATATGTATATAAAATGACAAAACGACCCACAAATTAGTGGATGGGAGTACAAATCTTACACTCTTTGAATCCATCGAAACACTTCAACATCAAAGTGATATATTCACATGAGTGTGATGTCATCAATTGATATATATCTCTCACAATTATCAATTTTTATTAAGAGGTTTTGTTCATTAGAGCTTAATGTAGGTAAACTAATGTTTTTGCTATGCTATAGATAACGTTGATTGAGTGAATATGTTGATTTGTATTTAATTATTGTTTGTAGCGTTTCTCGAAGGTCGCATGAGTGCTTGCACATGTCACGGTTGTTGAATCGAAGTAGAAAACCAGGTGTCTAGGAACGTCATTGTGCAATGTTGCTGACATAAATATGGTCTGGTTGTATCCACTTTTACTCCAGTCCATCAATTCTGTTCCATGAAGATGACCACGAGAACATAATAACATTAGAAAGATTGTACTTCTTTGATATAATTGGAGCTTTTATTTCATATCTACGTCGATAAAATTCTGACTCTTCTTTCCCAACAACGTTGCCCCAATTGAGACCGGAAGTGCATATTTGCTTTTTATTGCATTGTAAACACCAAAATTTTCAAGATTTTTGAAGATATAGGAAAGATGCGGTGAAAGCCTTCAAATTAGATTTGTTTCGTTGAAATTTGGATCCGTGTTCTCTGTAATTAAATGTGTTTTCGGTAAATAAGTGATCAGATAGAAAGAAAATGAGTCCCTCACAGAGAGGTCCGGATCAGGACCCTTTAGAATCAATCGAACTGCAGGACAGCATCAAGTTTCTTCTTCATCATATCCACTCCAAGGCGAGGTGATAGAGGAAGGTTTTCCTGCAACTCATCCATTGAAAATCAGAAAAAAGAAACAACACATCATACAAAAAAGCTGGAACCCTATCCCAGAACACGCCCATCCACTCGTCAAATCCAAAGAACAAAATACGCCTAGTAGAACGAACTCGCAGACTAACAAAAAGATGGTATTTTGTTCAAGAGCTGATTTCTAAATTCCAACAACAAACTGTCTCACCTCCGTACCGTCAGAAAGGATCCTCGCCAATACAGGGATCTCAAATCCATAACGTCTCTCCCAATCTGAATTGTTGTTAATGTCTCTAACCTACTAAACCAGGAAACAATGAGATCTATCGCTGGCCAGTTTCTCGATGAATCAATCAAAGGGTACTGGAAAAGAAATGAAGAACCCAACCTGGAGGTCAACGTGTTGCAAAGAACTTGAAGACCAAATCCAACTTTTCTTTCAGACCGTCGCATAGACAACATCTTGGTTTGGTGTAGAGGATCAGTTTCCACTGAGGCTTCGAGTTGGTGTTGGTGCCAGAGAAGGACGCAGTCAGCCTTAACTTAAGGCTAGAAGCTTCATGCCACCGGTGGTTTTCTAACGGGCAGTGCGCAATGTTAATGGCTCTCGCTGTCCGGCTCAACCCCATCGTTGCTGCCATCTCTCTCTCTCTCTCTACATGATTAAGGGATAGGGTGCATATTTGGGTTCCGATCTATATTTGGATCTAACTCAGATTTGAATATATCCGACGTGGACCTGTAACCAGGTTTAATTCAAATTTGGGATATAGGTTCAGATCTACACAATGATTTTTGGGTTGTTCTTAATTAAGATTTGATTAAATGGTTTGATACTAGGATTAGAGGCAAGGGCCTTAACATACTTGGATAAGTTCTTTTGGGGACTCGAACTTGGGTGTCAAGTCTGCTTTCAGATCTACCGAGTTCAAACGCAAATTTGTTCTGTTCGAGCTCGACTGAACTTAGATCCTTGAGCCATACTCAAGCAACTCGAGCTCGACTCAATTAAGCTTGACCTAATCGAACGTGACACAGTTAATATTTGTGTGAAAACCAATCAAAATGTTTTAGCTTTTATCAAACTTGCAGAATAATAGGCAAGCAAGACTGATGGTCTCCTATATTTGAGAGACGGGTTAATCGATAAAACACGAAGAAATGGGAGAAAAATGAGGCAGGATGCTAAAGAAAGACAAGTTCAAGCTTTTCTCAAGTAGAGTTGGAGTAGCTCGCGAGGGCTCAGCCAACTTGCATCCTCACATTTTGAGACCTGGTAATGTGGGTCTAATGATTTTCGATGAATTCGAACTTCATACTAAGATTAGATTTGATTAAATGGTTTCATGGATTAGGGTTGAACTTGGTTTGTGTTTGGTTAAGTGAACCATGGTCCACATCACTTTGGGGAACTTGCACGACGTTGTCGCAAAAACAAGAATAAGGAGAAAAGGAGGTGACTGACATATGGGTGGGACTCCGGTAGCTAGTGACTTCAGCGGTGACTTGTGAAAGGGCCATGCCCCACGACGCATATGGTGGCTTCTTCACAACAAGGGCTTCTCGCAACGACTGGTACAAGAAGGTGGAGAGAGAACCAATAGGTCGCAGGTGGTTAAGGATTTAACCTTCTCCTGAAAATCTCTGTCCAAGTCATACATCTCCCAATGGTAGGAGGGAGATGTCACATATACCGCATGATTGCAACAAGATACATAGAATACCTTTGGGCTGAAGCCAAAACAGCTCAACAATTTTTTAAGATGAAACTTATAGGAATAGTTGTTTAACCTCGAGCTTCGTCTTCGTCTTCGTCTTAGTAATAGTAATGAAGCGGGCTGAGAAACAGCTTTCGACATCACATGGTTATTGAGACGGTGTTGCAATAAGGCTATGTTTGATGAAGGATACATACGGAAGGTTGCCCAAGGAAAGCTGGTTGTGGAGGCATATTAGAGGTGGCTTTGAACGATCTCCTTCAAATGCTATGGAGTATCCTATTAGGAATTGAACTAGTGTGTAATATAGGCCACAAGGAGAGCGATTCTCTGGAAGCAGCAAATCTCATCAGTGAAAGTTAGAGATGAGCATATGGCAGCGCAAATCTGATTAACAGAATTTGTTGGTGACTGAAGAAAATGGCAATAGTAAGAGAAGGGAAGGGAACTGCCGTGCTTTCTAATTTGGCTATGCAGAGTTTACGTGATCCAAATATTTGTTTAGAGAATGGTGCACTACCAGATCAATTAACCGCACCGTTAACAAAGATTGCCCACGAATGAATTGTTCTGAGTTTTCTTGGGCATGTGTCCCCATATTAACAACCAAAAAAGAACAAGAGTTGGATATGGAGGCAAGAGGACGAGCCACAAACATCACTATGGGAACCGTCTTGATGATGAGTTCGACTGCCAGGGCGTGCATGCCTATATTTGTGTTTCTAGGTTTCAGCCTCTCCTTCTAACCAAAAAAAGCACAAGGGAATCATAAATACAAAGAAAAAGTAATTCTTTCACCTCCCTGATCACACTCCCCCAACTTACACAAGGATTTACAACTAGCAACAGACTTGCTCTTATTGCCACTGGAAACAATGCTTCAAATACTGAACGCTTCATGCTTGATGAAACATATACTAGCTTACAACTTGACAAACGGGAGCAGAAGCCACAATAGGAACAACACTCCAAAAACCTGACAGAAACTAGAAGCAACCACATGACTGTTATAAGTCATCCATCCCGGTCAACTGGCTCCCTCCGACTCAAAGTACCTTTATTACTAGCCTTTGTACGATCACCAGTGGACTTCTGTACGCTGGATTTCCAGTTGACTGCCACCTTGCTAGTCGGAATTGTGGGTGTTCGGACTCTATCTACTAACAAGAAACATTCAAAGAAAGAGTTATTAATCCAAAAAGAAGAAAAGGTAAGGAGATTGTTATTACTGTTTTAAAAAATGAAATGAAAACATTAAATTGATCGTATAAATGTTCATAACTTCATATTCCACAACCAATTATTTGCAAAAAGTTTCTTTTATCTTTGCTTTCCTTCACGTTTTATTAACATACACTTACTTTAGTGATGGAATCTTATGCCATTTTTAATCTTTCAAAGGAATGAGGCTTATGTCTCCTACATATTTTAAGACTATGTGGAATACAAGAAAATGCCACCAAAGAGCTTAACAGTAATATCAGCAACGCACCAGAGCCGGGAATGGATAACCGCTTCTTTACATTGACATCTGCTGGCCTAGGTCGTTCTTTGGGGTTGCTCTTATCCTTTGTCTTATCCTCTTGCAGACATTGTAGCTTACCTCGATCCTGCTTGGCACCGTAGAAGAAAAGGCATGAATGTGTGGAGGCCTTCAGGTATAGAAAGCACGAATGCTTTGTGATAGAGCATCACAGAATGATGCTTCTAAGAAAAGACGAAGGTTGATGGCATCCGAGGTTTCACTGTCTCACTCCTGACGGTTACCACTTAGCTAGTTACTCGGAGAAAACCGGAATTGAGACCAATAACGATTGGCCTTCCTAGCCCTCTCCAGTGACGTTCAGACTACATTTTGATTTCATCTCAGTTTTGAATAGGAAAAGTCCGAGGGGAAAAAGTTAAAAGAAAAGAAGGAACGCCGCGTGTGTCGAGTGTGGTGGAGGGACAAAACTTTCTTTTTACTTTGTTTTTAGGTTCAATTAATTACCAAATGCGCCGTTCTGCTCTTTTTGCTGTCCTTTTCTTTTTGAACTAATACGAGAGAGGGAACGCCGCCTGTATTTAGTACGGTAGACGGGCAAAAGACGGAGCGAGGTTATCGATCTTCGACCTGGAACACAAGCGATCGAGATCTCACTTACCCAAGACCTACGGCAGGCAAAGGACGAAGAAGAAAAGAGGAATTCTCTGCTGCATCGGTTCTCTTCTTTTTCTTATGCGCTTGTTGTTGGAAATGCATCTACTATCATAATCGTCGTCACATAGAGCTACCTCATGTGTAAGCAAAATCTCTCCTCTTCGAGTTTCGCTGTATGACGAGATCTACATTGTACCGGAAAAGCCTTTGTTCTATGTAAGTTCTTTTTGTTCAATTTTCTGAACCTGGTTTCTCATCCTTGCAATTGGAAATATGTACATTGTCACTGATGGTTGTCTCGGTTCGCCAGGTGAAAGACAGATTGTAAGTGGGACGAGATGTTTACAGACGGCCTCGATTCTAATGCTGTCAAATGGGTACGAGAGGTCAGTTTTTACTCTTTGGTGTACCACTTTCCTGTTCTTGCACAGTGATCATGCCTGTTGTTTCTTCATTGAACAAGACACTGTAACAGCACGAAGTTGACGGCCACTATTTTGGGTTTCAACGTGCCTTTCTGTTCTCCAATCCGGTATATGGTAAACCTGGTTTTTTTAACTTTTAAATCTAGAAAGAAACGCTCTAATGGGAACTTGCAGGTGCTTGCATTTTCCTCATCTTCTAATTCTAGAGGGAAAAGCTTCTTTTCCATCTTATACATTTCTGGGGGTTTATATCCTGTTGTTGTGTCTATTTCTTTTCGTACGTCCTGCCAAATCTTCAAGAGATATCTGAGGGAGCATGTTGCAGGGCTCCTGCACAAAGCGCAATCCAGAGATTCAACCTTCTTGTAACCAGAGGTCAAGATATGATCCAATACACACGATTAAAAACGGGGTTAGAGGCTTTGGATTGCCTCCCACAAAACTGAGAAGCGTTCTTTTGCCACATCGGGATGTTGATGACAGTGGCTTTGGGTTGGAAACAGAACCTACGTCCGATTTGGAGGAGGCCATTTATGGTGGGAGGTATTCCCTCGATTCATCCCCACAAGATGAGAGACATTGTTATCAGAAGCACAATAAAGGATTTGATCCAAGTATGCCTAATGGTGTAAATGTAAGATACAATCTGGTATCTAAAGAACACCACAGTTCGGATAAGAATGTGTACTCTGACTTCCGTTCATCAAGGGAGATAAAGAGCAGGCCTAATTCTAGAGCTAATGTGGACGTCCAACCAGTTCTTCCATCAGAGAAGTCTGATCTCAGATCGGGCAGGTACCAGAATCAGCATAATGAATTCACGGAGGAGGAATCATCTGATTCTGTGGGAAGCCCTGAATACACAAGAAATGTAGAAAACAATACAGTCAATGATGGAAGACGAAAGTCTGTGGAAAGCTATTTGTCTTCTACTTATTTATCACAGACAACCATCGAAGGCATGGACAAGGTTAGCTGATCAATTTTCATAACTTGCGTCGTTGATGTTTTGGTTCCGCTGATGCCTTTAGCATGCAACATATTGTGACTTGTCTTGTTGATATATTACTCCATCTTCATTAGGTGGTGCTTGTTCAGCAGTTCTATAGTTGATTTTAACAGTCAAATATTGCATTTTGTTTTAAAATGCACATTCTTTTTTATCTTGCTCCCTAAAATAATCATATTATTGGTGTATAAATGACAATGCTTTATCGATGTCTTAAAGGATTTTACCATCGTTTAAAAATGCAGAGTCCACAGTAATAGTCAAGTGCTTAATGGCATTTATTGAGAATCAGATAACTCTAAATTTGAGAAGGGACATCTTGAGTAGGAGATTTGGATAGCTGGATTGTGTTCTGATTATCTTTGACTTGTGGAAGATTACAGCTAATGGTTTAGTCCTTTTAAAACAAGACTTATATGCAAGATAATTTCTAATTACTTTTTGGGTGTTATAAAAGTCGATATAGGGTCCATATCATTCATGTTTCGCAATACGATATGGGTGATATGTAGTGTGAGATTCGTGTTTACAAAGAAAAACTAAATGGGTACTTCAGAATTAGAAAGGGTAGCCCTAAAGGTTTCCCAAGAGTCGGAAAAAGCAGTAAGCAACCAAGGGTCCGAAAGATCATTTTACCCGTCTTACTACCTCTACTAGCCACCACGAGAGCTTGAAATTCATTAAGTGGTCAACAACTAAATTGTCATCCTCATACTTCAATCACATAAATTTCTTCGATGAAAATAATTGGTTATTACCTATCTTAGAAAATAACTATGATCCTCATTCTTCTCGTGAGTTATGCAAGTGTAAATATTAAAACAGACTTGCTGATGCTTAAACTCACTGTTTTACCTTTTAGTTTTTTTTTTGGCATCACAAATAATAAATCTATCGTTTTAGGAGCCAAGGATAATAATTGGGACTATTGAGGATAAAATATGACTCATATACCCTGTTAATGTAATAGGAAGGCCCATGCCATATTTGTGAAAGGAGGCCAGGCAACGGCTAGTGCTGGCTGGCGAACACTAGCCCTTCTTACTTCTTCTTGTCTCTCATTCTAACACCTTGTAAAATGTCTATATATACTACTTCATTCAATCAATAAAGTATGCACTATGCAGTCTAGTACTGCTTTTTGACTTGTTTTGTATGTGCTTCCGCTGTTGTTGATTATTCTTGAAGATCGGCATTTGTGATTGAATGCGACTCTTGGCGACTTGTTGATCTTGATTCGTGCAACATCAACCTTCGTTCATTAACACATATTTACATGGTATCAGAGCCTCAGATTGAAGAAATCAAGTGTATTGAGAAGCGTGCCACCTGTGCAAAATTTGAAGAATTTCACCAAATTTGAGGTTAGTTCATAATTATTGATTTTGCACAAAATGGAAGGTAAAAATGAGTCGTTTAGATGTATCCTAGACTCGAAATGTTACCAAAGTTAGGTTAGGACCATGAAAAAGTATTTTTTGTCAAAAGATTTTTGGGATTACATCAATAAACCATAAAGGAACCAACTTTGAACATTGATAATTTAGACAATGATGAAATCGTCAAAGCCCATGAAAAATACAAGTTAGATTTAAAATTATAGGAAAAGATGAATGCAAAAATCACATAGATTATTTGCCAAAATGTGGATGATAAGCTTAGAAATAGGATTAGTGCTTTTGAAAATGCTTTTGAAACTTAGGAAAAAAAAACTTCATTCGCAAGATGACTTTGTTTTACAAATTGATTTAATGGAAAGAATGATAATGCTTAAACAAGGGAACCTAAGCATTAGAGACTACCATAATGAATTTTCGGAGTTATGGACTCAATTGAGAAGTTTTGACAAATTTGAAAATCTTCACAAATTAGATGAATTTCAAGAATTTCTAGACAACCAATATTTTTTCTTGTTTATGCGTGGGTTGAGAGATGAACAACAACTAAGCCTTTTCCCATACTAGACGGGGTCGGCTAACGTGGGTTGAGAGATGAATTTGAAAATATTAGATCGAATCTTATACATAGAAAACCTAGACCTACAGGAGATTCCTTTTTGGCCGATCTTGTCATTGAGGAAACTAGATTGAAGAATATGAATATGGCTCAGGAAGCCGTGCTTGCCGCATCAAAACTGGGAGCAAACTTGAAGACCTACAAGCCTCCGCATGCAAAGAACAATGAAGGCATGTCAAAGAAGCCCATGGGACCGTGGCCCAACAAAGATACTATTTGTCACTATTGTAAGGAAAGTAGACACATCAAAACCACTTGTCCTTTACTTCAAAAAAGAAGTAGAAATGTGGGAGCCGTAGAAGAAGGGGGTGTCTTGCCCAATAACATCAAAGCATACATAGAAGAAATCTTCAAGGCAAAAGCAAGCATCTCCGGGAATGCTCTATCCACCTCTCAAGGTATGTCTTGGCTTTTAGATTCCGGTGTATCTTTTCATATAACATATAGTGAAGATTCTTTGATTAATTCTTGTGAAACTATTGTAAAGCATGTGTTTACGGCCGATGGAACAAAACTCCAAATCAAAATAATAGGAAACCTTGAAAAACAAAATTTTAAAATTCAAAATGGAAGTTTTATTCCTAAACTTAATTTAAACCTACTTTCGGTTGGTCAAATATGTGATAACAATTATATAGTCACTTTCTCATCCAAACATTGTGTGGTGCAGGATCACCTATCAAGGAAGGTGATTGGTAGGCTATAGAGAAAGTGGACTATACAAAATGGACTATCTTGTTATGCCAAATTTCGATTTTTGTAATGTAGCCCAAGATGCTACACTTTGGCATAAAAGACTTGGACACTTGGACTCTCAAAAATTATGTAATATTCCTTTGATGAAAAACATGAGAGAAAGATTTTGAATGTAAAGATTGTATTCTTGGAAAAATGCATCATCTTCCTTTTGGAGAAAGAAACTATGTATCAAAGAAAGCTTTTGATCTAATATATTCAGATGTGTGGTGCCCCACGCTCGTTGTTTCTAAAGGAGGATTGTAATACTATGTGATTTTTGTGGATGACTTTACTCGTTTTACATGGATATATCTCTTGAAACACAAATCCGAAGTATTTGAAAAATTTGTAGTATTTTGTAATATGATCAAAAACCAATTTGGAGCAACCATTAAAATCTTTAGATCCGATTCGAGAGGAGAATACATATCTAATGAATTTCAAAAATTTATTGAAACTAATGGTATTGTTCATAAAAAATCATGCACTAAAACACCTCAACAAAATGGTCTAACGGAAAGAAAACATAGACATATTATTGAAACTTGTAGAACTATGCTAATTGCTAGTAAGGTTCCTAAATTTTTATGGGCTGAAGGTACTCTTACCGCAGTATATCTTATAAATAGAATGCCTTCATCTAACCTTGAAAATACTTCACCTTTCGAAAAATTGTACAACATCCCTCCATACTATGAATGACTTAGAGTTTTTGGATGTAGATGTTTTGTGTATACAGACAAGAATGACAAATTATCACCTAGAGCTATTGAATGTGTCTTCCTTGGTTATGACATTGACAATAAGGGGTATAGGTGTTTTGATCTCATAGAAGACAAATTGTATGTGTCCAAGGATGTAAAAATTTTTTAGAATGATATTTATTATGAATCCAAATCCTTGGAAAATTCTGAACCTGTCATTCCTCAAGATTTTTTTGAGCCAGAAGAAGATAATGATTGTGACTCAGTAGATCATCAAGACATTAAAGAAAATTATGCTGAAGACAATGACACTTCATACACAACTGTTGATACTCAGTCAATTGTAAACCCTTCTCCTCACATTATACGAGACGACCTAGAGAAACCAATGATGCCCACATAGACCTCCTCAGCGTTTTGTGTCTTATAAATCTTTTGAACCACAATGAAGAAATTTGATTGTCACCCTTCGTCAAGTTAAGGAACCTAGGTTCTATCATCAAGCTAAAGATATTCCAGAATGGGAAAATGCTATAAAAGATAAACTCAATGCCCTAGACAAGGCTCAGACGGATAATTGTACCCATACCAAAAGATAAGAAAGTCATTGGATGTCGATGGATATATAAAATCAAAACTCATAGCAATGGTCACATTGAGAGATACAAGGCTAGACTAGTTGCTAAAGGTTATGTCCAAGAATATGGATTTGACTATGATGAAACCTTTGCTCCAGTAACTAGAATGACCACAATTAGAATTCTTATAACCATTAGCGCAATTAAGCAATAGAATATATACCAACTTTGATGTCAAGAATGTTTTCTTGGAATGGTTACTTGAATGAAGAAGTTTACATGAGTCCTCCTCCTGATATTAATCTCCCTCCTGGTCATGCTCTTAAATTACGAAAGGCTTTGTACGGTCTGAAACAAGCTCTGAAAGCTTGGTTTGACCGATTTGAAAAATTCATGCATTTGCATAATTTTGTAACTTGCTATACTGATACTGCATTGTTTATACGAAAAACAAAATCTGGTATTGTTATCTTGCTTTTGTATGTGGATGACATGATCATCACAGGAAGTGATGAAGCAGGAATTGTTGAAGTTAAACTTAATCTTCATCACGAATTTGATATGAAAGATTTGGGCTTACTGAATTACTTTCTAGGTATTGAGATAACCAAAAATAATTGTGGATACTTTATGTCTCAAACCAAGTTTGCTAAAGGTATTATTGAAAGGTCTGGTATTATCGATACTAAGGTTGTTGACACACCGGAAGTCCTAGGCACCAAACTACGATCCACTGATGGAGAGAAATTGGAGGATCCCACCCCTTATCGACAGCTCATAGGTGCACTCACTTATCTCACCGTTACTAGACAAGATATTTCTCATGCAGTACACATAGCAAGTCAATTTCAACAAGCACCCACTTTTGTTCATATGAGTGTTGTCTTGCGCAT
Organism: Brasenia schreberi; assembly: GCA_036023115.1. NCBI lineage: Eukaryota > Viridiplantae > Streptophyta > Magnoliopsida > Nymphaeales > Cabombaceae > Brasenia > Brasenia schreberi. The sequence goes on from JAYKKT010000082.1 coordinate 86,422, forward strand.
CATTCGATATATTAGAAACACTGCCTACAAGGGGGTCCCCTTAACTTCCTCTTCATCTTTTGACCTGTCAGTATATACGGATGCTGATTGGGGTGGAGATGTCAACAATAGACACTCTACGACTGGTTTTTATGTGTTTTTAGGTGAATCTCTTATTTATTGGAAATGCAAAAAACAACAAAATGTGTTCCTCTCATCCACAGAAGCCGAATATTGAATTATGGCTATAGCTGCAATAGAGATTTCTTGGATCACAACCATTCTAGCAGACATGGGAGTCAATGTACAACACCCTGCTATCATGTATTGTGACAACAAAAGCACCATGTACATTGCCTCCAACAACACTTTTCATGAGAGGACAAAGCATATCGAGATGGACTGTCACTTTGTTTGTGAAGAGTGTCTAAATAAGAAAATCTCGCTTTGTTATGTCACATCTAAGATGCATTTCGCAGACTTCTTCACCAAATCCCTTTCAGCTTCTCGATTTCAGTTTTTACTAGACAAACTTTCAGTGTATACCCTGTAAGTTTGAGAGAGTGTATACCCCGTAAGTTTGAGAGGGGGTGTTAATGTAATAGGAAGCACGGGCTTTTAGGGCCCGTGCCATATTTGTGAAAGGAGGCCAGGACTGTTGGGGGCCCCAACGGCTACTAGCCGTTGGGAGCCCCCCAATGGTAGCCCTTCTTACTTCTTCTTGTCTCTCATTCTAACACCTTGTAAAATGTTTATATATACTACTTCATTCAATCAATAAAGTATGCAGTCTAGTACTGCATTTTGACTTGTTTTGTATGTGCTTCCGCTGTTGTTGATTATTCTTGAAGATCGGCATTTGTGATTGAATGTCATTTGACTCTTGGCGACTTGTTGATCTTGATTCGTGCAACATCAACCTTCGTTCATTGACACATATTTACACTACCCTTCAATCCTGTCTCCAACACTACAAATAAAAAAACTATTCTAATGCCATTGTTAGGTCAAACCTAGTAGTCAAACCTTCAAATCTAATAGTAAAACAATTGCCGACACCCAGATTCCACAGTTCGCCAATAACTTCCTTCGTATATTTGCACAGGAATGCTGTGTATGCTGCTTTTCATACCCACGTGCATCTGCTGCATCATACATGTCAACGTGAGTGCTTTGAAGTTTCTTTGGATGGAAAAATTTTCGAGCTATTATAAAGCAATCAATTATGTATTTTGACATAAGATACAATCTTTCAAGCTATTATAAAGCAATCAGTTATGTATTTTGATATAAGATACTTCTAATATATTTCTATTTATCCAGAAAAAATGTATGTTGATATGAGGAATTTTGTTGTTAATACAAAGTTAGCAGACATTGTCTTTGATATTGAAGGCTTTCAAGGGCTTACCATGCTTGAACTTGTTGACAGAGTGAGCATGCTAGTGGGCGTTAATTGCAGAGAGACTGAATGTGGCAGTGGGATCTAGAATGCTGGACGCCATGTACTGAGCTTTACATGTCTAGACTTGTGTCATGAAGTGTAGTTTGATTCTAGGAAAGTAGGTGGATGAGAGTACATGGCCCGATAAGGATAAATTTGGTCCCCAGAGTTGATTTCTTTTATTGGCGTTTCTTTTTACTATTCTTGTTTAGAGAATGTTGGAAAATGGTATAATATACTAGATGAGTTTGTGCTAATTTATATTAGTTCCTCTCATATGTTCAATCTCAATTTGATTAGTGGTTGTTGGAAACTATACAAATTCTTAGAGGTAGATCTACATGTTTTTTCGGTGGATTGATTGCTTTCTCTGTTTGCTATCTGGATTTTGTGGTGCATTTCATCTTCTTCTTTGCCTTTCTCTCTTAAACTTCTTTAGTCACTGACCAAAAGCTAATCAATCTATTGATATATGTAAATCTACCACAGGCACAAACAGTGATAGGAATTTGTATCAGCTGTCAAGTCTAACTTAAAGCTTGTATGGGGCTAGTAACCATAAACTTTCTCTCTCTCTAAAATCGAAGAATAAGACAAAAGATATAGATACATATATCACCCCCCTCTCCTAACCATGTAGCAACTCCACTAGTATCTGTATGGGACAAAGGACTTGATTTGTCTTTTTTATTTTGTTGAGAGTGACGCCAAAAATTTGTGAGAAGAGTCTCCAAAATCAGTCTTTTCAATTGGTAGAATCTGAGAACTATGCTTTTGCAAATTTATCAACTCTTTCTTTGAATATGAACGATGGACTACATGGATATTTCTTCTCAATTTATTATTTTTTGTCAAAATACAACGCTGCCAAGGTTATGAGCACTCACTTTGCCACTCGCCAGACCTTATTGACTTTCTGACAGAAGTTTAAGGGCAAAGCTTGTTAGGGAAACCTTTCTAGGCTAGCTAGTGGTGGGTTTCCATATGGTTCATGTTATTCTAGTATAGTCAAATGTTTCTTTCATCTTCCCCAGGAATGTCCTGGATCGCTAGGTGAATATCATGCTTATATTTATCTGTTCTTTTAGCTTTGTCACACATGCTTACAACCACAACCCCATATATAATTGAAAAAATTTGGAAATGGAAAATTGATTGGACATAGATTTAGATTGAGAACAGAAATCACATACTTATAACATGTATTTTGTTAAATATTTGACAAAGTTATGCTTTGGGGTTTTGTGCAGGGAAGACTGCATAGCAGAAACTTATATGAAGCTGATATCCCCGCAGCACCACCGTTTCATGGGTCAGAAAAGGAAATCAACCATGTTCTTGATCAAACTTCTGCCTCTAAAGTGTCTTCAATGCCAAAAACTGTGGCTGCTGAGTGGTCCCCTGAAACTGTAGAGCCAACTGTTAAGGACCATCTGGGAGCTGCTATTGATAATCATTCTAAGAAGGAAAGCAACGTGTCTGACAAATCTGTCAGGTGTTCATTTGATTCCGTGCTTTACCAAAACTACAATTTTTATTTAGTTCCTGTAACTTGCCTGCTTGTTCTTTGGATTAAAGACACTATGCACATTAGCCAAATGCATGTGTTGGAAGGCTCTTCGTAAGTCAGACTCATATCCTATGTCTGCCGATCATTATGCTTCTAGGGTTGCTTCTTTGGGTGTTAATGCTGACACTTCATCCTCGAGCAGTGCCCCTTCCCGTGTTCCCACTTTTCATATCAGGTAATGTAGTGTATATCCTAGTAAGATGTGTAGGATACAGGAATTAGCATGTATACATCTTGAAAATATTACAACAACAACAACAACAACAACCAAGCCTTTTCCTATACTAGATGGGGTCGACTACATGGATTCTTTGTTTTCATAGAACCCTATCATGTGTCATGCTAGCAGTTAACTCAATATAAACTAGATAATTCTTTATGGTTTCTTTCCAACATTTTTGTGGTCGTCCTCTTCTTCTTTTAACATTTTCACAATCTAATTTTTCATATCTTCTTACGGAAGCATCCTTTGGTCATCTTTCTACATGCTCAATTGGTTTCTAATAACCTCATTATGCATATGGTCTTCACTTGTGTGACCGCCCATCCATCTGAACATCTTCTTTTATGCTACGGACATCTTTTGCACATATTGATGATTAACTACTCAACACTAAGTGTAATTGCTGCTATATAATATTTACCTTTTACAGAATATTTGATACCCCTCTCCATTTTAACCAATTAACATTAATTCTATATGTAACATCTCCATCAATTTTTTATCACTTTGAAAAATTGACCCTAGGTATTTAAAACTTTCCTTTTGAGGTATGTACTGATCTTAATTTCTATGTCTTCTGAATAATCAAACTTACATTTCATATATTATGTCTTTTTCTGCGAAGTCGGAAACCTTTACTTCCTAACATTTCTCTCTATAGTTCCAATTGCCTATTAACTTTTCCTTAGACTCATCCACTAACACAATATCATCTGCAAATAACATACACCAAGGTACTTCATCTTAAATATGTTTTGTTAACTCATCAATGACCAATATAAATAAATATGGACTTAAAGTTTTTGCACCCTCATATATGTCTCTCATAAGATTTATGTATGTCAATAGGATACCTCTCTTTTCTAAGGTTTTTCAAAGAACATTTCTTGGCACCCTATCGTAAGCGTTATCTAGATCAATAAAGTGTACTCGCTCTCTATTTCTCAAGTATCTTTTAGGTTTTCCATATTTAATTAAATAGTCTTGTGAGTCAAGTGAGTGAAGCAAAAGAAGGAAGCGAAAAAGGTCGTGAGTGAAGCAAAAGCTAAAATTTGAGAGGATTTATATAAAAAACTCAACTCAAAAGAGGGTGAAACCGTGAAAGAGATATTTTTAGGATAGCTAGGGCTAGAGATAAGAAAACTACAGATCTTATATATGTTAGATGCATCAAGGACGAGGATGAAAAAATTCTAGTGGCAAATGATGATAAAAGAAATAGATGGAAAAACTATTTTATAAGCTTTTTAATGAAAATAAAGATGTTAGTATTAGCTTAAGAGAGTTAGCCAAATCAGAAAAGTATATAAACCACAATTTCTACCGACGTATTCAAAAGAATGAAGTCAAAGAGGCTCTTAAACCTATGAATGGTGGTAAATCGGTAGGACGAGATAATATTCCTTTAGAAGTTTGGAAAATAATAGGAGAAATAGGAATCACTTGGCTCACAAGATTATTTAATAAAATATGGAAAAACCAAAAGATGCCTGAGGAACGGAGAGCAAGTACACTTATACCCATATATAAGAATAATGAAGACATTCAAAATTGTGTGGATTATCGAGGTATCAAGTTAATGAGCCATACTATGAAATTGTGAGAAAGAATTATCGAACGTAGGTTAAGACAAGTATCAATTACAACAGAGAACCAATTTGGATTCATGCCAGGCAGATCTACTGTTGAAGCGATTCACCTTTTAAGACGTCTTATGGAACATTTTAGAGCAAAAAAGAAAGACCTTCACATGATATTTATTAATCTAGAAAAAACTTATGAGAGAGTACCGAGGGAGGTTCTTTGGAGAACTTTGGTAAAAAGAGGTATCTCATTGACTGACATTAACCTTATTGGAGACATGTATGATGGTGCAAAAACATGTGTGAGGACTCATGTAGGAATGACAGACTTCTTTGAAGTTAACATTGGGTTACATCAAGGATCAACTTTAAGTTCATATTTATTTATAATGGTGATTGATGAGTTAACAAAACATATTCAAGATGAAGTACCTTGATGTATGTTATTTGCAGATGACATTGTATTAGTTGAGGAGTCTAAGGAAAAAGTTAATAGAAAATTGAAACTATGGAGAGAAACATTAGAAAGCAAAGGCCTCCGACTTAGTAGAACAAAGACAAAATATATGGAATGTAAGTTTGATCATTTGGTTACCTCACAAGACAACAACAACAACAACAACTAAGCCTTTTCCCATACTAGACGGGGTCGACTACATGGATTCTTTGTTTCCACAGATCCCTATCGTGTGCCATGTTAGCAGTTAACTCACAATAAGCTAGATTATTCTTTATTGTTTCTTTCCAACACTTTTGTGGTCGTCCTATACCTCTTTTAATACTTTCCAAATTTAGTTTTTCTAACCTTCTTACAGGTTCTTCTTTTGATCTTCTTTCTATATGTCCAAACCATCTTAAACGATGTTCTCTCATTTTATCCTCTATTGGTGCCACTCCTAATTTGTTTCTAATAACCTCATTATGTATACGGTCTTTTCTTGTATGACCACTCATCCATCTCAACATCTTCATTTCTGTCACAGACATCTTTTGTACATGTTGATGATTAACTGTCCAACACTCAGAACCATAAAACATGGCAGGCCTAATTGCTGCTCTATAATATTTACCTTTTAACTTTAATGGTATCTTCTTATCACAAAGAATACCTGATGCTCTTCTCCATTTTAACCAACCAGTATTAATTATATGTGTAACATCTCCATCAATTCTTCCATCACTTTGAAAAATTGGCCCTAGGTATTTAAACTTTCCTTTTGGGGAATGCAATGTGTGCCAATTTTAATTTCTATGTCCTCTAAAGTAGCCAAATGATCAAACTTACATTCCATATATTCTGTCTTTGTTCTACTAAGTCGTAGGTCTTTGCTTTCTAATGTTTCTCTCCATAGTTCCAATTTTCTATTAACTTTTTCCTTAGACTCCTCCACTAATACAATGTCATCTGCAAATAACATACACCAAGGTACTTCATCTTGAATATGTTTTGTTAACTCATCCATCACCATTATAAATAAGTATGGACTTAAAGTTGATCCTTGATGTAACCCAATATTAACTTCAAAGAAGTTTGTCGTTCCTTCATGAGTCCTCACACATGTTTTTGCACCATCATACATGTCTCTTATAAGGTTAATATATGTCAATGGGATACCTCTTTTTTCCAATGTTTTCCAAAGAACCTCCCTCGGTACTCTATCATAAGCTTTTTCTAGATCAATAAATATCATGTGAAGGTCTTTCTGTTTTCCTCTAAAATGTTCCATAAGACGTCTCAAAAGGTGAATCGCTTCAATAGCAGATCTGCCTGACATAAATCCAAATTGGTTCTCTGTTGTACTTGATACTTATCTTAACCTATGTTCAATAATTCTTTCCCATAATTTCATAGTATGGCTCATTAACTTGATACCTCGATAATTCGCACAATTTTGAATGTCTCCCTTGTTCTTATATATGGGTATAAGTGTACTTGCTCTCCATTTCTCAGGCATCTTTTGGTTTTTCCATATTTCATTAAATAGTCTTGTGAGCCAAGTGATTCCTATTTCTCCTAGTATTTTCCAAACTTCTATAGGAATATTATCTGGTCCTATCGATTTACCACTCTTCATATGTTTAAGAGCCTCTTTGACTTCATTCTTTTCAATACGTCACAAACTTACTGCAGAAATGATTTGCAATTGAACTATGTTAGACATTATTGGGTGTATCCCGGTGCCTGTCAAATTATACCATGATATTATTGTTCTCCATCTGGTTATGTTTGGGCGTGATTCTAGTTAACTTGTATATTTTTCAGGATATAACAAATGAATTGTTCATTTTTCCCTATAATTGCTTGAGATGTTCGGAATTGGAAATCAGACAGGTGACATCAATGCTAGTAGTAGTGAAGAATTATTCTATGGTTGCTGGAGGTATAAGGCACAATAGTGCATTTACTGTTATTTATCCTCAGTCAAAAGTCTTGTGTGTCCGTTGAGGTTTGTCAAACAAGTATATGACCTTGTAAAAGTGGGTTGCAATGGAAAGCATTGAGGTCTAACACACAGACATGCACATACACAATCCAGGTATGGTTAAATCAGTTACAACATGGTGATGTTATGCTTCCTCTGTCAGACTATACTTAGGTTCCTAGATGAATATGACATCCCAAAAGACAAAGATTGGCTGCTGAATCATGATTTTCTTTTCTAAAATCAAGATAGTTATATAAAGTTGAACACCATCTATTTTTCTATACTCTACAAGAACCTAAGCATACAACAACAACTAAGCCTTTTTTCATACTAGATGGGGTCCACTACATGGATTCTTTGTTTTCACATAGCTCTATCATAATTTATAGAATCTATGGTAAATAAATTCACCAAAGCAACTCTCCTTTATCCGGGCTTGGGACCAGCCATGCAAGGTCCCTTACATGGGCAGAATTCTACAAGAATTTACGTATAATGATTGTTTTCTATAGTGATTAAGGGATCACCCTTGCATTGTCAGTCCCAAGCCTGGATAAAGGAAGAGGGTTGTGTTAGGCTTCCGACAGCCAGCGTAAAACTTTGTCGGATTTTATAACATGGATTACAAAAATTATGAGCATTACTTTGGGGCGTCCCGCATAACGACGTACTGCAGAGCCCGAATGTAGTAATAAGTAAGCAAGGGCCACTACATTTTCGCCTGAATATAGTGAATCAATTGCAGAGAGGGTTTCCACATCATGGATGGGTGTGGGTAAAGAAGTTAGTCCCGCTACATTACCACCTGAACGTAGTGAATAATTTTCAGAGAGGGACTCCGCATTTTGATTATGGACGGATGCGGAGGGTAAGGAACCTAGTCCTAGATAATAAGATTCGTATTGGTTCTTGAAATATAGAAACATTATCCGGTAAGCTAATGGAGGTGGTAGATACTATGATACGAAGAAAGATTCATATTCTATGTTTACAAGGGACAAAATGGGTTGGAGAAAAAGCAGAGAGAGGATACAAGTTTTAAATTATGGTACTCAGGTAAAGAAAAGGCTCAAAACGGAGTTGGTATTATCGTAAATAAAGATTTAAAGGATAGTGTAGTAGACATACAATGATATGGTGACCGAATCATGACGTTAAAATTAGTGTTAAGAGCAGAGGTTTTGAATATAGTTTGTGCTTACGCACCCCAAGTAGGACTAGAAGATAGTATAAAGACAGTTTTTTGAGAAGAGTTAGATAAGGTGATTCAAAAGATTCCACAAAGGGAGATGATTTGTTTAGGAGGAGACTTAAATGGACATGTCGGTAAAGAGGCATTAAGATATCAAGGTATTCATGGAAACTTTGGTTTTGGGGATATAAATGTGGAAGGTAGGGAGATTTTAAATTTTGCTATGGCATTTGATCTCTTTATAGCCAATACAATCTTCAAAAAACGACATGAACATTTAATTACTTATAAGAGTGGCTTATCACAAACACAAATTGATTACTTTATTTGTAGAAAAAAGATAGAGCATGTTGTAAAGATTACAAGGTAATTCCAAGAGAAAAATTAACCACCCAACATCGACTTTTAGTAATGGATTTACAAATAAAAAAATGGACAAAGAAGAAAAGAGTGCATCAAGCTATTCGGACTAAATGGTATAACCTCAAAAGCGAGAAAGAATATATATTTAAACAGAAAGTCCTTCAAGGAAATGTTTGGAATTATGTTGGTACACCCTGTGATATCTGAAACAATATGGCTATACATATTAGGAAAATAGTGAAAGATGTGTTAGGTGTATCTAAGGGAGGTGTACCGGCACAAAAAAAGCTTGTGGTGGAGTGAAGTAGTGCAACATAAAATCAAGTCAAAGAGAGCATGTTACAAATTACATTATGCTAAGAAAACTAGTGAAACTTTAGAGGCTTATAAGAAAGGAAAGAAGGAAGCGAAAAGCTAAAATTTGAGAGGATTTATATAAAAAACCCAACTCAAAAGAGGGTGAAAGAGATTTTTAGGATAGCTAGGGCTAGAGATAAGAAAACTAAAGATCTTAATTATGTTAGATGCATCAAGGACGAGGATGAAAAACTTCTAGTGGCAAATGATGATAAAAGAAATAGATGGAAAAACTATTTTTATAAGCTTTTTAATGAAAATAAAGATGTTAGTATTAGCTTAAGAGAGTTAGCCAAATCAGAAAAGTATATAAACCACAATTTCTACCGACGTATTCAAAAGACTGAAGTCAAAGAGACTCTTAAACATATGAAGGCTGGTAAATCGGCAGGACGAGATAATATTCCTTTAGAAGTTTGGAAAATAATAGGAGAAATAGGAATCCGTTGGCTCACAAGATTATTTAATAAAATATGGAAAAACCAAAAGATGCCCGAGGAACGGAGAGCAAGTACACTTATACCCATATATAAGAATAATTAAGACATTCAAATTTGTGTGGATTATCGAGGTATCATGTTAATGAGCCATACTATGAAATTGTGAGAAAGAATTATCGAATGTAGGTTAAGATAAGTATTAAGTACAACGGAGAACCAATTTGGATTCATGCTAGTCATAACCAATTTGGTTCACCTTTTGAGACGTCTTATGGAACATTTTAGAGCAAAAAAGAAAGACCTTCACATGATATTTTTATTGATCTAGAAAAAGCTTATGATAGAGTACCGAGGGTGGTTCGTTGGAGAACTTTGAAAAAAGAGGTATCCCATTGACATACATTAACCTTATAAGAGACATGTATGAGGACTCATCAAGGAATGACAGATTTCTTTGAAATTAATATTGGGTTATATCAAGGATCAACTTTAAGTCCATACTTATTTATAATGGTGATTGATAAGTTAACAAAACATATTCAAGATGAAGTACTTTGGTATATGTTATTTGCATATGACATTGTATTAGTGGAGGAGTCTAAGGAAAAAGTTAATAGAAAATTAGAACTATGGAGAGAAACATTAGAAAGCAAAGGCCTCCGATTTAGTAGAACAAAGACAGAATATATGGAATGTAAGTTTGATCATTTGGTTACCTCAGAGGACATATAAATTAAAATTGGCACACATTGCATCCCCCAAAAGGAAAGTTTTAAATACCTAGGGTCAATTTTTCAAGAGTGATGGAAGAATTGGTGGAGATGTTACGCATAGAATTAATGTTGGTTGGTTAAAATGGAGAGGAGCATCAGGTATTCTTTGTGATAAGAAGATTAAAGTTAAAAGGTAAATATTATAGAGCAGCAACTAGGCTTGCCATGTTTTATAGTTCTTAGTGTTGGGCAGTTAATCATCTACATGTACAAAAGATGTCTGCTACAGAAATGAAGATGTTGAGATGGATGAGTGGTCATACACGAAAAGACCGTATACATAATGAGGTTATTAGAAACACATTAGGAGTGGCACCAATAGAGGATAAAATGAGAGAATGTCATTTAAGATGGTCTAGACATATAAAAAGAACATCAAAAGAAGAACCTGTAAGAATGTATGAAAAACTAATTTTGGAAAGTATTAAAAGAGTTAGAGGTAGCCGACCCCGTCTAGTATGGGAAAAGGCTTAGTTGTTGTTTGTTCATTGTTGTATTAAAAGAGTTAGAGGATGACCACAAAAGTGTTGGAAAGAAACAATAAAGAATGATCTAGCTTACTGTGAGTTAACTGCTAACATGGCACACGATAGGGATTTGTGGAAATAAAGAATCCATGTAGCCGACTCCGTCTAGTATGGAAAAAGGCTTAGTTGTTGTTGTTTGATGGTTTTCTATAGTGATATAGAAAAAAGAAATCTGCTCAATGTAATCACACACAATCACGTATACACTAACCATAAACTCCAATGTTTTTGTTTCTTCACATGAATTTCCTCCAAGACACTCCAGTTCCTTTTGCGATCAGTTTCACTACACGTAGCTTAATCCTAACTGCAAAAAACCTTTAGTCTTGGACAAAAACATTCAGGGCCTGGCAATTAGTGCCAAGTCTGCTCGACTACTCATTTAACAAGGGAACAAAAATGTCATGTCGTACTAGAAATAGAAGTAACAAGAATTTAGTTCGTGAAGATGTAGGACATAAATTTTAATTTATCTTTATGCATCAAAGAACAACTTGAGTCAGCTACCAGCAAGATTACAACAACAACTATGCCTTTTCCCTTACTAGATGGGGTCAGCTAAGCTATTAGTAAGAATAAACAAAAAATATTATCATGTATCTCCAACTCTTGATCACATATCACGGAAACTAATCCATTTATTTAACCGATGCACTAAAGTCAATTTTAGATTGAGAATTAGGGGTGTCTCTAGGAAGAAGGTGCGTATCCTTGCGAAGCTCTCCATACCTGGCATGAATCCAAATTGGTTCTCTGTTGTAATTGATACTTGTCTTAACCTACATTTGATAATTCTTTCCCACAATTTCATAGTATGACTCATTAAGTTGATACCTCGATAATTCGCACAATTTTGAATGTCTCCCTTGTGCTTATATATGGGTATAAGTGTACTTGCTCTCCATTCCTCGGCATATTTTGGTTTTTCATATTTCATTAAATAGTCTTGTGAGCCAAGTGATTCCTATTTCTTCAAGTATTTTCCAAACTTCTATAGGAATATTATCTGGTCCTACCGATTTACCACCCTTCATATGTTTAAGAGCCTCTTTGACTTCATTCTTTTGAATACATCGGTAGAAATTATGGTTTATATACTTTTCTGATTTGGCTAAATCTCCTAAGCTAATACTAACATCTTTATTTTCATTAAAAAGCTTATAATTAGTTTTTTCATCTATTTCTTATATCATCATTTGCCACTAGAATTTTTTCATCCTCATCCTTGATGCATCTAACATAATTAAGACATTTAGTTTTCTTATCTCTAGCCCTAGCTATCCTAAAAATATCTCTTTCACCCTCTTTTGAGTTGAGTTTTTTATATAAGTCCTCCCAAATCTTAGTTTTTGCTTCACTAACGGCCTTTTTTGCTTCCTTCTTTGCTTTCTTAGAAGCTTCTAAAGTTTCACTAGTTTTCTTAGCATAATGTAATTTGTAACATGCCCTCTTTGCCTTGATTTTATTTTGTACTACTTCACTCCACCACCAAGCTTCTTTTTGTGCCGGTGCACCTCCCTTAGATACCCCTAACACATCTTTCGCCACTTTCCTAATATGTATAGCCATATTGTTCCACATATCACAGGGTGTGCCAACATAATTCCAAACATCTCCTTGAAGGACTTTCTGTTTAAATATATATTCTTTCTCGCTTTTGAGGTTCCACCATTTAGTCCGAATAGCTCGATGCACTCTTTTCTTCTTTGTCTATTTTTTTATTTGTAAATCCATAACTAAAAGTCGATGTTGAGTGGTTAAGCTTTCTCCTAGAATTACCTTACAATCTTTACAACATGCTCTATCTTTTTTTCTAGAAATAAAGTAATCAATTTGTGTTTGTGGTAAGCCACTCGTATAAGTAATTAAATGTTCATCTCATTTTTTGAAGATTTTATTGACTATAAAGAGATCAAATGCCATAGCAAAATTTAAAATCTCCCTGCCTTCCTCGTTTATATCCCCAAAACCAAAGTTTCCATGAATCCCTTGATATCCTAATGCCTCTTTACTGACATGTCCATTTAAGTCTCCTCCTAATCAAATCATCTCCCTTTGTGGAATCTTTTGAAACACCTTATCTAACTCTTCCCAAAAAACTGTCTTTATATTATCTTCTAGTCCTACTTGGGGTGCGTAAGCACAAACTATATTCAAAACCTCTTTTCCTAACACTAATTTCAATGTCATGATTCGGTAACCATATCGTTGTATGTCTACTACACTCTCCTTTAAATCTTTATTTATGATAATACTAACTCTGTTTCGAGCCTTTTTTTTACCAGAGTACCATAATTTAAAACATGTATCCTCTATCTCCTTTGCTTTTTCTCCAACCCATTTTGCTCTTGTAGACATAGAATATGAATCTTTCTTCGAATCATAGTATCTACCACCTCCATTAGCTTACCGGATAATGTTCTGATATTCCAATAACCAATACGAATCTTATTATTTAGGACTAGCTTCCTTACCTCCCGCATCCGTCCATAATCAAAATGAGGAGACCCTCTCTGAAAAATTTTCACTACATTCGGGCGACAATGTAGCGGGACTAACTTCTTTACCCACACCCAACCATGATGTGGGAACCCTCTTTGCAATTGATTCACTACATTCAGGTGAAAATGTAGTGGCCCTTGCTTACTTCTTACTGCATTCGGGCTCTGCAGCATGTCGCTAGGCGGGGACGCCCCAAAGCAATGCTCATAATTTTTGTAATCCATGTTATAAAAATCCGACGAAGTTTTACGCTGGCTGTCGGAAGCCTAACACAACCCTCCTCCTTTATCCGGTCTTGGGACCGGCAATGCAAGGGTGATCCCTTACATGGGCGGAGTTCTGGGATAATTAGTATACAACGCCATATTTTCTATTAAGTATTTTGCAACTTACGTTTTCCCTTCTAAAGTTAAATGGGTAAATCGCTCAATTCATTGTCTGACTTTGAGGATGTTACCTGTGTTGGGGGGAAAATATGATTCAGGAAGAGGATTCTGGGTAGTGGGTTGTTGTGGAAAACGAATCTCTCTCACCTCTAGTATATACCTGTCATTTCTTCTCCGGAAGTTGTACTATTTCTTCCTCTTCCCAATCATTCATTGATTGGATCTCAACTGGCGGAAGTGGTATCACCTTCTGAGATTGGATATCTGATGGAAGAACTTCCTACACATTATAGAATGGTGAATCTTCATGAAAGGTGACATCCATTGTAACATAAACTTTCTTCCTGAGAGGATAACACATGTACCCCTTCTGAGGAGAAGAGTATCTTAAGAAAATACATTTGATAGATCTTGCGTCTAGTTTATCCCTTAAGCTCTGATGAATATGGATAAAGCAAGTACATCCAAATACTCTGGGAAGTAGATGAAATTGCTTCTGAGAAGGAAATAATAGGTGAAAAGAAGTATCACCATTGAGAACTCTGCTAAAAACTGCTTCTCTCCAATAATACTTAGGGATATTATATCTAATTAACAAGGTTCTAGCTACCTCTAAAATATGTCAGTTCTTCCTTTTAGATACCCCATTTTGCTGAGGAGAATACGCACACGAAGTCTGGTGTAAAATCTTATGATCTAGAAAATATGAGTGAAGTTATTGAGACATAAATCCACCACCATTGTCACTGTAAATGTAATAGGAGCACGGGCCCTAGGGGCTCGTGCAGTTCTTCTACAAGGGAGGGCCAAGGCCAGCATGGCCCTGGCCATAGTCGTTGGAACCATTAGAGCTCTAACGACTAGTGCTGGTCGGCCAGCACTAGCCTGATTTGTTCTTCTTCCTTTGTTTTCCATGTACAATGTATAAACTCTATATATACCACTTCAATCCATGAATAAAGTATGTTGTATTGGTACAACTTTTGACTTGAGTTTTGTATGCTTCCACTCTCTTGTTTGACATATTTGAAGTTTGACATCCATACTTGGATGACTTTGGATTCTTGGCGGTTTGTTAGATTTGATTCGTGAAGTATCAACCTTCGACTATTGACAAATATTTACATGGTATCAGAGCCTCAGATTGAATAAATCGAGTGCATTGGGAAGTATGCTATGGGTGCAAATTTTGAAGAATCATATCAAACTTGAGGTTAGTTCAAAAAAATTTATTTTGCACAAAATGGAAGGCAAAAATGAGGTGTTTAGATATATTCTCGACTCAAAATGTTATCAAAATTGGGTTAGGACTATGAAAAAGTATTTTTTGTCAAAAGATTTTTTGGACTGCATCGATAGAACCATAAAAGAACCAACTTTGAATATTGATGGTTTGAATGGCGATGAAGTTGTCAAAGCTCACGAAAAATATAAACAAAATTTGAAATTATGAGAGAAAATGAATGTAAAGATTACATGGATTATTTGTCAAAATGTGTATGAAAAGCTTAGAAATAGGATTAGTGCTTTTGAAAATGCTTTTGAAACTTGGGAATACTTGAAGAAACTTCATTCTCAAGATGATTTTGTATTCCAAATTGATTTAATAGAAAAAATGATAATGCTTAAACAAGAAAATCTAAGCATTAGATACTATCGCAATGAATTTTCGGAGTTATGGACTCAATTAATAAACTTTGATAAATTTGGAAATCTTCACAAACTAGATGAATTTCAAGAATTCTGAGACAACCAATATTTCTTTTTGTTTATGCGTGGGTTAAGAGACGAGTTTAAAAATATTAGATCAAACCTTATACATAGAAAACCTAGACCTAGAGGAGATTCCTTTTTGGCCGATCTTGTTATGGAGGAAACAAGATTGAAAAATATGAATATCGTCAAAGAAGTCGTGCTTGCCGCATCCAAACCGGGAGCCAATTTGAAGACTTATAAGCCTCCACATGCAAAGAATAACAAAGGCATGTCAAAGAAGCCCATGGTACCGTGGCCTAACAAAGACACCATTTATGATTATTGTAAAGAAAGTGGGCATATCAAAACAACATGTCCTCTACTTCGAAAAACGAGTGAAAACGTGAGTCATTGAAGAATGAGGAGTTTTGCCTAACAATATAAGGCATACATAGAAAAGATGTTTAAAGAAGCATCTTCGGGAATGCCCTATTCACTTCTCAAGTATGTCTTGGTTTTTAGATTATAGTGCATCTTTTCATATGACACAGTGAAAATTCTTTGATTGAATCTCATGAAACTATTGGAAAACATGTGTTTACAGCCGACGGGACAAAACTTCAAATCAAGAAGATAGGAAACTTTGAAAAAGAAAATTTTAAGATTCAAAACGTAAGTTTTATACCAAAACTTAATTTAAACTTGCTTTTGGTTGCTCAAATATGTGACAATAATTGTATTGTCACTTTCTCATCCAAACATTGTGTGGTACAGGATCACCTATCGAGGAAGGTGATTGGTAAGTCCATAGAAAAAGTGGACTATACAAAATGGATTATCTTGTTATGTCAAACCTTGGTTCTTGTAATGTAGCCCAAGATGCTATATTTTAGCATAAAAGACTTGGACACTTTCAAAAATTATGTAATATTCCCTTGATGAAAACAATTAGAGAAAAAAAGGTTGAATGTAAACATTGTATTCTTGGAAAAATGCATCATCTTTCTTTTGGGAAAAGAAACTATGTACCAAACAAAGCTTTTGATCTAATACATTCGAATGTTTGGGGCCATGCACCCATTGTTTCTAAAGGAGGAGTTCAATACTATATGATTTTTGTAGATGGCTTTACTCGTTTTATATGGATATATCTCTTAAAACATAAATCCGAAGTATTTGAAAAAATTATAGTCTTTTGTAATATGATAAAAAACCAATTTGGAGCCACCATTATAATCTTTAGATCCGATTCAGGAGGAGAATACATGTCTAATGAATTTCAAAAGTTTATTGAAACAAATTGTATTTTTCATCAAAAATTATGCACTAAAACACCCCAACAAAATGGTTTAGCGGAAAGAAAACATAGACATATTATTAAAACTTGTCGAACTATGCTAATTGCTAGTAAGGTTCCTAAATTTTTATGGGCCGAAGCTACTCTTACCGTAGTTTATCTTATAAATAGAATGCTTTCATCTAATCTTGAAAATGTTTCATCCTTTGAAAAACTATAACGACTTAGAGTTTTTGGATATATATGTTTTGTGTATATAGATAAGAATGATAAACTATCACCTAGGGTTATTGAATGTGTATTTCTTGGTTATAGCATAGACAAAAAGGGTTATAGGTGCTTTGAACCTATAGAAGATAAATTATATGTTTATAAGGATGTAAATTTTTTTGAGAATGAAGCTTATTATGAGTCTAAACCCTTAGGAAATTCTAAATCTTTTACTTTTTTGATCCAGAAGATGATTATGACTCAGTTGACCATCAAGACAACTCTTTTGAGAATAGTGATGATCCGAATATAACTGTAGATACTCAACCCAGTGTTGAACCCTTTCCTTTACATTATAGACGCCCTAGCGAACCTAATGATATCCATTTAGAATCTGATGATACACGTTTGGAACCTAGGATCTCAAGACCTCCCTATCGATTTGTTTCCTATGAGTCTTTTCAACCACAACGAAAAAACTTGATTGCCACTCTTCGGTAGGTTAAAAGAACCCAGATTCTATCATCAAACTAAAGGTATTCCAGAATGGGAAGATGCTATGAAAGATGAACTAATGTCCTAGACAAGGCTCAAACATGGATAGTTACACCTATATCAAAGGATAAGAAAGTCATTGGATATCGATGGGTCTATAAAATCAAAACTCATAGCAATGGTCACATTGAGAGATAAAGGCTAGACTAGTTGCTAAAGGTTATGCCCAAGAATATGGAATTAATTATGATGAAACCTTTGCCCCAGTATCTAGAATGATCACAATTAGAATTCTCATAACCATTAGTGCGGTTAGGTAATGGAATATTTATCTACTTGATGTTAAGAATGCTTTTCTGAATGGTTATTTGAATGAAGAAGTTTACATGAGTCCTCCTCCTGGTCTTAATGTTTCTCCTGGCCATGCTCTTAAATTGCGAAAAGCCTTGTATGGATTGAAATAGGCTCTTAAAGTTTGGTTTGATCGTTTTGAAAAATTTATGCATTTGTATAATTTTACAACTTGCTATACTCGTAAAATGGTTTTTGATACAATACGGATGATATTGTATAGCCCTTGTAACAATTATACCACTTATTTGTAGCAGGAAAATCCCGTTTAATAAGTGAATTTGTAGTAGGAAAACCCTGTTCAATAAGTTAATGCATATAAAAAAATCATAAAACCTTTTAGAAAAAAAAATCTACCTACCTCAAATTATTTCGAAATTCATCTTATAAACCCAAACCCTAATTCATTATCTCTAAGTCATCTCGATTTAGTAACTGAACAAATATGAAAGGATTATCTTGTCAAAGTTTTGTCACTACCTCCAAATCACCTCTGTTTAGTCACTGAAAACTCTTGTCATTTGTTGCTTTTGTGCGGTTCTGTACATGACAAGGGAAGTGCAAGCCCAGTTTCACCAGAAAAATAAAACTGAGTAGCCTATATTCAAAGTTCAGGCAAAAACTTTTTTATCTTTTCTGTTCCTTAGTTGTACATATGTTGCACAAGAATAGATGAGCCTCCATGGTTAAAAGTACTCGCATTGCCATTTTACTCTCTGTGAGCAGTGGTGCACCACTCGAAAATGGTGCATTCAGCCTTCAGGTGTTCGGGCTTTCTTTTTCTGTGGTGAGTTTTGGTTATCCCAAACTTTTGGTTTACCATTTGGGGATTTTTTTGAAAATATTTAAACCCCTTCTGAAAAATTATACTTTGTAAATCTTCACCTGATTTAGAATTCTGAAACTGTTCTTCCCTTTTTGGGAAAAACCTAGAAAAGAATCTGTACCCTATGAACATGGACCTGGTTGTAATATTCCAAAAGCCTACTTTCCTAACCTAGTCCTACTGAATTTTAGTAATTCTGCACCCTTTTTATCCCTATATCCATATTCGGAATTTCTTAAAGTTATAAGAAAATCTGTTCTAAAAGTTTCTACCACTTTAAGAGAAACTACAGCGTATAACTATAGTTCTGATTGAACTTTTCTTAAAATAAATCAGATTGCATCATTTGTATCAGGATTTTGTAGACCTCTTAGATCATCATCTGTTTTTCATACTCTAACAACAATTTTGCTTAGAAAGGTTATTGTATATGTAATGGCCCATGCACACTCTATTTCTGCTTCACAATCCCATTCCATTCAAGGTGACTCAAACTACATCAATTGGAACAAAATGTGTGTTGGCCACTTCTGGCTTTTCTGTTTCCCGAGTAGCCGCTGATCACACTGAGGGTGTGCACAAATCGAAGATAATAAACACCTGTTTCATTTTCCTGTTGACAACTCAGTACTTCTTGTGGTTCTACCTGATAGTTGACGAGAATGATCGATGCACAGACTTTTGAGTCTCACAGGATCTCTTCCACTAACCAAACATAGTATAAGTTGTTTTCAAAAACATTTTTGAAAATTTTCTTCATAAGCATTGCGCTCTGGAATTTGTTTTAAAGAAATTTTTTCAAGACCTTCAATTTTTTACCTCTGCATTTTTTGTTTTTCTTTCTAGTCTGAAGACTCTGAACTATTTAGCTGGGTTGGGGCTTAACGGTCACCTCTGACACACCGGCAATTCATTCTACTTGAAATATTATCTTTTGGAGCTTATAATTAGTGATCTTAGGAAGAGTGAAAGTGAAAACAGACCTGACAGGCACATATCAAAATGTTTCTTGATAAAATCATCTTATGGTTTTGGCCTACTGGCAAAATTTGTTTTGAATTTTTGGTGGTGGACATTCTTGCATTTCATGTTTGGCTAAACCTGTTCTTTTCATGTGTTCTGAGTGTGGTCCAGTGGCAGAAACTGTGGCATACGACTTGGTTTTGGAGGTTGCTATGAAAGTTCAACAATTTCAGCAAAGGAACTTGTTATTGCACGGATCATGGAAATGGCTTTTGATTGAGTTTGCATCTTACTATGGTGTTTCTGATGCATACTGCAGATTAAGGTAGCATTATTTAGAATTTAAGTTGAAACACTAGCTGCTGCTTTTGGCAGCTGGAGTAGAAATCTCCAAGTTTCATTCAACTGTTTGGGATGATGATGATGACTATGGACTGTTTCTTTGGCTTGAAGGCATAATCCACTGTCTCTCAATTTCTAGGTACCTTTCATATGTCATGGATGTTGCTACACCAACTGCAGACTGCTTGGTCTTGGTGCATGATCTGCTATTACCTGTTGTGAAGAGTTGCAATGAGAACACTTTAAGTCGCCAAGAGGTGTGTAAATTATTGGTTTTTTCTTGCTTGTCTTCCAGCTTCTTGGCTGTAACTATTGTTTTAAGATGTTGAATGTACATCCCCCGGATGAAACTTGTACAGTGGTAGTTTATAATCCAGTCACATGAATCTTTTTCTTTGCCAGAAACGCATCCTAGGTGAAATTGAAGAGCAAGTGGAGCAGATTCTTGCATTGGTGTTTGAAAACTACAAATCACTAGATGAATCATTGCTGTCTGGACTAGTAGACGTCATGACACCTCCAAATGGTACACCAGCACCTGCCCTCATGCCTGCTGTGAAGCTGTACACTCTTCTTCATGATGTACTATTGCCAGAAACACAGTCAGCGTTTAGTAGTTATTTTCAGGTGCTAGCCTCTACAAGTTTCCTGTTTCTATTTCACCAAATTGATGATAACGTTGCTTGAAATTTGCTGGTGATTTATTTATGTGAAGGTTGCTACAAAGAAAAGATCACGAAGATACATGGTAGACACAGATGAATATGTTGCAAGCAATTGTGAGGGAACTTTTACAGATGTTGTTACTCTTTCCACTGCTTATTCCAAAATGAAAGCACTTTGTGTGAACGTCAGAACTGAAGTCTATTCCGATATTGAGATCCACAATCAGCATGTCCTCCCCAGGTGGACCCTTTACATGCCTACAAATCATAGAATTTCCTATTTAACTTGTCAGTTCGGCTGGATCTTAGAGTAAATTTTGCAACTAATGGAAAAGATTGTTCTTTAACTTAGTCTATTTTGGTTCCTTTTCTTTTTGCACAAAATGCTACCACCTCATGTTTTTTGGTTGTATATGGTACCTGGTGTCTTCTTGTTGCTCAAGGTTAATGGAGTTTTAGCCTGCCAGTGGCAGACTTTGGATCTCATCCAAGATTGTGGTTGGATTATTTATCCAGATCAGGATGTACTCATGAGAAGCTTCATGATTCAGAGCTAACAACTTGATCGTGTCGTTCTAAATTCTCTGCTCGATATTGTGTTTGTGTGTCTGTTTGTCCATCGATGCAGCTGTCTGTAGATATAATGTGATCTATGTTCCTTTACGAAATTAGTCATATCCATACTATTGCTTCTTGTGAAACTCACAAGTTATCTGCTTGTTTTATGTTTTTTGCAGTTTTGTAGACCTTCCGAATATCTGTGCATCAATATACAGCGTGGAGCTCTGCAGTAGATTGCGTGCATTCTTAGTTGCATGTCCTCCATCAGGACCCTCTCCACACGTAACTGATCTTGTGATTGAGACTTCTGATTTCCAAAGGGATCTTGCTAGCTGGAATATTAGGTAGTTGCTCTATAGGTTAAAGACTATTGAGTAAGATTCATGTGGTGTCACATGACATGTATTTAACGTGTTTCTTAATGCTCCTTCCAGTCCTGTCAAAGGTGGTGTTGATGCAAAAGAATTGTTTCACTTTTATATCATCCTGTGGATTGAAGATAGGAGATGTTTGTTGCTTGAATCATGCAAACTTGATAAGGCAAGGACGTCCTACTTTTCATATGTTTTTCCTTTATATATAGCACATCCATGCACACAATCAGTCTCCTGTAAAGACATACTGAGACATATTTTGAGAACAAGGTATGCAATATTTTGAATATCCCTGTACTTTGGCATGTTTTTCCATTTACCACAAGCTACACACACAAATTTCTTAAAGAAAGATGTGGGTGATTTTGTATTAAAATTAATTTTAAAAAACAACACAAAATGTAACTAGGTTAATATGTCACTTAATTAACTCTTTTAGACAATAGAAAGGATCCCATCGTGCATATGTAAGACAAAGATTAAAAGGAAAAATACCCCTAAGTTAATTTAGAAAACAGAGAAAGGTGATGTTACTTATGGGGAACGAGAGAAAAAGCTTAGTAAGTTCTTTAAGTGAAAAATGATCTACTATACTTTTAAGTGTTGCGATTTATTTTCTGCTGTACTCTACTCTTGTTACTGGTTTTCCGTTTCTCAAAATTGTTGTTAAGGTGAAATGGTCCGGACTAAAGACCCAACACTCGACGACTCCTTTTGTTGATGACATGTATGATCGTCTAAAGGAGACACTGAATGAATATGAAATTGTCGTTTGCCGTTGGCCAGAGTATACCTTTGTTCTGGAGAAAGTAAGTAAATCAAATGCTCAAACTCTGTGCTTTGACAATAACTTTGGTTTAGCTCATGCATTGGTGTTATTTGGAAACTCAGACTCATGGTATCAAACTTTTGTCTGGTTTGGAAAGGCTATCACTGATGTGGAGAAGGCCCTGGTGGAAGCCTTGGAGAAGCAATACGCTGATGTCTTGGCGGCCCTGAAAGAAAGTTTGACTCCAAAGAAATTTGGTCTCAAGTATGTCCAGAAACTTGCAAAGCTCTGTTCTTCATCTCCTTACTCTGTTCCAGAAGAGGTGAGCCCTTAACTAGTTTCATCTTTCTCAAAGATGTCCTATTTAACTTGCTTCTTCCGTCCCAACAGGTTGGGATTTTTATAAACACCATAAAAAGATGGTTAGATGTGCTCCAACCAAACATTGAGGCACAGTTGAAATCATGGGTTGCCTGCATGCCAGATGGTGGAAGCCTGTCAGCTGGTGAACGCCTTAGCGAAATCACAGTGATGCTGAGATCAAAGTTTAGAAACTACATGCAGGCAGTTGTGGAGAAACTTTATGATAATGTAAGTGTTGTGTTTGATAACTATGGGACTTGTTTATATGTTTTCTGCTTGCTTTTAGTCATTATGTCCCTCTATCTGTAGACTCGAGTTCAGAGTGCAACGAAGTTGAAAAAGATAATACAAGATACAAAAGATGCTGTGGGAGAATCTGAGATCAGAGAAAGGATGCAACCTCTGAAGGCTCAGCTTATAAATATTATTGACCACCTTCATGCTGTCTTTGAGAACCATGTTTTTGTGGCTATATGTCGTGGCTACTGGGATAGAATGGGGCAGGTATGATATAAGCTAGATTGTATCCTAAACCCTGCAGAATATCCCTGGAAAATGGAAGTTACAGGGATTTTGCATGGAGTGATTTCTTTTTTACTTTTTTTCCATACGCATGTGCAGGATGTGCTTAGCTTTCTGGAGAACAGAAAAGAGAACAGATCATGGTATAAAGCTTCACGAGTTACAATTGCTGTGAGTCCTTATCCCCTTGAATTGTTATCTTGGCTACGTATATATGGCAATTTTTATCTGTATATGGTTCCTAACGTCTCTTTTCTTTTCGTTTTCTATTGAACAATGTTGGTCAATTCTATCTGACCTAAACTTCTGATTCTGCTTCCAGATTCTGGATGACACATTTGCGTCTCAGATGCAGAGGTTGCAAGGGCATGCTCTGCTAGAGAAAGACCTAGAGCCACCTAGATCCGTTATGGAAGTTCGGTCCATACTCTGTAAAGATGCACCAAACCACAGGGAGTCAAATTATTTTTACTACTAAAGTTTGTGTATTTGAAATCCTAGGATCGGCATCAACCTTTCGTTGAAGAAGGGGTTACATGGATCACATATTGACAGGAGCCTGCGTGACTTGAGGCCCTAGTTTTCTGGTTAGGACTTGTTTGAATCCTTCACCTAGAGATGTCAGCATTTAAGTCTCCTGGGTTTAATTCTATTGGTTCAAGAAGTTTTTGTACGGATGGAGGTGAAAGTGGAAATTGGGTGGAGGAAGGGTGTTGCTAATAAGAATGTGTGATAGGAGGGGAAAAGGGAAATGTGAACTAATGTTCCGTAATCCTAAAGCAACGCAAGCGTGGTAATCTTGAGGTCTTTTTTGGTACATGAGATGCCTTTTTTTTGGACACATGAGATGTCTATGCTACAACTTGTAAAATACGACAATATGCAATTGAGGTCTCTTCGTATTTGTTGACGCGAGGAAAAGAAATGATTTTGAATCGAGGCAAGTGCTGCTTTTGAATCGGCATAGAGGAATTTTAACCAAAACTTAGGTAACCTCATTGCGAAGACAAGGCGTCACATGAAAGTCTGCTTACATTATACAAAGCGGTATGATGTCCCGAAGCTTATTGGAGTTTGTCCTTGGATCTTTCGATATATTGTGCAAACAGAGAATCATAGTAGGGCAGTCCAACTATGTAACATTTGAAAATCAGGACTTGATTTAACTTTCTTCTTAATAATTGAGTGTTCCATCCAACAATGCGATTGTTGTATTCTTCATTTAACAAAGAATACATTTTAGATTGTTTTTGAGATCCAACCATGTTGATTGCTTTACTTTGATTCCTCGATCCCAATATTCAATTATGATGCCACCTAAAACGTAATGAAATAATTGTTGATTTGTTCATTGGTATGGAATAATCACCAAACTGTTCCAAAGATAAACCAAACTGTTAGTTACGAACTAAAGACAGCAACCAGCTGCCTTTGAAGGGCAATTTGCAAAATCTTTAAGCACATCCTGATCTTTGTAGGGCCTAAAAAACGGTATCAAAAAAATTCTGGAACTTTCAGCATGACACTTCAATGGGTCCAGAATAGCAACACGAGGAATTGGGTTGTTGTTCAGCCAGTAGAAATCGCGAGATAAGCAAATGCGTCAGAAGATTTTAAAGGATTCTGAGTTCTCAATCAAACTTTCAAATGAACAACCAGACAACCAAAAAGTTTTCTGAAAATTGCCTCAGAAAATCGGTTTAACAATAAGGATTATTGTCACGATAGCTTATTGTGAGGGTTCCATCACATCAAGGATTGTAAGGATAAGGGAAATCGGGGGATGCAGGTTCTGCAATTGTTTCAATTGGTAAGAACAGTGAAGTACATAACTTTTATGGTGTGGCAAATCACTATTAATTTATTGAAGATGTGATTGTTGAGGGTTTTGCTCTGCTGGGATTCCACCCCGATAGAAACAGCAGGTAGACGTAGATAAACCAAAGATGACGCACAATGTTGTGCAGCATCCTCGAGTTAAAGAGTTGTTCGGGCCTCTCCCATTTTGCTTATGTGCTGCAATCTGATATGTTGTCTCTTGAGTTATAGGATCCAGGTGCATGTCATTATCCTTCAGATGGTATACTTCACCTGGGCATTCAAGTGAGAAGGATTTCCACGTACAACTGGTTCGCACAAATGGCTGCACAAGCCAGGCGTCCTGATTCATGTCCCTGCTGGACACTAACAAAACTAATCCGATCAGGGATCACCCCCATCTTATTCTTGGCTTGACCTTGTTTCTAATACAAGTGGACGTTTCGTATAGGACCCTTGACAAAAAGTAATATTTTTCTACTCCACAGGAAAAAGAAGATGAAATCACTAGCTCGACTAGGGAACACATGAAGCAAGTTCATTGGGTATATGCCTTGAATCCTCTTGTTCTCATAGATAATAAAATATACAACAGTTATAAATCTTAGAGCATCAAAACAGAAACGAGTGATAAGGCTGCAAAAATGACCACATTTGTTTCAGAACCACTGTAGAAGGACTACGAATAAAATAATCATAAAACCCCAAACAGAACTTCATAATGACAAGTGAACTAAAACACAAGGCACACACCAGATGAGCCCTACATTCATCGAAGAATCTATTAGCAGAACTGACAACACTGAAAGCAGCTCCTGAACTAGGACTTACCCTTCACAACGATGATTGGGCACTTAACATTGTTGATGCAGCAATTGCTTACGCTGCCCAAGAACATCCTGCAATAAAAGCGAGTGCAGAAGCACACAGCAGACCAGCAAAATCAAGTATCCAGAAAATCATATGGGAAGTGTAGCGTCATCCATATACGGTATTGCCAAGAAAAAATGCTTAGAAAGGCAACAAAATAATGCATTAGTGCTGTAAATGACAAAAAAAATGCTTTCATAACTGGACAGTTTTGACATAAGGAACACTTAACGGCCACAGAAATGAAGCCAACTGATGACTCAGGTAACTTAAAACTATGTTGTCAATAGTGGTTAGCACCACTTATTCGGCCAACCCCTTGCATGAGCATGAATCAATTTAAATAGTAAACATTTAAACAAATGTACCTTTGAAGCATCTTTATACATCACTAAGTATAAAAAATTCTTAATTGTTGTATGATATATATAAAGCCTATTCCATCATAGTTATTTAATATGACATTTTCCCACGTGATGGCATCATAGACAATGTAGGGATCTTGAAGCAGCTCTCAAGTATTATAAAACCATAATTAGGCTTAGATCCCTGATAAATGGAAACTGTAGCCAATATCTTATTATGAATAATTCTGACAACTTCCGGAGAGAAAGAGGCATTTACCTTGTTATTTGATTCCTTTTTCTTACTTACCACCCTATTTTTTTCAGGTGATGTACTAGCAATGCATCACTATTAATCTCTTCCTCACTTTCGTGTTTTTCTTTTGCTATATGGATGTTCCTAGTGGTTCTCTTTTGGGTTGTTAGTAGGTTAGAGTACAAAGAGATTTCGGAAAAGGGATCATCCAAGTTTATGAAGGCAATATTTTCTCTGGGACGTTTGGGTTCAAAATTTTGGATTTGTAGTTGTTGCTTTCCGAAAAGTTTTTGGTTTTGGGGTTGTGATTGTCAGTTCCAGAGCTTTTGATGAGTTTGAAGGGATTGAATTGTGTGGTATTAAGTGAATCTTTATGATTTGTTGATGGAGATTTCGGATTTTGAAAGGTTGTACTACGAGATTCCTTTCTTGAGATTTGAAGATACTCTAGCAGAAAAATATCTGCTCTATGCTTATTGGGTTTTACTACAAATAGGAACGTCAATTTTGTTATTGAAATTCACCTTTAGCACATTCACAAGCGTTAATGTCAGAAGTTAAGAATTGGTGCAGACAAATTCTTAAAGGGCTTCTGTATCTTCACAGAACATGTTCCTCCTATGGTTCACACGAACCTCAAATTTGACAACGTTTTTCTCAATGGCAACTAAAGTGAAGTCGAGATTGGAGATTTAGGCTTAGCAGCCATATTGGAAAAAACCCATGTGCTGCTCATTATGCTGGTACGTGAAAAGTCTCTCTAAATCCTTAAGTACTGCACGCTCTTCAACCTTCATGTTTATGTACACATGTAGTGAATGTAAGGATCTTACCTAGATCCAACAACAACAACTAAGCCTTTTCCAATACTAGATGGCGTCGGCTAGATGGATTTTTTGTTTCCACAGAGCCCTATCATGTGCCGTACTAGCAGTTAACTCAATATAAATTAGATCATTCTTTATTGTTTCTTTCCAACACTTTTACAGTTGGCATCTTTCACTTTTAACATTTTCACAATCTAGCTTTTCATATCTTCCTAGGGAATAGTCCTTTGGTCATCTTTCTAAACATTCAAACAATCTTAAATGATTTTTCCTTATTTTATCCTCTATTAGTGCTACTCCCAATTTGTTTCTATAACCTCATTATGTATATGATCTTTCCTTGTGTGACACTCATCCATCTATATCCTCATTTATGCTTCGGACATCTTTTGTACATTTTAATGATTAAGTGAGGTGGTATCTTCTTATCATATAGAATACTTGATGTTCCTCTCTATTTTAACAAACCGACATTAGTTCTATGCATAACATCTTCATCAATTTTTCCAACAACAACAACAACAACTAAGCCTTTTCCCATACTAGACGGGGTAGGCTACATGGATTCTTTGTTTCCAGAGATCCCTATTGTGTGCCATGTTAGCAGTTAACTCCCAATAAGCTAGATCATTCTTTATTGTTTCTTTCCAACACTTTTGTGGTCGTCCTCAACCGATTTAATACTTTCCAAATTTAGTTTTTCTATCCTTTCTTACAGGTTCTTCTTTTGATCTTCTTTCTATATGTCCAAACCATCTTAAACGATGTTCTCTCATTTTATCCTCTATTGGTGCCACTCCTAATTTGTTTCTAATAACCTCATTATGTATACGGTCTTTTCTTGTATGACCACTCATCCATCTCAACATCTTCATTTCTGTCAGAGACATCTTTTGTACATATTGATGATTAACTGCCCAACATTCTGAACCATAAAACAAGGCAGGCCTAATTGCTGCTCTATAATATTTACCTTTTAACTTTAATGGTATCTTCTTATCACAAAGAATACCTGATGCTCCTCTCCATTTTAACCAACAACAACAACTAAGCCTTTTCCCATACTAGACGGGGTCGGCTAGCTCCTCTCCATTTTAACCAACCAACATTAATTCTATGTGTAACATCTCCATCAATTCTTCCATCACTTTGAAAAATTGACCCTAGGTATTTAAAACTTTCCTTTTGGGGAATGCAATGTGTGTCAATTTTAATTTCCATGTCCTCTGAAGTAACCAAATGGTCAAACTTACATTCCATATATTCAGTCTTTGTTCTACTAAGTCGGAGGCCTTTGCTTTATAATGTTTCTCTCCATAGTTCCAAATTTCTATTAACTTTTTCCTTAGACTCCTCTACTAATACAATGTCATCTGCAAATAACATACACCAAGGTACTTCATCTTGAATATGTTTTTGTTAACTCATCCATCACCATTATAAATAAGTATGGACTTAAAGTTGATCCTTGATGTAACCCAATATTAACTTCAAAGAAGTATGTCATTCCTTCATGAGTCCTCACACATGTTTTTGCACCATCATACATGTCTCTTATAAGGTTAATATATGTCAATGGGATACCTCTTTTTTCCAAAGTTCTCCAAAGAACCTTCCTCGGTACCCTATCATAAGCTTTTTCTAGATCAATAAATATCATGTGAAGGTCTTTCTTTTTTGCTCTAAAATATTCCATAAGACGTCTCAAAAGGTGAATCGCTTCAATAGTAAATCTGCCTGGCATAAATCCAAATTGGTTCTCTGTTGTACTTGATACTTGTCTTAACCTACGTTCGATAATTCTTTCCCATAATTTCATAGTATGACTCATTAACTTGATACTTCGATAATTCGCACAATTTTGAATGTCTCCCTTGTTCTTATATATGGGTATAAGTGTACTTGCTCTCCATTCCTCGGGCATCTTTTGGTTTTTCCATATTTCATTAAATAGTCCTGTGAGCCAAGTGATTCCTATTTCTCCTAGTATTTTCCAAACTTCTATAGGAATATTATCTGGTCCTACCGATTTACCACTCTTCATATGTTTAAGAGCCTCTTTGACTTCATTCTTTTGAATACGTCGATAGAAATTGTGGTTTATATACTTTTCTGACTTGGCTAAATCTCCTAAACTAATACTAATATCTTTATTTTCATTAAAAAGATTATAAAAATAGTTTTTCCATCTATTTCTTATATCATCATTTGCCACTATAATTTTTTCATCCTCGTCTTTTATGCATCTAACATAATTAAGATCTTTAGTTTTCTTATCTCTAGCCCTAGCTATCCTAAAAATATCTTTTTCACCCTCTTTTGAGTTGAGTTTTTTATATAAGTCATCCCAAATCTTAGCTTTTGCTTCACTAACGGCCTTTTTCGCTTCCTTCTTTGCTTTCTTATAAGCTTCTAAAGTTTCACTAGTTTTCTTAGCATAATGTAATTTATAACATGCCCTCTTTGCCTTGATTTTATTTTGTACTACTTCACTCCACCACCAAGCTTCTTTTTGTGCCGGTACACCTCCCTTAGATACCCCTAACACATCTTTTGCCACTTTCCTAATATGTATAGCCATATTGTTCCACATATCACAGGGTGTGCCAACATAATTCCAAACATCTCCTTGAAGGACTTTCTGTTTAAATATATCTTCTTTCTCGCTTTTGAGGTTCCACCATTTAGTCCGAATAGCTCGATGCACTCTTTTCTTATTTGTCCATTTTTTTATTTGTAAATCCATAACTAAAAGTTGATGTTGGGTGGTTAAGCTTTCTCCTGGAATTACCTTACAATCTTTACAACGCGCTCTATCTTTTTTTCTACAAATAAAGTAATCAATTTGTGTTTGTGATAAGCCACTCTTATAAGTAATTAAATGTTCTTAATTACCCAAATGATCCTACGTATTTAAAACTTTCCTTATGAGGGATGCAATGTGTGTCAATCTTAATTTCTTTGCTTAAGTACCTAAATGGTCAAACTTACATTCCATATATTTTGTCTTTATTCTACTAAGTAAGAAGCCTTTACTTTCTAATGTTTCTCTCCATAGTTCTAATTTTCTATTAACTTTTTCTTTTGACTCTTCCACTAACACAATGTCATTTGCGAATAATATACACCAAGGTACTTCAACTTGAATATATTTTGTTATCTCATCAATGACCAATATAAATAAATATGGACTTAAAGCTACTCATGATGTAACCCAATATTAACTTCAACAGAGTATGTCATTCACACATGTTTTTGCACCATCGTACATGTCTCGTACGAGCCCCAATTTGCTTAATTAGGATTTAGCTATTCACCCTTTTCTTTATTGTCACAAACTCATATTCTTTGGTGAGGGAGTTTATGGAGAAGCATAAGGTGATAGTTTCATAGAGGCCCCATGCCTGGGAACTCCTAAATGACAAATTTTATTGGTCAAGTCAAGTTGATATGGACCCAACCAGGCCAGGCTTGAGTAGTAGAAAATGACTCTCCAAAAGAAAATGGCACAAGCGATGAATCTGTTTGACCAAAACAGAAACGATCAACCCGAACCTGACCCACTGATCCAATTTGCCATCCATAGCCATCGGTAGTTATGAAAATGATTGGTCACAATTTGCTGCCCATTTTGTTGCCTAATTCCCATGATGACTTGAAAATGAAGATAGGATAGCAACATAAGTGAGGATCAACCATAACATTCTACCCTTATCTTCAGATGGTGACTTCAACGAAAGGGTTCTATTCTGCACGTTTTGAAACATCTATAACTTCCTTCCTATCCAAATAAAGGACCAGGAAAAAATAGGAAAGCAATATGAAGGACCATTTGCAAGTGTCTAGCCTAAGGGGCCTGAATAAATCATCTACCTTCTGATTCTATATCTGGAAAGTATCCACATCACGGAGAACTATGTCATTCATGAACTCTTCTTCCGCTACTTGCAAGTTTTTGGTTACCGTGACAAGATATGTTAGGTTAAGACATGATCAAGAGTGAGGTGAATACCATAGTAAGAAATGCAATGCAGATTCTGGCGAAACTTTCCAGGAACATGCCACAATTCTCATTATAGGTGGGTCGGAAGAATTATGGAACTCGAACATTTTTTCCTTTCTTGAGTAGAAAGTTTGAATTAGGCAGACCGCTGCCAGATGCACAAACCCCGTATGGAACTCCTCACCTCCAGGTTAGGAGCCTAATCCTTGTGATTGGAAAGTTGGGGCGTTAATTGTTAGAGAGGTGTAGCAAAAAAGTTGCCACCAATGAAATGAGGGAGAAGCAAACCAGAGTCCACGAAGCAAAGGGACGATCTCGAGCAACGTTTTGAGAGCTTGAAATTTCAATTCGAACAAAGTAAAAAGCAGAAAGAGAATGGATGCAAATGAATATCCTCGTTGGTTGCCTGACGGGCAGAACCGACGGAAGAAGAAGCTAGATTCGAACTTAAAGCACTACGCTCCAATAACTGAGAGCGAATTCAGGGAGAAAGTAACGATCAGAAGAAGGGAGAAGCAGTGATTGTTACCTCTTAATGGGACCATAGGCGTGGCTTCCCATGATGAGGAGGTCTGCTTGCAAATTGGAGGTGACCTCGCATATCATGTCTTTCGGATCACCCACAATGACTTCGGTTTTAACTTGGTGCACCTTCTTCTCTGAGCAGATCTCCAAGGCGTGAGCTATGATGGCGTCGCTGATCCGCCTTTGGTGCGCCTCGATTGCAGCGAAGAAAGCCGGAACCTCCACGTCAGGACCGCCAAAGGGGATGGCACCAGGGTTGAGGCCAGCAGCGACATTGGGGGGCGACTGGACGTGGAGCACCAAAAAGTGGCCACCTGCACCATCCTCCAGCTCCTTCTCTTGTTGCTGGGAATGGGAGGCGGGTGGACGGAGCCTCAGGTTGTCGAGGGCCCATCGTAAGGCCTGCATGCTCTCCTCGCTCCCATCCACCGCCACCACAACACACCCAAATTTTCCCACCTCCATAACCCCCCCTTTTTGCTTTTATTTCTCCTGCCCCGGCCGCTCGACCTTTTGAGGGAGATATATCCTCTGTGTGTGCGTGAGAGAGAGAGTGGGGTGGGGTAGATAATGCACAGCTTTGAGCCTTTGCCAGGTCTGCAAGCCTGGACAACAGAGGCGTCCTGCTGCACGTTCCTTACATTTTTATTTGGTCGGTCCTAAACAACAAAAACGCCATCACAGCCCGGAATCTTTCTATACCCACTTCGGTACTTCCATTTTTTGATGGTTTCCTCACTTTGTACAAACTTGAAAGGGTTAAATTCGAGTACAGCTTGCAGTTAAGGTGGATGACCTTACCATCTAGATCTGCAAGGAAGATGACTTCGTCATTGGGGCGTGGTATGAGGCCCTTGAGGTGCAATGTATGGTGCTTAACCAGGCTATCACAAGTATGGTGAATTCCACCTGTAGGGAAGATAATATTTAACGCCGAATTCTTACCCAGTGCTCACAATGTGAAGTACTCCTGTAACAAGTTGAAGAGTACACCAAAAGCAGATGAGAAAATAGAAAAGAGAAAAAATAAGGAACAGTAAGACCACATTCTTCCTTGAAGGCGACTGCTTGGAGGTGTCATTCAATAGACGATCTGAGCCAGTTCTTCATGGGGAGGGACGGGGGGCATTCGATGTACAGTAAAAAGTAAAGATTTATAAGAAAAAAGGTCACCCCACTAGAACCAGAGTTTTAGTTTCGTAATACTGACCTCACAATCAAACACCAAGGGACTCCAAAATTTTGGCCTGTGAAACTTGCATGTCTTGGGAACAACTTTAACACGTTCATCTCCTTGATTTTGGATATAAGTAAAGTAAAGTTGTAGAAACAGTGTCTAACGTTTCAATCTTATGAGATAACATGGATATATTTCTATACCTCGAATAACCATCTATAAAGGTTACAAAATAAATCTTCTATTGATTCTATTAATGAAACCTTACTGTAGGAGGCTTATACATATTAATGTGAATGATATCGAATAACCTTGTGACTCTGTTACTTCGTTAAAAAATGATTTTTTTTCATTTTTTTAATACAAGCCTCACACTCATTGAACTGTGTTTCATTACAACCAGATAATAAGCTGAAATTAAAAAGTTTCTTAAACTTATTTATGCTAACATGTCTTGGTCTTTTGTACCACATATTTTCATAAAAATAAATGTACAATCAATATAAGTTGAAAATTTGACTTTATTATCAAGACATCAAGTTTAAACAAACCTGATCAAAACAAAAAACACCCAAAAATAATACAACTACGTTTGCATGCATTTACTTTCTCAAATATGAAACTAACATCAAAACCCTTCTTGACAAAACAAGTATAGACACTAAATTACATCTTACAGAAGATATAATTAATACATTAGTAAGTAATATAAATATCTTAAACATCAATCCAAAAGAACCTAACTCCGACAACATCAACATAAGTATTATTTCTCATACAAACATGAAAGACTATGTACAATATGTCTAATAACTTCATAATTCACCCACCATATTATGATCCATATAGAGAGATTAATAACATGTAGACTACTTTAAGTTTTTCCTTGTCTTTTTAAGTGTTGTCATCATTCTTGTTGCATTTGTAACAATCTCTTTTGTAATGGTTCATCTTTCTCTAATTGATTATATTTTACCCGAGAAATAGATTCATATGATTTGTTGAATGTCAAACTCATTTGCCAAATTTTCTTAGCTTTTTGCTTAGTCTTTCTTTTTATGGTTTTGGAATTAGGCCCGATATCATCTTGTTACCAATATCAAGTTTTCTTTTTTGCTCACTTTTTATATGCTCTTGTTCTATGACTAATTTAAGTGGAAGCTCATTTACGGTGAGGTTGGAGTTTAGCCCAAGCGTAATGACCATGTACCAAGATTGTGGGAAGCTTGTTCAGATTTACATAAGGTCAAGAAAGACAACTTTGATAAAACCTAAATCTTCAACCATAACTAACATCTTATTTACATGTTCAATCGTATTATCACCTTGTTGAGCCTAAGTGTTGAAGTTCTTATTTGCAACGACAATCAGATAAAACAGAGGAGCAGAAGGGTAAAGAAGAACAATCACTAGTGAACCTTTTACTTGGATGTTATATTTGGTTTTTGTAATAGAATGCAAGGACGTTTTATAAATATACTTTGTAGTTCAAGTGGTTGAAAAGATACGTAATTACTCTTAAGATAACGAATTTGGACATGTAGTTTTTCTTGTGTTTCTTTTTCTTTTGAATATTCAAATAATTATTTTGTCTTATTTATGTATACACAAACATGGTTATGGGAAACAAAAACAAGAAGAAAAAATATTACAGAGAGGGGATTTTCTACATCTCCCTTTTATATAGAGCACATTTGAAAAGTTTCAATAGAAGTATTATATAGCTTAAAGGTTGAGGTTTACAATGCTCAACTTGATGGACAGAGGATCATCAAATGTTTAAAACAAAACACTTTTGTTGAAGTCATTTTATAACATGCTTCGTGGTTTCAAAAAAGCAATTCATCAAATTAGGGAAAGGTGGCTCATCTTCCTCTAATTTAACACTAAATGAAGATAACGTGGCCACACAAGTCTAGAAGGTTACACTATATTGATAGGTCTCACCGAAGTTGGGCTTAATGATCCCATTCCATACACAAGTTAGGGGTCGTGTCATTCCCATTTTCATCCATCATTTTGGCCAAGTTAAGCTATATCAAGTGAATTAATATCGGGTTGAACCGATCTAGCTAGTATTAAAATAAGTTTGCAGTCTATTCGGACCTACGACACCAAAAGCTCGTCAAGCTTACCACTTCGTTGAGAACGGCTCAATTCACATGGTACTGGATCCGTAGTGCCTGACAATGTTCGGGCGCCGATGCACCACCAATAGCTAGTAGCGTCAGGAGCAGCCCCTTTGGCGACACAGTACAAAGCACATACAAAAGAAAAGAAAGAACACTCCGTATCATCTGTGATGTTCCTGTGACCTCCCATCATAGGAGGAACGGTACGAATATGTGACTCTGGAATCACCAAGATTCCGCGTTAGCAGAGCAGACGACCAATCAGGGAGTCCACGCGCTTCCAACGTCATGGAGAGGGATGGATGCGGTGGTGGGCGTGGCTTCTTGCTTCCCGATGATAGAGCGGGCTTGTCCATGGCCGTTCGGAGAGCGTGGCAAAGTGAAGGCACGCATGGTTGGGACAAGTCTGGCAGTTGGATCAACACGTTCTTCATCCTACCCTCAAGCGTGGAAATCTCTGCTTTGATGGCTCGGACCCGCGTTACCCTCAGCGTGCGGCTCAGGTCCAGCCAGTCGTGGCAACACACCGTTGCCTTGATGAGCGGCGAGCACGGTTGCGGCTCAACGGTCACCTCGTCCGCCCCGCTCAGAATGAGTCCACACAGAGACCCGAGACGCATCACAGCTGCCTTCCGCCGCAGCACCTTCACGTGTGCGATCACCTCAGCCAGCAAAAACGCCATATCCGTCTACGCGTGCAGCACGTATTAGTAGGACGAGATACGAACCACATTGTTTGTTTTCACATTCATGTTAGCCATTGCTGGTGCTTGGAAGAAGAGAGCGCAGGGTAGCCGAGTGGCTGTTCATGCATTCCCTGCGTCGTCTCTCGGTCTCGCTGTGGCTCTTCGACATTGTTAATTTTCTCTTGGCTCTTATTAGTTAGTTCCAAGTAACAAAATTAATTTCTGTAAGCTTTAAATTAAATGAATAGTAAAATATTTAAATAATTGATGTAAGGACGTTGTGAATTATATAAATCAATTTAAATACATAAAATGAAATCAATCTATTTTAGTTAATTGATAAAAGTTCCAATTTTAACTAAATAATACTTCTTAATTGAACGTTAATCTATATTAATTTAATATTATATTTAGAAATTCATACATCAAACATGTTAAAAGTCTACATTTGAAAGCTTGAACCATTGACATCTTAAACTATATATACACAACGCCAAGGTGAAGAAGAATACAATGAGTTGAAAAGCTTGGACCCATACGACAAGTTTGGTGAGAACCTTACTACATATAAAGAGGGTTTATTAATTTGGTAATCAATATAATTTTGTTCATAATTAAACAGAAAATAACCATATATTATTGAATTCTACTCAATAAAACAAGTAATTAAAAGTACAATACTTACATTTATTAAAAAATCATTGATATAATTAAATGCTAATATTGAATATTAAAAACATACATATTTTATCTAATTATATTAAATTGAAAAGATAACTAAATTTTTGTTCAAACTAAAATACTTGTTTAATAACAAAATATCTTGATATTTTCATTACAAATTAGTTAACAATAATTCATTTTAAAGTAAAATTTATAGTTCTAATATAGTTTAACAAATATATAATACACTACGTTAGACATGGACTAAAAGTGAAATGTGGCAAGCACATGGATTTTTGTCACAAGACTTATATGTGAGTGTCTCTTCTTTTTCTTTTTTCAATTAAAGTGTAAAAAAAGGTACAAAATAAATAATACTTTTAAATATATAAAATCAATAATAATATTTTCTTAACAATAAAGTCGATTTACTATCGGACTAAAAGGAAAGTCGATTCCATGTTGCCCTAACATGACATAGAGGTGTTCCGTTTGCCGCGGGATGCCCCCTCCCAATCGCAAGGGAGCGGGAAAAGCTCCGCGATAGACAGAACCAAAAAGAAAAGAAGGAATATTCCTTTCTTTTTCCTTCTCCCTCCCTCCGAGAGAAAGAGGGAAAGCAGCTTACGTACCCCACTTGCCACGCTTGGTTCGTCTTCTTCTCCTGCGGTCCACCTGCTTCAACTCTTCGTTT
The DNA here is from genome assembly GCA_036023115.1 of Brasenia schreberi. Taxonomy (NCBI): domain Eukaryota; kingdom Viridiplantae; phylum Streptophyta; class Magnoliopsida; order Nymphaeales; family Cabombaceae; genus Brasenia; species Brasenia schreberi. Next base: position 123,615 of record JAYKKT010000082.1, read on the forward strand.
TGCGTATTCTCCTCTCCGTCATTGGCATCGCCTCCTCAGTCGTTAACGCTGGGGGCCTTGTTGGTGTCTCACTAACGGACGTGCTGGACGACCCGCTTCAGGTGCGTAATTCGACTTACTTTGCAATCTAATTCCTTCCCATAAGGCGAGATCGAAAAACTGGAGACGGATGACAGTTCGATGCCTACCTTGGTCTGCCATCCTGCCTCTGCTGTCATTTCCTATTAGGCGCTCGGCCGGTCTCGTGCGCCTTCATTCAGAAAACTTCTTCTTTAGATCTGACACCGACCACCTTGTTGGGTCAATCTTTGCTATCGTCTTTCTTCGGTTTGTTTTAGATTCGTACATTTTTCGGGGTTGAACGGAGAGGTTGAGTACTTTCCTTTCTTTCTTTGTCCGGATTGCTGTTATTTTAGCTATGAGAGGAAATGCTAAACATAGCCTTGATGTGGCTGTTCGATTGGGATAATGATATTCCGGTTTTTGTTTTCGTTGAAGATAAAGCTACTAGCTCAATTTTGAAGAGAACAAACCCGAGGAACCGTGATTACAAAATTTTCCATCCTCGATCTTGGGGCTGTCAAAATCCTATGCCGTCGTAGCTGGCTTCGGTAAATATTGCTGCCCCGTTACATTGGAAGAATCATTTATTTACAAATATCATCTTGTGGTTACAGAAGTTTCGATTCTGCTCTGATGTTGTACCCGCATTACTTTCTCCAGATTTATTTCTGTAATTCGCGGCCCTTTACCTTTCAAACGTCACTTTTTATTTTCTTTAGCCTTGGGTAAACAAACTGGAGACAGCTTCTAAAGGTTGTGATTTTCTGATCAAGGAATCTGAGATTATTTGAGGGCGTTTGGTTGTTTTACGCATGCCTCCTTTCTTCCCTTACCCAATGTTGTGAGCATCATACCATAACGTGTATCATTTTTGCCAAGAAACGGGTATCATAATTTTTTCTCAAAACATTTTAAAAATTAAGAAAAATAGGAAAAAGTCTTCAAGAAAAGTCTCAAATAATTCTTATAAATCAAAACAAATGAGATAAAAAGTGATCCATTTAACATCAAATCAATTCTAAGTCCATTAGTCAAGTAGCAAACATTCTTTAAATTTACTAAGAAGAAGAATCATAATTTCAATTCTCAAATATTATAATATGGATCATCAACTAAATAATCCTCTTCATCTCTAAATCACCTTCAAAACAAAATCAATATCCTCTTCCTCCTCTTGATATTATTGCACCATTTCTTTAAATTGATCTATTGAACATCTTTAGTTAGGAGTGTATTGTTTCATTATTTTTATTACTCACTCCTCTAAAAAATCAAAGTTATCGAGACTTATTGATTTCACCATTTCCTTAAATGTTGCATCAATAGGGTGATGCAACTATCTATTCTATTTATTATTGAATTGAAAATTGCTCCTAATAACCTCCTTAACCTTATCCATGGCTTCATAAAGATAGCTGATAGATGACTTCTCCTCCAGCCAATCATAAAACCCTCACCACAGGTCATGTGATCTTTAACAATCTACTATAAGAGTTCAAAAAATATAGTCCTAAAGACCCTCTCTGAAATTTCATTAAGTTTTCTATCCTCCTATTTTGAGGGAAATCAACAAATTGTTATCACTCATTTGGAGTAAACATTTGCTTCAAGGCTTGCTTTTATTTCATAATATTCTTGGACAAACAAAAAAAGAGTAACAAGCCGAGCAATAGCAATATAAAGAAGTTGTCCACCATTAGTATATCTCCTCATCATACATAATGTTATAAATAAATTCGACGATATCTTGGTAGCACTAACAGTCTTTACTTCGTCAGGCTCTCCAATATCCTCAAGAACGAGGTCTGTATAATGTGCCACAATGTCCAATAAAAAGTGCCATAACTCTCTGCTAACTTCTTTTGCAGTTGCTTTGTAATTAGCTGCATTATCTGTAATGAATTGGATTATATTTTTACATCTAACCTCTAATATTACCTTGTCAAATTCTTGATTTAAAATCTCTATAATACGTTGCTGCTCTAATAAGTCAAGAGATCTAAAAGAAACATAAGTTCCATAGGATAATAGACAAAGAAGTTCAATAAAGTCCTTTCTTACCTATTTATCCTTCTATATGCAATAATGGTACACCTTGTCTCCTTACACGACTTCCTCAAAGTTGAATAATACTCTTGTACTTCACAGTGTTATCTAATATTTTTTCACCTGATCCAAATGTTAGCAACACATCTGTCATTGCTTGAAAATGAAAAAAGATGAATTTCAGGATGAGAACCAAGTATAGTAGCAGGAGGAATAAATGACTAGATGCCAAAAGTTGTATAATAAGATGATCTTCCTCCTCTATGGCTTATATTCTCTTTCATAACCCTTTTTTTCTTGCTCGGTCACTATTACTACCAATCCGTGTTCTTTCATAAGGAATGCGATTAGTTACTTATTATCCTCAACTAAGGACACCACTCATGCCGAGTCATGAGACCATACCGCTGATTGAGAATCTCTTCCTAACATCTTAAAAATCTTTACCTATCTTACACAATAAACCAAAACAACAACAAAGCCTTTTCCCATACTAGGGGTCGGCTAAAACCAAAAAACAACAAACAAATAAAATCATAAAATGATACAAGCACTATATAAATCTTATTATACACCTTTTGGTACACCTTGTCTCCTTACACAACTCCCTCAAAGTTGAATAATACTCTTGTACTTCACAGTGTTATCTAATATTTTTCTCCTGACCCAATGTTACCAACACATCTGTCATTGCTTGAAAATGAAAAAGATGAATTTATGGATGAGAACTAGGTATAGTAGCAGGAGGAATAAATGACTAGATGCCAAAAGGTGATAATAAGATATTCTTCTTCCTGTATGGCTTATATTCTCTTCCATAACCCTTTTTTTCTTACTTGGTACTCGGTCTAAAACTATTACTACCAATCTGTGTTTTTTCATAAAGAATGCTATTAGTTACTTATTACCCTCAACTAAGGACACCACTCATGCCGAGTCATGAGACCATACCGCTGATTGAGAATCTCTTCCTAACATCTTAAATCTTTACCTATCTTACACAATAAACCAAAACAACAACAACAACAACTAAGCCTTTTCCCATACTAGACGGGGTCGGCTACATGGATTCTTTGTTTCCACAGATCCCTATCGTGTGCCATGTTAGTAGTTAACTCCCAATAAGCTAGATCATTCTTTATTGTTTCTTTCCAACACTTTTGTCGTCATCCTCTACCTCTTTTAATACTTTCCAAATTTAGTTTTTCTAACCTTCTTACAGGTTCTTCTTTTGATCTTCTTTCTATATGTCCAAACCATCTTAAACGATGTTCTCTCATTTTATCTTCTATTGGTGCCACTCCTAATTTGTTTCTAATAACCTCATTATGTATACGGTCTTTTCTTGTACGACCACTCATCCATCTCAACATCTTCATTTCTGTCACAGACATCTTTTGTACATGTTGATGATTAACTGCCCAACACTCAGAAAAACCAAAAAAAACAACAAACAAATAAAATCATAAAATGATACAAACACTATATAAATCTTATTATACACCTTTTGGTACACCTTGTCTCCTTACACGACTCCCTCAAAGTTGAATAATACTATTATGCTTCATACTTTATAGTGTTATCTAATATTTTTTTCACGTGACCCAATGTTAGCAACACATCTGTCATTGCTTGAAAATGAAAAAAGATGAATTTCAGGATGAGAGAAAATGAAAAAAGATGAATTTCAGGATCTGACTTTAGTCACTACGTAAACTACTAAATTTGATGTTGCTATTCCATATACTAGTATCTTAGTTGGATAAATGATGCCACGAGTTTCCTAAACAAGCCTAAATTGATGGTCTAAGTATTGAGAGAAATATCTCTCAATCATTGTTCGGTTGGCGGAAGAGGATAACTCACCAACCTTGTTCAGCAAATCTAGAGAGGATAGGAATTGTTGCCACTCTGTTAAGGAGATATGAGTAGGGTTAGACACTTTTTTTTATATTTATTGAGTCACATATTTGTCATCACTCATCATTTAAGTTCTGGAGTTGGTGACCCAAGAGAACAAGAGTATGTAACTAAGGAAAATAAAGGTATATCCAATACTGAAGAAACCACCACGGGATAGAAGTAGTGTTCGATGTTTTTTAATTATCTAGTTGAGAAATGAAGGAACAAATAACTCAAAAAGGATACTCAAGAAAAATGAATAAAAATTGAAAGGATCATTAGAAATAAGGCCTCAACAACAACACATTATTATTTGGCAATTGCTATGTTATTAGGGCATTAACACAATATTCTTTGACAATTGCTATGCGTTGGCTTCTCAAAATCCTTCGTTTGGAAGTTTTTTGAAAATAAAAAAAATAAGAATAAGAAGAATATAAAGAATGGAGTTCAGGACCATCAGAGAAGAGTCTAGTGATGGCATGAAGATATAAGAGGGTTGGGCCTATCATACTCGGTTTGAGAATAAGATAATTGAGTTTGGTAGACCAAAAACTTAAGAAGGTGTGAAGAAGATTGAACTCAATAGGAAGATGACTTGGGACAACTTTATAAGGTCAGAATCCCCACCTGTAAAAATCTTATCAGAACCACTTGCATAGAGTAGAAGGATTTTCGGGACTATTACCTCTTCTATAATTTAGAGGCCTTCTTTAGTAGACAAAATAGGGTCAAGAAAAGAATAGTTAAAGTTGATCAATTGAGATATGTAGTAACCTAAGGTCAGAATTCTAGATGAAGTAGGGTTGTTGTAAGCCATGGGAACGTGAGTTGGGGAAGATGAGAACCGGGTATAGCAGTAGGAGGAATAAATGACTAGATGCCAAAAGGTGTATAATAAGATGATCTTCCTCCTCTATGGCTTATATTCTCTTTCATAACCTTAGTACCAACCCATGTTCTTTCATAAGGAATGCTATTAGTTACTTATTATCCTCAACTAAGGACACCACTCATGCTGAATCATGAGACCATACTGCTGATTGAGAATCTCTTCCTAACATCTTAAATCTTTACCTATCTTACACAATAAACCAAAAAACAACAAACAAATAAAATCATAAAATGATGCAAGCACTATATAAATCGCCAATGCTGGAAAAGTTAAACAAAAAGAAATGAGCAAAAGTTTCTCCTTATACATATGAGTGTAAAAAACAAAACAATGATTCATACAACAAATGCAACAAAAATCATAAGAAACAAAAGAAAACAAAAGCTTATAGCTCAAAACTTGAACAAATCACACCCATACGGTCAAAAAGATGTAGTTTCGCAAGTCAAAAAGCAAAATCTCTCCTCCACACAAGTGTAGACGGGAGAGAAACCAAGAGAAAAGGCCTAATTTTGCAATACAGGGCTGGTTCATGCGTCAGACCCATATCTTGCAATATGACCCGATAAGCTGACTATACCAATACAACCCTTGCACTGTATCGAGAATACAATATGGTTGATATGGACCAATAAGCATAACATTGCCCTTACCATGGAAAATATGTGGCAACAGTTTATGCTTTTTGACCAGATAGGGTAGTCTCTGCCATAAGTGGAGAATAGCAGTTGCTTAATAACTTAAACACACCGTCTGATACAACAACAACAACAACTAAGCCTTTTCCCATACTAGACGGGGTCGGCTACATGGATTCTTTGTTTCCATCGATCCCTATCGTGTGCCATGTTAGCAGTTAACTCCCAATAAGCTAGATCATTCTTTATTGTTTCTTTCCAACACTTTTGTGGTTGTCCTCTACCTCTTTTAATACTTTCCAAATTTAGTTTTTCTAACCTTCTTACAGGTTCTTCTTTTGATCTTCTTTCTATATGTCCAAACCATCTTAAACGATGTTCTCTCATTTTATCCTCTATTGGTGCCACTCCTAATTTGTTTCTAATAACCTCATTATGTATACGGTCTTTTCTTGTATGACCACTCATCCATCTCAACATCCTCATTTCTGTCACAGACATCTTTTGTACATGTTGATGATTAACTGCCCAACACTCAGAACCATAAAACATGGCAGGCCTAATTGCTGCTCTATAATATTTACCTTTTAATTTTAATGGTATCTTCTTATCACAAAGAATACCTGATGCTCCTCTCCATTTTAACCAACCAGCATTAATTCTATGTGTAACATCTCCATCAATTCTTCCATCACTTTGAAAAATTGACCCTAGGTATTTAAAACTTTCCTTTTGGGGAATGCAATGTGTGCCAATTTTAATTTCTATGTCCTCTGAAGTAGCCAAATGATCAAACTTACATTCCATATATTCTGTCTTTGTTCTACTAAGTCGGAGGCCTTTGTTTTCTAATGTTTCTCTCCATAGTTCCAATTTTCTATTAACTTTTTCCTTAGACGACTCCACTAATACAATGTCATCTGCAAATAACATACACCAAGGTACTTCATCTTGAATATGTTTTGTTAACTCATCCATCACCATTATAAATAAGTATGGACTTAAAGTTGATCCTTGATGTAACCTAATATTAACTTCAAAGAAGTCTGTCGTTCCTTCATGAGTCCTCGCACATGTTTTTGCACCATCATACATGTCTCTTATAAGGTTAATATATGTCAATGGGATACCTCTTTTTTCCAAAGTTCTCCAAAGAACCTCCCTCGGTACCCTATCATAAGCTTTTTCTAGATCAATAAATATCATGTGAAGGTCTTTCTTTTTTGCTCTAAAATGTTCCATAAGACGTCTCAAAAGGTGAATCGCTTCAATAGTAGATCTACCTGACATAAATCCAAATTGGTTCTCTGTTGTACTTGATACTTGTCTTAACCTACGTTCGATAATTCTTTCCCATAATTTCATAGTATGACTCATTAACTTGATACCTCGATAATTTGCACAATTTTGAATGTCTCCCTTGTTCTTATATACGGGTATAAGTGTACTTGCTCTCCATTCCTCGGGCATCTTTTGGTTTTTCCATATTTCATTAAATAGTCTTGTGAGCCAAGTGATTCCTATTTCTCTTAGTATTTTCCAAACTTCTATAGGAATATTATCTGGTCCTACCGATTTACCACTCTTCATATGTTTAAGAGCCTCTTTGACTTCATTCTTTTGAATACGTTAGTAGAAATTGTGGTTTATATACTTTTTTGACTTGGCTAAATCTCCTAAACTAATACTAACATCTTTATTTTCATTAAAAAGATTATAAAAATAGTTTTTCCATCTATTTCTTATATCATCATTTGCCACTATAATTTTTTCATCCTCATCTTTTATGCATCTAACATAATTAAGATCTTTAGTTTTCTTATCTCTAGCCCTAGCTATCCTAAAAATATCTCTTTCACCCTCTTTTGAGTTGAGTTTTTTATATAAGTCCTCCCAAATCTTAGTTTTTAAACACACCGTCTGATAGACCACAAAAATGTTTAGAGCCTTGTTCCTTCTATCTTATGATAATTTGAAATTTCTAGTAGAACTTTAAGCCTATCTTTTATGAGAATTCTACTATTGCCGAAAATGCTTGTTTGGCTTGCCAGTCTGCCATGAAATTGCTGATTAGTCTACATCAACCGAAGTTATTGCATGGGCCTTACATAATAGAGCTATTTCGTTCGTGGGTAATTTTGAGAGGTCGTTGCCAGGATTTTGCAGAAGATTTGTCAAAATCAGTTTAATGCTTTCCAATGTAAACTATTGTGATACTATATTTTGCAATGTTTACAGGCACAAATTCCATTCTGATTTTTCAACGTTTGAGCTACTCCAGGGCTGCAAGGCGAGAGTAATTCAGCGCACTACTTTGTTTGGGGTCTGCTAACATATAGACATGTGGAATTGCCGTTTATTATCTGATTGGGATCCTTATGGTGACTATTTTTTCATCCTCCCGTCAGAGTCTCATCTACCTCTCCTTCATGCTGGACATTTTCGTGTTCCTGGAAGTCTGTCCGTTAAAGTAGCCTTTGGTTGCATTTCTAAGTTTGCCGGTGCTCTTTTCCTTCTTCTATCAAAGTCAAGTTCCATTTTACAATGTAATGTCCCAAATCACCCTCATAGTTCAAAGTCTAACAGTGAGAATTCTTTTAAACAAATAAAAGCTTCCACCTCTCGTGGGGGTGATCTTTGTGGATCTCATGGTACCCTTAGACCAGGATCCATTGCTGTTCCAGTAAATGTTGGCAAGATTTTGGGTGTTGCTGTTAAGCATCTTTTGAGCGAAACCTTACAATCTCAGCCATCTCCTTTGCTGTCGATAGCTGCTTCTGTTATGCCATCATTTGACAACTTGTAAGTACCATACTCATCTAGTCATCTTACATTTCCTTTGGAGTTTTCAGCGTTCTGTGTCCTGCTCCCAACAATGTTACATGAATTTATGTACTTCATCTTGAAGGAACTGGATTAGGCTCACGTTTTTCATTTTTTAACCGTGGGACTTATTTATGCAATTATGCATGCCCTCCCTTTGCTTGGTGCACGCTGAAGGTCTTCAAGGATATTGGCTATTCCCATGGATAGCACAGAAGAAAGAAGAAGGGTCACAGTGGATCTCACACCTTGTGGTGATGAGGGTGAGGCTTGTGTTAACCCTCCATTGTTAATCAGAAGTCAGATGGATTACGGAGACATTGTTGAACCACAAACCGGGGTTAAGTTCCCTGTAGTATTGGACAAAGGTTCCACTGATGGCAGTTGTTCCAGGAAGGTGTTAGAGGTGAAATGCTGTTTTCCATGCTATAGCTGATTGTTTGAACCTTTTAAAGATCCTTCAGTAGCTTTCTCCTTTGGTTATGTAGCTGAAATTTACTTTATATAGCATGAAAAACGTCAAGCAATTACAACTGTGTTTTTCATGAACATGTGTAAAACCATTTCTTTAAGGAATTCTGAGCCATTGACTGGAGACTCAGGAATTGTCTTAGTTTTAGAGAGCCAACATCAGATCATGAAACAAAAATGTGCTTGTGCAGTCACCTGTTCAAATCTCTCTGTGTGCAGCACAAAAATGTCAGATGCATTTGTTATTTGTTGGTAGGATATTTAACACTTACAGTCGGAAGTTCATGTATATTTTATGTCTGAAGTTCTGGATTTCATCTTGTAATTTTAGCTGGTTCATGCAGGTGCTTGTTGGGATGGGCTCAAGGAGCATGAAAGTAATCAAAGTGAAAACCTTGAAGGTTTATGCATTTGGCTTATGTGAGTGTAGTTCTGTATTTTGAAGCAGTGGAATTCCTTTGCTCTTTGGGCATTGACACACACTTTCATTTGTTTTGAAGTTGTCTTTAGTCTTGTTCTCACATCTATACAACTGCAAAATTGGCTTTTTGATTGCCCATTTCCTATTTACTTATTTATTTGTTCCTACAGATGTTCACCCAGGATCTGTTTGTAAGAAACTGGGTCAGAAGTATAAATCCATTCCTGCCGAGGAACTGATGGGCCAGGAGGAATTTCTTCAGGATCTTCTCAGGTGCTTGTCAAACTGTATGTCCTATGTTCAGAAAACGTGGGACTGGGTGCATAACAGTAGTTTTTTTTCTTTTGTGTTTTACTAACCTTCACGTTTTATACATGCAAGAAAGCAGCTTCTATGTGCTATTACACTTCGTGGCACAACTTTCCTCTTTCCTGCAGTAGTTTTATTACAAGCTTTGAGTCAGTTTACCTGGAATGATTTTGTATTTTGCTCTCACTAATATTTTAGTTTTCATTCAAGGTAAAAGGTAACTTGCATATGCTCTGGTGCTTATGCTTCTTTTGCGTTGACTGGAGCCTTTGGAAAATAATTTTCTTTGCTTTGACATGAACCTAAGCATAATATCGTACTTAATAGAGCATATATAATATAATATAATATAATATAATATAATATAATATAATATAAACATTATATATACTTGGGTGGGTGGGGGTCAGGCGTTAACTCTAACAACCTGCTCCATGAAGGGGCAGGGTGGGATGGGTACCGGTGGGGACAGTACGGAGGGGCATCTCTAATCCTGTTAAAATGTGATCAGGTTGGATATGCAACCGATAAATCATAATTTTGTTAAATAATCTCTGAACTACTTATGAATTGTCTATTTAAAACCATGGAAGCATTCTGTTAGATGTTGGATATATCCTATTCATTAACATCCAGAGAAGTTAGAAGCTCCGATATGTAGTAGAATGTCGTGGACTTCAAGAGTGTGCATGCGTGAGGGACTCTTATCCAGTCATTCACTATTTTCCATTGTGTTTCCCAGGGAGGATATTGACATGACCATTAGGCTTGTGGTGAACTGCAAAGGCTTGAAGATCAGCACTGTGCGGGAGTAAGAGATGATTCTTATTCTTAGATATTTCAAGTTAACATTTCAGGTCTAATCATTGGCTGACATTCAATACTTGAAAAATGAATGAATAATTTCTGCTGCTGTAATAGAAGTTCTGAAAGACTTCTCTTGACTTTTAATTAGTTCACCCTGATGAGCTAGGCTGGTTCAGAAAGGTCTATGATTTGAATTTATAGCAAAATTTGATGACAAGTTCATTGTTTGTTGAGTTTTTGTTTTTTGGGTGACATGGTTGGTTGAACGTTATTTTCCAAGAAACAGCTCATTCTAATTTAAAGAGGGATAGTCTCATGTCTACTTAGGTTCCGTTTGTTCCAACAGTAAATCACAACTATAGGCATGGATGAAACAAGTCTGTCTATGAAAAGTGACTGTTATTTTGCATCTCTTGGACATTGTTTAAAATTTGTTGATGAATCGCAGACAACAAGCTGGTCGCTTCTTGTCATGGAGTCACTTCCCTCTTTCTTACAACAACAACAACAACAACAACTAAGCCTTTTCCCATACTAGACGAGGTCGACTACATGGATTCTTTGTTTTCACAGATCCCTATCGTGTGCCATGTTAGCGGTTAACTCCCAATAAGCTAGATCATTCTTTATTGTTTCTTTCCAACACTTTTGTGGTCGTCCTCTACCTCTTTTAATACTTTCCAAATTTAGTTTTTCTAACCTTCTTACAGGTTCTTCTTTTGATCTTCTTTCTATATGTCCAAACCATCTTAAACAATGTTCTCTCATTTTATCCTCTATTGGTGCCACTCCTAATTTGTTTCTAATAACCTCATTCTTTTCTTGTATGACCACTCATCCATCTCAACATCTTCATTTCTGTCACAAACATCTTTTGTACGTGTTGATGATTAACTGCCCAACACTCAGAACCATAAAACATGGCAGGCCTAATTGCTGCTCTGTAATATTTACCTTTTAACTTTAATGGTATCTTCTTATCACAAAGAATACCTGATGCTCCTCTCCATTTTAACCAACGAGCATTAATTCTATGTGTAACATCTCCATCAATTCTTCCATCACTGAAAAATTGACCCTAGGTATTTAAAACTTTCCTTTTGGGGAATGCAATGTGTGTCAATTTTAATTTCCATTTCCTCTGAAGTAACCAAATGATCAAACTTATATTCCTTATATTCTGTCTTTGTTCAACTAAGTCGGAGGCCTTTGCTTTCTAATGTTTCTCTCCATAGTTCCAATTTTCTATTAACTTTTTCCTTAGACTCCTCCACTAATACAATGTCATCTGCAAATAACATACACCAAGGTACTTCATCTTGAATATGTTTTGTTAACTCATCCATCACCATTATAAATAAGTATGGACTTAAAGTTGATCCGTGATGTAACCCAATATTAACTTCAAAGAAGTCTGTCATTCCTTCATGAGTCCTCACACATGTTTTTGCACCATCATACATGTCTCTTATAAGGTTAATATATGTAAATGGGATACCTCTTTTTTCTAAAGTTCTCCAAAGAACCTCCCTCGGTACCCTATCATAAGCTTTTTCTAGATCAATAAATATCATGTGAAGGTCTTTCTTTTTTGCTCTAAAATGTTCCATAAGACGTCTCAAAAGGTGAATCGCTTCAATAGTAGATCTGCTTGGCATGAATCCAAATTGGTTCTTTGTTGTACTTGATACTTGTCTTAACCTACGTTCGATAATTCTTTCCCATAATTTCATAGTATGACTCATTAACTTGATACCTCGATAATTCGCACAATTTTGAATGTCTCCCTTGTTCTTATATATGGGTATAAGTGTACTTGCTCTCCATTCCTCGGGCATCTTTTGGTTTTTCCATATTTCATTAAATAGTCTTGTGAGCAAGTGATTCCTATTTCTCCTAGTATTTTCCAAACTTCTATAGGAATATTATCTGGTCCTACCGATTTACCACTCTTCATATGTTTAAGAGCCTCTTTGACTTTATTCTTTTGAATACATCGGTAGAAATTGTGGTTTATATTTCTGACTTGGCTAAATCTCCTAAACTAATACTAACATCTTTATTTTCATTAAAAAGATTATAAAAATAGTTTTTCCATCTATTTCTTATATCATCATTTGCCACTATAATTTTTTCATCCTCATCTTTTATGCATCTAACATAATTAAGATCTTTAGTTTTCTTATCTCTAGCCCTAGCTATCCTAAAAATATCTCTTTCACCCTCTTTTGAGTTGAGTTTTTTATATAAGTCATCCCAAATCTTAGCTTTTGCTTCACTAACGGCCTTTTCGCTTCCTTCTTTGCTTTCCTATAAGCTTCTAAAGTTTCAGTAGTTTTCTTAGCATAATGTAATTTGTAACATGCCCTCTTTGCCTTGATTTTATTTTGTACTACTTCACTCCACCACCAAGCTTCTTTTTGTGCCGGTACACCTCCCTTAGATACCCCTAACACATCTTTCGCCACTTTCCTAATATGTATAGCCATATTGTTCCACATATCACAGGGTGTGCCAACATAATTCCAAACATCTCCTTGAAGGACTTTCTGTTTAAATATATCTTCTTTCTCGCTTTTGAGGTTCCACCATTTAGTCCGAATAGCTCGATGCACTCTTTTCTTCTTTGTCCATTTTTTTTATTTGTAAATCCATAACTAAAAGTTGATGTTGGGTGGTTAAGCTTTTTCCTGGAATTACCTTACAATCTTTATAATACGCTCTATCTTTTTTTCTACAAATAAAGTAATCAATTTGTGTTTGTGATAAGCCACTCTTATAAGTAATTAAATGTTCATCTCGTTTTTTGAAAATTGTATTGTAAAGAGATCAAATGACATAGCAAAATTTAAGATCTCCCTACCTTCCTCGTTTATATCCCCAAAACCAAAGTTTCCATGAATCCCTTGATATCCTAATGCCTCTTTACCGACATGTCCATTTAAATCTCCTCCTAAACAAATCATCTCCCTTTGTGGAATCTTTTGAAACACCTTATCTAACTCTTCCCAAAAAACTGTCTTTATACTATCTTCTAGTCCTACTTGGGGTGTGTAAGCACAAACTATATTCAAAACCTCTGCTACTAACACTAATTTCAACGTCATGTTTCGGTCACCATATCGTTGTATGTCTACCACACTCTCCTTTAAATCTTTATTTATGATAATACCAACTCTGTTTCGAGCCTTTTCTTCACCTGAGTACCATAATTTAAAACTTGTATCCTCTATCTCCTTTGCTTTTTCTCCAACCCATTTTGTGTGTTGTAAACATAGAATATGAATCTTTCTCCGAATCATAGTATCTACCACCTCCATTAGCTTACCGGATAATGTTCCGATATTTCAAGAACCAATACGAATCTTATTATCTAGGACTATCTTCCTTACCCCCTGCATTCGTTCATATTTAAAATGCGGAGACCCTCTCTGAAAAATTTTCACTACATTCGAGCGGCAATGTAGCGGTACTAACTTCTTTACCCACACCCGTCCATGATGTGAGAACCCTCTCTGCAATTGATTCACTACATTCGGGCGAAAATGTAGTGGCCCTTGCTTACTTCTTACTGCATTCGGGCTCTGCAGCACGTTGCTAGGCGGGAACGCCCCAAAGCAATGCTCATAATTTTTGTAATCCATGTTGTAAAAATCCGACGAAGTTTTACGCTGGCTGTCGGAAGCCTAACACAACCCTCCTCCTTTATCCGGGCTTGGGACCGACAATGCAAGGGTGATCCCTTACATGGGCGGAGTTATATAAAGAAATCAAATGCCATAGCAAAATTTAAAATCTCCCTACCTTCCTCGTTTATATCCCCAAAACCAAAGTTTCCATGAATCCATTGATATCCTAATGCCTCTTTACCGACATGTCCATTTAAATCTCCTCCTAAACAAATCATCTCCCTTTGTGGAATCTTTTGAAACACCTTATCTAACTCTTCCCAAAAAACTGTCTTTATACTATCTTCTAGTTCTACTTGGGGTGCGTAAGCCCAAACTATATTCAAAACCTATGCTCCTAACACTAATTTCAACGTCATGATTCGGTCACCATATCGTTGTATGTCTACTACTACACTCTCCTTTAAATCTTTATTTATGATAATACCAACTCCGTTTCAAGCATTTTCTTTACCTGAGTACCATAATTTAAAACCTGTATCCTCTATCTCTTTTGCTCTTTCTCCGAATCATATCATCTACCACCTCCATTAGCTTACCGGATAATGTTCCGATATTCCAAGAGCCAATACGAATCTTATTATCTAGGACTAGTTTCCTTATCCCCTGCATCCGTCCATAATCAAAATGTGGAGATTCTCTCTGAAATTTTTTTACTACGTTTGGGCGGCAATGTAGCGGGACTAACTTCTTTACCCACACCCGTCCATGATGTGGGAACCCTCTCTGCAATTGATTCACTACATTCGGGTGAAAATGTAGTTTTGTTTCTTGTAATGCAATATGTATCATTCTGCACCTTTATCCTTATCTCTTCTGTTTTTTTCCTCCCTGAAACAATCTCCTAAAGGTAAAGGCCTAAAGGGGAAGTTTTCTCATTGTCGTTTTCCTTATCGTTTTTTCAGTGTATTTGAAAGAGCTCTAAGGAACCGCTTACTGAAGGTACAATCATATCCATTGACGAACACTTTTGCCTCCCCTCTCCTCTCTCTCTCCACGTCTGCTGCTTGAATGAAGTCCCTTTTCTCTTTTTGTTTTGAAGATGAACCCGGATGCGGATAATGACTGTTTGAGAGTTTTTGGTTCCTACTTTTCTCATGATATCCCCTTGTCCGTGGTATCCTCTCTCTCTCTCTGGCACGAGCGTGCGGTGTATGTGTTTTGTTTTTTCTGATACGAAATTCAATATTTGCCATCTGTATGGTTTTAGGGCACGACAATTGATTTCAGACGGACATCTGATGGGCAACTCATAACAGAGGGTAAGTACCTACATAGACAAGGCATGGTTGATTCTTCTTATCACTTGAATCCTTCTGACAGTATGTTGATTTACTACAGTTGGTGGCCGACAGATTGGTGCAGTTCGAAATAAAGATCTGTGCAGTAAGTTACTCTGCTTTGAATCTGGTACTCCATGCATCATTCAATTTTGGACAATTAGAACTCGTGTGTTTATAGTGCTCACAATTGATGAAACAACCTTACCGGTCGCTCCCCTGAATAAATTATGGATGTATTAATACACTAATTCAATCTTTTTGCTGTTAAAACCTGATTTCTGTTGTAACAATGTGTTGCATTTTGGTTGAAGGAGCCTTTTTTGATATGTACATTGGAGATATACCAGTTTCAGCTCAGACAAAGCAGGAGATTGGTGAAAACGTTGCCCATATTGTCAGAAGATGCTGATAACCAGTGGCATACTTCGATCGTATGAACGCCATTTCGTGCCACATTAAGGCCTGGTGATCAATGATGTCATCACCAGAAAGGAAAATAGAGTAGTTTATATATCACTGGGCGCTAGCTGCATGGCTTGCATTCATCAGCCACTTATAAGAAAACCTACAGAAAGGGTGTAATTTTTTTCTTCACCCTGTCAGGGAGCAGCCGTTTATCAAGTAAAGCAGCCTGGCAATTGCATAAGCCAGAAGAACTAAAAGGGACTTCATAGTATGTGGAATACAATATTATTCTTTCCCAACAAACTTGTATTTAGTTCAGTTTTATGGAGAATGCTGCCCATGTTTGAAGGGATGTGCCTTTTGTTTCGTGGTGAAAGAGGGCGTTACCATATGATTCGGCTTGGGTTCAATCAATTTGCCTGGCAGGCCAAGAACAGCTATTGTTGGACTAGCATTGGAGGGCCTTCATTTCCGGACCCACATGTTCTCTTAACCTCCATGGAAAAACTGAAAAGGCGAAGCAGAATGCTACCTAATTAAACCACTAATCATAATAACCGGCCATTTTTCTCCCAGTCAAATTAGTACATAATAAATTTAGTAATAAGAATTTACCCAAGAATGTAGGGTAGGATCCCTGACCACCAATCTCCCTCAAGACATCCTCCTATAATGATAGGGTCTTGATAAATGGATGGTTCGTATATCTCCAGTGGTGGACCGAGAACGTCTTTCCAAGTGTGGCAAAAGTCCGGTTGGGTGATTCAAATGAGTCAGTTCATAGATTTTCTTTTAGAAACGCTTGGATTCGTACATATATTGAGGTGAGGTGGGATCAGAAACCACTCGATAGTTTGTCCAAAGTGCACATCAGTTTGATAATTATTATGGGTTCTCATATCTACTTTCAAAGATCGTTAAATATAGATAGAGGAAATAACCGAACTGCCTTTGTGCTTCTTTATGCACTGAAAATATAGGAACTCTCTCTCTGTTGTGTTCATTCTTGTGATATCTGGGTGGGCAGGCGCAATAACCTCCCATCCCAGAAAATAGAGAGAGGAGATCTTCGCCGCCGGGGCAGGTGTCACAGTCACCAAATGCCGTTAGACGTTGTCGGATTTGAGGTAATGTCTCAACTCCTTCATTTCGCATTTACCCGGTGAAAAACTAGTGAACCGTTGTTTGAGTTTGAGAAATGGAGGACTAAGGAGATGCGGTCTGTGGGTCATTGCCGAGCTCTGTCACCAGAAACCGTGATGTTTCTGCCAGCGGCAGTTCTGAATTTCCTACTGCAGTGTCGTGTCCAGATGTGTCGTGCTATATTATCCAGTGGTGAAACTGAGCCATACACAGATCTTGTGTCCAACAGACATGGATCGAGGTCCGGATTGGGTTTGTAGTGACAGATTGAGTTGTTTTTTTTTGGAGCCATTACATCTGATTTTGACGTGGTTTGAGCCAATGAGTTTGAATGCATCAAATTATTACCATGTTTTTATCATTAGTTAGGGATGAAATTAGAGTGATTTGGAGAAGATAAGTATTGTAGGAATTAGATTCAAAGTGATAGATAGGTAGATGATTTTGCTCTTCAAATGCATACTAGAGATAGTTTTAGTGGTTTTCGAGGATACATGTCATTATAAATAACTTTGATGATGCTTTTATTATATATGATTGCTTACTTGGTGTAGTGGAATGGTTTTGTTACTTGGTATTAATCTATCTGCTTTAGGCTGTATGAGACATTCGTCAAATGGTGGATGGACATACTAGGTAGTGAGTTTTTTAAAGCTAGAATTGTTTTAATGCCTGCCTTGATTATATGAGATACTTAACTGATATGATGGATTTGGATTGTGGATTATGGATTTGTGACTGAGAGGTGGTTCTAGAATATAAGAGTTGATTTGTGAGTATAACATGTGAAACCATTATCCTATGTGCGCATCTCTAAAAAGTAGCTTTCCTATGCATCCGAGGAGAATATTGATTGATGGGTATATGTGATGGTTGTCAAAGGTCAAGCAGCTGGACAAGAGGAGGGATCATGAGACTCCTATATGTGATGGTTGTAGTGTTGGACACCTTAATGGTCTTGATATCAAAACAAAAATGTGTATTATTGTTGAGTGGTTGATTATGGATACATATTTATGATATGAAGTTTTGTAAATATATTATGTATAATTCCAAACATGCATGTCTTTTGTTTATCAGTGACTGGAGAGAGATTACATCCACCTATTGAGCATGATTAAATTTTACAGAACGTATTTAAAGACATTGAAGAGTTTGAGGGAGTTGGAGGATTTTTGACAAGATGCTTTGGCTATAACATGTTATCCAAATAGGCTGTAAATAGTTTTGACATTTCCTATCACAAAATCTGTTTATAATCTAGTTGTACCACCATGTACTTGGACTTTGATATGTAATGAACAAATAAACATGAGTTGGATTTCTGATCTTGTTAAGTTATACAACTGTGATTAGTCAATGGTCTAAAGAATTCAACGAACGGGTTCTACCGTGTTCTAACTCCTATATCGGGTTCTTTCTTCTGTTTCTGAACTTCTACCAACATCTTACTGGCTCCATGTTATCTGATCCACAATTAATTCAACTCCTACCGTGTTGTAGCACCTTCCCTCTATCAGGTCACCCACCTCCCCGTCTCAACTAAATTGTGATACAAATCCATTGACACGAATCTAGCAGACAAAGTAACCTTAACGATGCAGCTTAGGCCAACAGGTCATCCAGTTAATTCCTAGTCCTTAGACTCATGAACAAGTTCAGAAACAGGGACCTTCCTTTCGCAGTTCCTTGCTGAAACATCTGGAATAAAACTGGAAAGGAACTCAATAGTTTTGATTTACTCAAGTTCCTATCCTTTGCCTTTTTGCTGAGCACAACGGCATTTATAAGATCCTTATCTTCTAGCTTTGCAACATAATTCTCAAGATATATTTGGCATAGTCTTGGCACCTTCGGTATAAAATTCATAGTTCCACCACGGTAAACAATGAAGTTAATTGACACACTTTTTTACAAAACAAAATTCAATTATAATCCTTGTCATGCTGAAGGCACACTAAGCAAAGCCACCAATTCTAGCCCGGAGTAGCCCCAGTGAACCCTGATCAGTTGACCAATGAGTCAGTGATCCATCAGTGTCTTGTTTGAACAAGATTAGGCTTCAACTTGTCGAGTATAAGCTGGATCACTCAAGTCTGCATTGGTCAATCAAACAAGTGGTACATCACAAAGTATGGATCCTCTTTTATATGCTTTTAGTTCTAGTGACTAGATCATTCTCAATATTGATATACCTTTTAAAATTTAATACCTCCTGCTTGAGGTTTGACTATTTTTCTTATGTATTATAAGAAAATCCGAAACTGGAACTAAACATTTAAATGATCTTTTATACTACAATAATAATTAAACAATGTGCAAACACGAAAAAGAAAAGGTTGGGGAGCTGAACATGAACATTACACGTTGAGGTCAGTTCTCTCTCTCTCTCTCTCTCTCACACACACACACACACACATAAGTTTCACTGTGGAAGTATATGTAGAGACTCTACACAAAATCCCAATCTCCATCTTCACAACTCTTGAACAGTCCCGATTAGTTTAGGCCCAAGATACGGTGCCCCTTCCACAACCAAATCCTTGGGCAACTCTCTCTCTAACAAAACTGCGTAACCTGAAACCGCAAACCACAACAATCATTTCGTATATATAATGCAAATTAAATTTTATAAAGACTAAAATTAAATGTTCTAGCATTTTCGGTTCGTAAAATCCACTCTATACACGAAACCAGCACGTAAATAATTGATTTGCTATTTTTTTGGGAAAAAAAGCACATCAAATTATGAGTTGCCAACTCCATCCACACACACATATAGGCAGACCGTGGATGTGGCAAGAGACCAGGGGCCAACCTGGAAACATTCGGATGGGTAGCTCGGAAAAATAGGTTAAGGGCCTGTCTGATTCGTCGGAGTAAGGCGGAGAGAGGATGTCGAGGAGGGCGCTGTGTGTGAGGGCGGTGAAGGAGTGGATGCTTCCGCCTCCCCTCGGGAACAAGACGCTGGGTTTGCACGGTGCTTCGAAGACCACGCCTACGGTCAACCCCGCCAGCCCCACTGCCACACACAGAGACCCAACCGCTCCTTCAGTTATTCCTTCATTAAATGCTCTTTCATGGAACAGTACAAGGAGAGAAATGAGAGAATAAACAACTTACAAAGTACTGCATATATGATTTTTTGTAACAACAGTGTTATCTTCGTTCTCCACAGTAGACTGGCGCTTGTCTCACAGTATACACTATTCACATAAAGATGTGCGGTGGAGATTGAATCTATCACTTTTGATACTCTTATAGGTACTCTCTCTAACGAAAAGTGTTCACAGGAAAAAGAGTGATAGCGAGGCTGTGACAACGTTTTATCTCTAGAACAATATGGATGAAGGGTTTTAGCTATTACACTATGACACTCAAAGGTGAAGTCTCCGATACTTATAAATTCTCGTGTTATATACATGGATACATCTGTTTCTTACTGGGGGCGTGCATTTGGTGTTGGCCTCCCTCATTGTGACAAAAAAAGAGTTAGCGATCTTTGTGCCTTTTAGTTCTTATATGCTTTCATGTACATAATTTTGAATTTGCCTTATTCCACACCTTCAAAAGTATCTCGTGCCAACAACGTTGTGGCTCAGAATTTTTCCCACAACAAGGCTTATCTAGAAACCAGGGGTTTATTTTTCCTTTTTTCTTTGTTACGAAAGGGAGACTGACATGCACCCCCTGAGAGTCGAACTCCCCACCTGGAGAAATGGCCTCAAAGCCGTTTGCCAATAGAGCTCGCTAACGCTCTCGGTGCCAGTGACTTACTTTTTAATGGCACAGGGTTTACTTTTTAACGCTCTCGGTGCCAGTGACTTACTTTTAATGGCCACGGAATCGAACTCCTCACTTGCGCAAGAAGAGTTGGAGCCCTGCTCGTTGAGCTAACGATCTCAACCGTACTATATAATTTAGACAGTAAACATCTAAAAGGTATGTTAAAAACGAAGTTTCAACATGATCTCAGCAATGTCAGATGCTGACTTTCACTAAATAGAGTACGGATATCGCATGTAAGAAAGATGTGAAAGTGCAAAGAATAAAAGTTTAGAGAGAGAGAAAGCGCTAATGTGAGAAGACTTGTAGCTTTTTGAAATGCAAGCTACGATCACGCACGTCCCAAGATTTGAACTCACCACCCTGCATCGTGGGAGTCTTGGGTGCAGAACATTATTACTTCCTAGGTCCGGTGAGTGATTTTTTTCTTTTTCGTATTATAGCTGACAGGACCCAGATCCAGGTGCTTGCATCTTAAAGTGGATCTTGGACCTTTGCTTTTTCTGGATGTAAACCAGTGCCGATCCGTAACACCGGTAATGATATCCAAACTGTATTTCTTTCAGGTTCGTTGGGAATTGGATGAAGCTGTGCAACGGGGCAACGTCTAGATCCACTGCAATTTGAGGGTCATTCAAAACCTTATAAATAGCTCCTTGGTCTTTGTCTGGATCCAAAGATCTCTCTCTCTCGCCCGCTTGTTCGAAGCTACGTCTTCCTCTTTTGGAGGAAGAAAGAGGAGTGAGAATTGAACTACCCCGCAATAAGCTGATCTCAGATATCCTTAACAACTTCCAGAGCTTCCTTTGTCTTCGTTAATCTACAAACGATGGAAACCAAAGGAAAAACCATTCGATGCAAAGGTTCTGTTTCTGTCTCTCTGTGTGTGCGTGTTTGCGCGTGTGTGAACCAAATGAATTCTTGTGCAGGGGCGGTTTCTTGGAAGCAAGGCGAGGCGTTAGTGATAGAAGATATCAACGTAGCTCCCCCTCAACAATGGGAAGTCAGAATCAAAATCATCTGCACATCCCTCTGCCACAGCGACGTTACCTTCTGGCGGGATCTCCCGGTAATCAATCTCTCCGTCTCTCTGTTTGTCTCTGTCTCTGTCTCTATCTCTCTCATATTGTTCTTCTTGTCTTCACCAGGAGCCTTTAGCAGCATTCCCCAGGATTTTTGGCCATGAGGCCGTCGGGTAACACTTTGATAACCATGAATTCAATCACACCACCAACTTTTGGAAGTACATCAGAGTCTTAAGTGTGGTTGAGTTACACACATAGACGCGCGCAGACACACACAGACACACATATATATATGTATAACTTCTTAGATGGATCCAAAATTCATTTCAATCGACCATTTAGCCGTCCTCTAAAAATGGCAAAACCGTACGAATTTCATGTATGACGAAAATAAAGTTTTTATTGATATCCGCGAGTTCTGAATCGACGAAACCACCTGCATTTGTATTGTAAAGCCAGCCCGTCTGGGAATATCTTATCAGATTTCATAAAGAAGGAGAAAAGATTCATAGTGGTATTTCAGTTATTTGGATTGCGAATTGCTGTAGCTATACAGGTATGAGCCATCTTTTTGTTATGTTGACGAGCAGGATCGTGGAGAGTGTGGGAGATCATGTGCGTGAGTTCAAAGAGGGAGACATGGTGGTGCCCGTCTTCTTGCCTGCCTGCGAAGATTGTGTGGATTGTAAGTCCGAGAAGAGTAACCTCTGCTCAAAGGTTCCCTTCATGTACGCAAGGAAAGGGATGCCTAGAGACAACTCTAGCCGGTTTTCCACCATTAAAGGAGAGACCCTGCATCACTTCCTATGTGTTTCGAGCTTTGCCGAATACACGGTTGTGGATTCAGCTCAAGTTGTGAAGGTTGATCCGGACATTCCTCCGGAGAAGTATTGTTTGCTCAGCTGCGGCGTCTCCACTGGTAATTAAAACCTGCAGTGGCACACTAATTGCACGGTCTGCACTGAGTTTACCAAGGCCCTATGCCGGTCAATAGCTACCTTAACCAAACCTTTTACTATACTGGTTGGGGTCGGCTATAGGGTGCAATACGAGAGGACCTCCTTGAGGGTTCATCATTCTAGTATCATCTCGGTCATCAGGCTCAACTTCAGAGTTTTGATAGGTACCATTCCAATGCTTTACCACAAGAAAACTGTATATCCTGTAGTAAGAGTTTTGACAAAATTTGGCGTTCGCAACCCTCTCTCCCTTCATTCCTGTCATGCTTAATATGCTTTCATGATCTTGGTCAAGTTTTCTTTGTACTTCTCATTTTGATCTTCAGAATTTCATCAGTGTCATGTATTTCTTGCATGTAAACAAGTGAACGATCGTTAGATCCCACAATGGTGATCCAAAATTCT
Source organism: Brasenia schreberi (assembly GCA_036023115.1). Classification (NCBI taxonomy): domain Eukaryota; kingdom Viridiplantae; phylum Streptophyta; class Magnoliopsida; order Nymphaeales; family Cabombaceae; genus Brasenia; species Brasenia schreberi. The sequence continues at coordinate 146,685 of JAYKKT010000082.1, forward strand.
AAAGTTAATTTTACGATCAATGGCAGGCATAGGTGCAGCTTGGAGAGCCGCTGGTGTCGAGAAGGGATCGAAGGTTGCCATCTTCGGGTTAGGGTCTATTGGTTTGGCGGTAAGTTTGAAAAGTTCGTGAATCTCAACTTTGTAGTTTGGTCCTCTATAGGTCTGGTTGGTTCCTGTCTTGGCTCATTTGGGAATCATATAAGGAAATTATTGGTTCAAAACTCTTTTTTGGTCGATGCTTGTTTTATGGTTAGACTTAGAATTTCTTATAAAGTTATTAAGGGATTTATTGGAAGCTTGTAAAAACATTTTTGCCTTGACTCTAAATATAAAAGTAGTTATTTTGTTTCCCACCTATATATTGTTGTTATAGTACGGCTAGTAAAGGAAATGAATATAAGTTTGTATGCACAGTTTTCTTTGTGTTGATTGTGAGAGAGACAGAAGTATTCGCCTCCTTGGCATAAAACGATAATGTCAGTAACAAGTGATAGTTTATTGCCAATAGAAAACCGTGCTGTTTCCTGCACTAGTGCGGTGGACTACATGGATTATCAGTCTCGACGCTGATATTGTTTCCTGCCAGCATAGGTTGCTGAAGGAGCCAGACTCAGACGAGCTGCGCGGATAATTGGGGTGGATTTGAACCCGGATAAATTTGAGATAGGTAAAGTTTACATTGTTCAATTTTTTGATGACACATGTTCGTCCACAATATCCTATCTAGATTGCCTTCTGTGCTGTATCTTATAAAGTTGCAGAAATTTCTTTGAGATGTTTTGGTGCAAATACAGTAACTTTTCTGCGGAAGAAAAAAAATCTTTCAAGAGTTTGACTACAGTTCTTGTGAGTTCATGACAGGAAAGAAATTCGGCCTCACTGATTTCATCAACCCAAGAGACTGTGGAGATAAATCTGTCAGCGAGGTCAGTACCAACTACTTTGAGTTTTCCAATATACATAGTTTTCAGTAGCAGCAGTTGGAGTGTGTATACACCCATTAGATATGTGCGTGTGTGTGTAATATTCAAAATGATCGGTCTAGTTGATCACCGAGAAAAAATGATGCGTCTAGTCCCCAAGTCGTATTACTGACTCTTAACATGGAAGCTTTTAGTTGACTAGTAAGCTACTAAAGTAAATGCGGGCTTTTCTCTTCAAATTAAAGAAAGGCTTTGTTTTGATTACGCAAATATGTGGAAGCAGGTGATCGCAGAGATGACTGAGGGGGGTGCTGATTATTGCTTCGAGTGTGTAGGAATTGCGTCTCTCATGGCTGAAGCTTTAAAAAGCTCTCGCTTGGTAAGAATGTACTCATTTTCTAACAATAACCTCAACCAAGAGCAAGAAAAACTCACAATTTAGACCAAGTTTGCCTTTGTCTTCCATTGCACAAAGATATATGGCTCTTTCGGGCTTGACTCAAGAGGACGTTCAATTAGAAGGATACGAGACCAATGCCTGGGGCATGAAAATCTGGTAGGGGTTCCAGCTATATATATACTTCATCCTTTGTCTTACCACACACACACACACACACACACACACACACACACACATATATATATATATATATATATATATATATATATATATATATATATATATATATATATATATATATATATATAGAGAGAGAGAGAGAGAGAGAGAGAGAGAGAGGGTTTTGCCCTGTGGTGTGATACTGCGACAAACTGTATGTATAGTGGAGGTGATGGATGGGGCGTACAATATGACTGTGTACCTCATCCTTTGCCGTGTGCATTCACCACATTCTGCACGATGAAAAAATGACGGCAGACAAAGCAGTGCATCCGTCAGTTACTGGGGTCTGTTACGGGTGGATTCATATAAACCTTTGAGATAAAGGTCATGAGTTTAATACCGTGATCATGCCACCCCTACTAGAGGTCTGCCTCACTAAACCCATCTTGCAAATTAATCACAATAAAAGAAAATGCTCATCACTACCTACAAGTTCGATACTTGGGGCGCACATATCTGGTAAGGACTTGCATAGTAAAGGAAAAGGCTGAATAACTCAGTGAGAATGACTCAATCATGAGCAAAGGTAATCCGCAAGTCCATGAAACCGAACAAATGCTGAAATCAGAAGTTGCACTTACAGCTTGGTCAAGTGAACTAATGAAGATATGCTGGAGGGTATGGGTCCTTCTATCGATGTGCCCATGATCATCCTGAATTAAATTCAGCAATGAAAGTAAGATCGCTACAATTGCTTCAGAGTTGTACTAAGAGAGGAAGGAAGGGATACAAAAAGTTAAAAGAAGAAAGAAACTTAAATGGGCATATTCGACTGCATTCTGTTTCAATTGTATTTACCATAAAACCCAACTTCAATCAATCCACACAGGGTTTAAAATTAAACACAAAATTACATGAGATTCAGTTGGTTCCAGTTCTTGAAGAAGTCAGGTATCTTCCCGGTGAAGTTGCTCCCACTAATCCAGCTATGGACATAAAGGGATAACAGTTTGTAGTGTGAAGTTGATCTCAAAAGAAGCTTTGGAAACTATCCTGCAAAACTTTACAAGTCTCTCATGTTTGTGAGAATAGCATGCTTAATTGCTGATATTTGTCAACTTTTCAACTACATATGGGCTCAGGGTTGGGGCAAGACGATAATTTTGGGAGTAGAGATGAAGGGAGCACCGCTCAGCGTCAGCACTGGTGAGCTCATGAAAGGTAGGAGCATAATCGGTTCATTGTTTGGGGGTACCAAGGCCAAGTCCGATATCCCTCTTTTCGCAAACATGTACAAGAAGAAGGTTCTCTCTCTCTCTCTCTCTCTCTCTCTCTCTCTCTCTCTCTCTCTCTCTCTCTCTCTCTCTCTCTCTCTCACACACACACACACACACACACACACACACACACACACACACACACACACACACACAAGCAAGTCCTCTTTTTCCTTTTTTTTTGGTTACATTTCTCACCAAGTCATTAGCAATGATACCTCTCACCAATTTCCGCCAATAATTCGTCAAGATTATCTTGATTGTGAAGTTGAAAAGGTTGCTGGATGGAATATTTGAAACTTGAAGTGTATTTTTCAAATAGATAGTTAGCCAGACATGACTTTAGATCTTTTTGTAACTTTGTTTTAGTTCTCCTGTGACCACTTCATACAATCTTTATCACAGAAAGCAGTTTTGAATCGATTTTAAAATAAGAATCTTTTGGGCATTGCAGGAACTTCAATTGGATCCATTCATTACACATGAAGTGAACCTCCATGAAATAAACAAAGCGTTTGACTTGCTGTTGGAAGGAAAGAGTCTGAGATGCATAATTTGGATGGATAATCAGAAGAATAACAACTCTTAAGTGATTCAATGCTATCTTAATCAAATATAAAGTTAGCTTACTAATAAAGACTCCTAATATGAGAAAGATTTTCCTACCATGCCATGATTTGCTTTCCAAGGTGTAATACAATTAAATATTGGAACTACAGGAGTCTTGCTTTTTTGGGGGAGAATCAATTGCTAAGGTATCACCTCCACCAGACATACAGCTTGTTCTAGTGTCACACCTCCCCCACTCTCTCTATGTGTCTGTATGTGGAACTGCAGGAATTAAGCTTTTTCCATTAAACATTGAAATCACCAAAAATCTGGCTGAACCATCGTGAATAGTTCTCCGGCAACGAAACTTCTCTAGGAAATGCAGAAAACCTCGGAAGTACCTATATTGCTTTCTGTTGCCTGGCTTATTTGAACTGGCCTACAAAAATTAGTCATTTTTTATTTACACAATTTTCCTAACTTTCATACTATAAGTTACATTAACTGTCTTTTTCAATTTTCTTTCATAGCAAGTGGTTAGGCACACTGCTACCACATATGAACACCCCAGGTATCAAACTAGGAACCTCCCACTTGAAGGTCCTTCTGAGTGAATCCACCCTAACCAGGATATCCTTGGCTATTTATGCTTAATTCTTTTTTCAATTTGAAAATTAATAGTATATGTCAAATTTATTTGGAAAGGCATGTTATAGCCTTTGTAACATCTAAAAGGTGCAGCTAAAATTAAATAACCGACGACTTAGGCGATTTTTGTGTGTGTAAAATACTCGAAAATTGCAATAAAGGTGTCAGCCAGCCCATATGTGTGGAGACCAGTTCATGTTGGTTTGCCCAACGGACGTCGGGTAGCCCATTCTTGAGGGCGAATCCATTTAGTGTTTAAAGTTGCATTTTTTACTTTAACGAGCAACTCGCGTTTGGCTTGATCTGACCGTTGAGAATCATACTTACTTTGATTATGTAAGTGACGGTCTGTAGACGAGAACGTATTCATTAATTGTCTTTGCGTATCGGTATGTTTGTTTCTGCCTCTATTAATGTTTCTAAGCTCAGTTTATTCACATAATTTGAACTTTGGCATTGTGATGGTTGATTTGATATCAGCAAATCTTTCGGCAGTTGACATATGTCTCTTATCTCATACAAGTGCAGTTTGGATCAATTACGGTGCCAAAGTTCATATTGCAAAATAACTTTCTGTCTTTTCTAAGTAAAAGGGAACCAACTGAGCATGAACGACATCTCTTCTCAGGTAACAAGATTGTGTCCCATATAAAGGCAATAAGGACATGTAGGGTTATGCTGGAGTTAGGTTTTGTATTGGATCTTGTTGATGTCTTTTATCTTCAATCATACAATAGGAGTTATTTCAATTTCTAGGCTTGATAAACTGGGTTTTACCTTTGTGTTTTCAAGCTCTGGGATTTGTTTAAGCAAAGACTCCATTTTTGTAGGTTCAGCCTACTTGTGTGATGGATTATCTTTTGTTGAAGACAAACGCTAAATCTTTTTGAGATTATCAACCCTATGTCCTTTGGCGCAAAAGGTTAGGACATATCTCGAAAAGGAAAGTTCTAAGACTCGTAAAGGAGGAAATTTTGCATAAACTCTATTTAAGGAGTGATGAAGTATGTGTGCATTGTATAAACGCTACTCAAACCAACACATAAAAGGGTCCCAAGAGGAACAATGCAACATTATTGCACATGGATGTCTCTAGATCCTTTACTCCGTGTAATATACTGTGAAAGAGTACTTTGTGACTTCAATAATGGTTATTCTCATTGCGTGCATGTCTACATTGTATATAGTGTTTCAGTTTCTCATGGACCTTAAGAAAAAAAGTAGAGAAACATACAGGTAGAATGACAAAGATAGTCAGATATGATAGAGGAGGTGAGTGTTAAGCTAGGAGAGATAATTGGTTCAATTTCTTAGAGGAGAGGGCATTCTACCTCAATATACCATGGAAAAAAATGCATATCAGAACCGTTGAGTCCATATTTGAAAATATAGAATGGATGTTTTTGTGGTGATTTAAGGACTGGATTGGGGTGATTTGAAGCAGAAGCGGTAGATAAGTGACTGCATTCCCTCTTTAGATGCATGTTAGAGATAATTTAGATTGATTTTAAATTATGCATGTGATTATAAACTGGCTTATAAATGTCTTAAAATGATTATATATATATATGGTGTATTGTATCTTATTACCTTTTGTATAGGTATGTCCGAGTGTGAATGAAATGCTGTATGATATGAATCCGCCCATTTTGTGATGGTATGAAATGTTCGTCGAATAGAGGATGGTCGTATCCGGTAGTCCGATAGTGCTAACTCATAGGTTGTGTTAAGTAGCCTTAACAGCTGTGTAAATCCCTGTTGGATCCTTAATTATAAAATGGATCTTCTCAGCAAATCCGCACCAGTCTAAATATTTGTAACTAGTATAGTAGGTGACTTGTTCAAAAGTCTGCGTACTGCACCCTCTAGCTAGCAAACCCCACTTATCTAAGTGGAAAAGGCTATGATTAAGGTTACGGGTAGGGTTTAGTAAGATCAAAATCAATGTTTTAAGATAATGCTCTTTCTATATATAGAAAGAGAAATTGAGAGCTGCTAAACAACCTCTCATATTATACTTTGCTTAATGATCTCTAATGTCCATGTGATCGTCTGAAAAACACATATCATCTCACTCATCCACAACATTTAATGCATATGATATTAATTTTAATACATATCATGTACGACATGGAGGACAACTCCCATTCTCTCTCTATATAATATAATATAGGGAGAGAGAGAGATATGTTAGCAATGGTTTTGCTTTGAATAAAAAGTGAAAGAAATCAAAAGAGGTTACCATAAACGGAACAAGAATCAACAATTTGAACAGTTGGATCCAATTTCATATAAAGAGAAACCCTAACCGAATATTTCAGGTTCTTGTTTTTGACCTGGTTTGGTTCCGTTTCAAAGAAAGTACTGCAACAATCTCCTTCTCTAGAATATGAGAAAAGAGGGAGAGGACGAGAAACCTAAAAGCTCATAAAAGCCTAAATGCCTTGGTAATTAGTGCTGTAGAATTTTTTCTTGAAAGGTGATTAGTTTTGATGATCGTAGAAACGAAGTGTCCTTCATCCTATAGGTGCGTTAGGGTGAGGCACTTTCCAAACATCTATAAGTAGAAAATGTTGGAAAATTACACCAATTCTTATCGAAAGCTCAAAGTTTAGGGGTCATCTTTTCTACTGTTACAAGGAAAGTACTTCATTCTTATTACCCAAACGTTTTGAGCATAATGTGTTCGCAGCTCTGGAGTTCTTCCCCAAAGTTTCGAGCGCAGTGGGAACTAGTCCATGGCCCGCATAGTTCTTCGCCTCTCGATGTTTGTGAACCTACTGCTTCTTGCTGCCACCAAGAAAAGGAAGACAACTGAGTCGCTTTCCATCTAAAATATTGATTGTATGACTCATATATCTTCCTCTGACGCATTGGCGGATCTACATCTAAGTCAAGTTGCCGAATATGCTGCAGGGCCCTGCCGTTGAATACAGTACAGAATCCGCAGTATCATCCCACTCTTAAAAAGCCAGACGCAGTGGATCATTCTATATCAACACTGGGACGTTGATCGCTTCATGTAGACGGCTTTGATTTGCTGTAGGATAAAAGTAATCCTATGTAAGATGACCATAGTTGCATGAGTCATATTTTTTCCTTTTGTGTCGGCAGCCACCATTCTTTTACCTCTCTCTCTCTCTCTCTCAAAATAGAGATGCAGAAACAGAAAACATAGTTTGCATTCACCGATCACGTCTCAATGCCTCCTCCCTCCGCTTCTCATCATCACCCTTTCATCTGGTTACCACCCTCCTCTTCCCCGCGCAATTCACCTTCTCCTTCCATTCATTTTACGCCAAGAAAAACTTCACCTTCTCCCCGCCAGTCCCCCCTTCCACCTATAGCCTCCTCGCAACCAAAATTCCACTCTTTCCCGCATCCACCACCACCACCAGATGCATTATTCAGAAAGCACCCTGCTGCTACCGCAGCCAGAGTCCCTCCCATGTCAAGGCATCCACCGAATTCCATCGGGTTTCCGTCGGTCGCCATTGCAGGAACTACGGCCGCTTGTGTTGTATTATTTGCTGCTAGCTTAATCTTCCTGTGGTCGTTAAGGAGTAGAGCTCGCCGACACCATCGGTACCAAGACCACGACGACCGCTTGTCCAAAGCAGGTAAAAAGCTTTTCCATCATGATACGCAACGGACAGGAATTCAGTGTTCCTACTCCATGGAAATGCGGAAATGATAGTTTGGACTTTTGATTCCTCGTGCGACAGAAACATCGAAATTTTGATAGAACTAAGTATTAAGAAATTCACAGTTCCAGAACCCAAAGTTCTGCAGATTATACCCGGGACTCAAAAATCAATTTGATTCTCATATAATCTGTTGTTGGATAACAAATTTACAATATTTGATTAAAGTACCTGTATTTATAGGCTTTTTTCTTTTGGTACAATGGGGAGGCCGCAGCCAGATATCACGGCTATCTAAATCATGACTTTCAACTTGTGAGTCGACCACCTAGCCAGAGATCTCTATTGCTCTTTGTGCGTATTTATAGTGTAGCTAAAGTTGTCTGAATCGTTCACATGTAAGATGGGGTAAGAAAGCAAATCCTTCCAGAGACGCTCACCCCTTTATCAAACTCTTGGTCCTTCAACTTGGAGTAGTTGAAGGTTCTTTTTGAATTGACGCCTTACGAAAGAGATCCGTAGACCCTGTGCTCAAAGAGAACTTGCCATTGATTAATGAGTTGAGTATTTGCTTGCTTTCTCTAGACAATTAAAGAGTTTCATGTGTTTTGGGCTATGATCCTTTTGTAGTTATTGAGTTTTCAATCTGGAGGTTGTCTTCCCATCCAACTGCATTCTAATTATCCAATAATGACAGGCATCGCACCAGACAACTCAAATAGACGGATCATGCCGGCGTGCGGGACTCTGGCGTTTTCTCCGGCTTTGTCATGGCCATGGAAGCACATGTTTGGCTATGGGGAGCTCCTCACAGCAACCGGCGGGTTTGCGCCGAGAAATCTGATTGGGGAGGGTGGGTTCGGGGTAGTGTACAGGGGTCGGTTGCCAGACGGCAAGGAGGTCGCAGTGAAACGGCTAAAGAAAACAGGATCAGAGCAGGTCGAGCGGCAATTCCGCTCTGAAGTAGAGATCATCAGTCGGGTGCATCACCGGAATCTGGTGTCCCTTTTGGGGTACTGCATTTCAAAGGAGCAAAGGCTTCTTGTCTATGAATTCTTCCCTAATGGCACTCTCGAGCGACACCTTCATGGCAGGCATTCCTCCTTTGAAACCTTTTCATTCTCATAGTTTAGTTCTTGCATGGTTCTGAGCAGATACAAAACAAGAGATTTGGGGCCTTGGATATTGATCTCTTCTCTTATAAGTCCATCTTCCTGCATTGGGCGAGAGATTGCAATCAATCTGTGCTTGCGTTTCGTGTTCCATTCATGTCCACGTGAACTAATATGAGGAAAACCAGGTCATGATCATGTTAACTTGGAACTCTACGTGAAAACATCAGACAAACATTAACATTCAGCCTTTCTGGTCAAATGCCTACATTCAGCTTTTTCAGGTCGAAGTTCAACCTTGCATTGCCAAATGTTTATATTCCTTCTTATCCTGCTGAATGCCTATATATTTTTCGCACATGAGGAGGCTGAAGCCAGCTGTACACCCTGGGTATAGTGCATTCATGACCTTCAACTTGTGAATTGAACCCTAGCCAGGTGAGCTATTGCTTTTTCGTGCCTTAATCCCCATGTTGGGCCTCTATTATCAAGTGCCTATATTTGGCCTTCATATACCAAACATTGACATTTAGCCTTTTTTGACAAATGTGTATGCTGGGCTTGGGTTTATGTCCAGATGAGATACTTATATTGAGTAGAAACTTGACGATTGATATGGTAGTCGAGGCTGGCTCTCGCTGCACCATGCCTGTAACAAGGCCAAAATTGTACGAGTTGAACCTGACTTTTTTGTGCTTTCAGGAGTTGAAAATGTGGGGCAGCTTAACTGGAAGGAGAGAATGAAGATTGCAGTGGGTGCGGCTCGTGGACTGGCATACCTTCACCAAGATTGTACAGTACATACATCCCACTTCCTGTTCCCTGTACCCACATAATTATCCCTCTTTGAATCACTCAATTGTTGCTCTCATTTGTTTCAGGTCATCCCCAGATAATTCACTGTGATGTCAAGTCCTCTAATATTCTGCTTGACGAGGATCTCAATGCAAAGGCATGTACAGTGATCTCATTCCATTTAAGAAAAAATCTTCTTCTTTCGACTGTTCAATTCACGCAGCGACATGCTAGTTCATCGGAGCCCATTGACAATAGGTCAAGTACTGGGGTGCAAGTTGTATCTTGTAAGGGTCTGCTCATACAACACAAGTTACATAGTATAACAATGTTTGTCGCTCCCTTTCAGGTATCAGATTTTGGACTAGCAAAGCTCATGTCAGATCCATATGGTCATATGACTACTCACGTTGTTGGAACTCTTGGGTTAAGTATTGGGTGAAATAATTGAGACGACTTGTCGACTAATTTGCTCCATGTCTATTAGTTGGCTCAGCCCAGTTTTACTCTCTCTCTCTCTCTCTCAGGTACCTAGCACCAGATTACCCTTTAACAGGGAAGCTCACAGACAAGTCGGATGTGTATTCGTTTGGTGTCCTACTCTTGGAGATGGTTACAGGAAAGAAACCAATCGACGCTGATCATGATTCGGACTATGGCAGCCTAATTGAATGGGTAAGACCATTACGTCTTTCATTTCACCAAATCTGTACCTGATTGCCTTTACAAGTATTTCGAACTACTGCTATCCTGTATTTGTGCCGCACAATTTTCTGACTGAATATGAAGTTTCTAAACCCACCTGTTTAACCATTAGGGCCAGCCACTACTTGAGCGCGTGCTAGAAGAAAAGGATGTAATGCTCATTCTAGACCAGAGACTGGAACATACACTGTGCAATACGGACGAAGTGATGCGGGTACTGGAGGTCACCTCCTGCTGCCTGAACCCATCTGCCAAAGGCAGGCCTAACATGAGTCAGGTTGTAAGGATGCTAGAGAAGGAAGAGAGCTCCTGTTTGAAACACCCACAACACATAGATGGTGGATATGAGACGCAAGAAGAGGTGGAATCCACCAACCATTTCGCCTTTGCAACGGTGTTTCGCATGATGTCTCGAGCCGAGAACCATCACCTCGTAGACCATGCTTCTGCTTGCAGCTTCGACTACCATACCAGCATTTATTTCTCTCCTCCAAACGCCGTCCAGCAAGTCACACCATGATACCGGAAATAGTATTTTTCCTAGCCAGATTATGTTTATAAATAGAGCAAGCAATTGTGCCTCTTGCCAATTCTGCAAACCAAGCAAAGGCCACCTCTAACTCATCTATTAACTGAGCCACGTCCGCCCAAACACCCCACTCATGTAGCTGTTCAAACTTGGGCAGTGCAGAGGTAGAGACTTTGCCAGTGTTTCCTAGCCCTGCAGCTAATCAAACTGTCAACAAACACATACCACTGATTAATCGCGTAGAGAGAGAGAGAGAGAGAGAGAGAGAGAGAGAGAGAGAGAGAGAGAGAGAGAGAGAGAGAGAGACGAATAAAATATAGATAAAAATCACGTACAGCAACCTCACACCACAAAGGAGCAAGGCCACGTATCAGCATGAAGATCAAAAGTTTGCTTGCAGCAAATTGAACCGGAAGATCAGATCTTTACAATCCCTTCCCCTCCCAAAATTGAGATATCCTATGTACAATTGTTCCACTGCGACCATTGTCTAATGAATCCTTCCAGTGAGCGCTACCCGAAAAACATAGCTTCAGCCTTTCGCAGTTCTCTCCAGCAAGCTACTTTCACACACACTATGACCTCCATTTCTTCAACCAAAAAGAGGTCAGCTTCCCAAAACCATTTCAAAATCAGCTTCTAGGCCTGCTCGCCCTGGATCCTTCGAGCAAGCTGAATGTCCTCCGGCATTATGGTGACACGCTTGGCATGGATGGCGCACAAATTCGTGTCCTCAAACAGCCCCAAAAGGTAGGCTTCTACGGTCTCGTGCAGGGCCAAAACAGCATGGCTGTGGGTGGATCCGTCTGCAATAGCAAAAACAAGTTCCCAGACGGAAATAAACTGAAATAAGGACGTATACAAAAGGGGAAGACACTAAGGTGGAGGAGATCCTCTTATCAAACCTTGAAGTGCTGGAGGATTTCACGAACAAGCCCCCGGAAGGGCAGTTTGTGAATCAAGAGCTCCGTTCTCCGTGATATCTACGAATTTCACTATCCCAGCAACAAAGCAAACCGTTGAACGCCTGCAACTACAAAAGAAGCAAGACGAAATGGTCCAAAGAGTCTGGATTCGAACACATACCAAAGAGCAACTGTTTCCGGTGGTAGTGACGGGGCTTCTTTACTCTGCCAGTCGCCGCAGCAAACTTACGAGCAGCCTAAAACCCAGAGAGAGAGAGAGGGGCCTTTACGATATAAGAAGCAAATTCCAACCGTTGAACAGCAGTTGCATTCACCAGTAATCCCACATAAGCCTTTACCCCCCCTTGAAACAATGAAACCTATGAACCTTTTTCTTTATCTCTATCCAACTAAACCCCGGTGCTCGGCTTTTCATCAGTTGCCTTACAGAGGCAGCCTCATTCCATCTTCTAGCATCTGTATACATGTTTGACAGCATTTCATATGGTGATACATTGTGCGGTTCATCCTCAAAAGTTCACTTGCTACTCTTTACAAGCTCTATGTTTTTGTGGATTCTGCACGCACCAAGCAAAGCACCCGCACTTGTTCGAATGGCATCGAGTTGTTGAGCCTCTCAGCTTCATCTAGTTGACCGGCTCGGCCAAGAAGATCTACCATACAGGAGTAGTGTTCAGCAGATGGCTCAATTCCATACTCTCTGCTCATTGACTTGAAGTATATCATTCCTTCTTCAACCTTCCCTGTGTACCCACAAGCAGATAGAACAGAGATAATGTTACACCGGTAGGTTCAATCCAATCCCAGCTTTCAGCATCTACTCAAACAATTCAAAAGCTTCAAACCCATGGCTATGCAGTGCATAGCCACCTATCATGGCATGACATGAGATAGTGTTATGCTGATGCATTCCATCGAAAACTCAGAGAGCATCTTTGAGATTTCCGCACTTTGAATACATGGTGACCAAAGCATTGTTCACAGATATATTATCCACAAAGTCTGATCTCACCACCAACGAATGGATTTGTTTACCATGTAATGGAACAGATAATTCTCCACAAGAACTGATTACACACAAAACTGCAGTCATCAGGCTGCAACCCTTCTCTCTGCAATGCGCCAAAGCAGATCATATAATCTTCTGATCTCTCATTCATCGAAAATGCTGAAATTATAGTATTCCAAAGAACTAAGTCCGGTTCGGGAATCATCTTAAACACACGAACAGCTTCAGATATGCATCCACATTTTGAATAGAAATCAACTAACCCACTACCAATATGAGAATTGCTTCCATAACCACCTTTGATCAGTCGTGCATGGAACTGTTTCCTCCTGAAAGATCCGCCAAGCTTGTAAATGCAATCAAAAGACAGGCCAAGAAATACATATCAACAACCAACTCATCATGAACCATTTGTTGATACAACTTGAGAGCTTATGTGCCATGTTTGTGTTGCCCATAAGCCACAATCATGGCATTCAAAGACACCCCGTCTTTTGTTTGCATCAATTCAAATACCCTCTTTGAGTCATCCAAACAACCATGATTACTGTAAACTGTAAGCAGCGTGTTGTTAATTGACACACACGAATCAAACGCCCCATGGATCACCAAAGCATGCCCACTCACTGATTGCTCCTTAGAAATTGAAACTATCCATCGCAATTCTCCCTTGAAACGTCACATAAAACAAATCCAGCGTGCTCTTGGTGTCTCCTACAGCAGCGTCCCGAAATCAAGGTGTTCCAAGAAACTGTATCTCTATGAGACATTTAGTCGAACAATTTGCGGGCAGCAGTCATCTGCGTTTCTTTTACGTAACCTCCTATCATGGTATTCCATGAAAAGACGTTGAGATCCAAGACAGAATCGAACGTTCGCCTCGCAAGATTGAGACTGTGGCATTTAGAGTAAAGATCAATGAGGAGGTTGAAGAGAAAATTTGACGACGATGGTGAAGATTTAATTATTCGAGAGTGAATTGCTTTTCCACCGAGTATATTTCTGAAAATAATGCAGTCTCTGAGAAGCTGACGGTACAAATCGCGCGAGGAGAGCTCCTGCAGCAGAGGATGCAACGAGTTGGCTGGTGGGTAACTCATGCAGGACGGCAGTTTGGATTATGCATCAAAACCACATCTCTTAACGGGATCCGAAATCTCACTCGCGCATTATGGAGATGGATGGCTGCTAATACGAGCAGTTGGATTGATACGAGGCATCTGCAACAAGACGCACAACAGCTCATTATCAAAGTCCAAGCACCGAATACCATTGCTTTCATTACTGAGCATATCGTCCTTAGAGACAAGGACGAACACCAATCTTTTTGCGGTGGTATTAAAAGAATGAGCAATTGATTCCGTCCTTAAACATAATGCTCTCTTAACGCTAAATGCATAATCTCAGACGGTAGAAAATGGCAAAAGGTGAAAAGAGGATTACTACCATGAACCCTCAAGAACCAAAGCCAATAAAGTACCGGCCAAATAGCTGCCCATAACCCTAACGTAAACAAACCCTGAAAAACGAGAAACCACACGAAATCCCAATCCCAGCGGTTGCATGACCGAAGTGGACGGACACGATCTTTCGAAATTGTGTTTTATAGCCGGAAGGTTCTCAACCTTTGCATCTTGCTTCACTTGGACATCCTCACCCTACTCATTTTCTGCAAGTTACATAACAACTATCCGGTTGCATGATTTTTTTTATTTCTACATAGTTTGTTTATGTGCATGTTAATCACTAACTTTATAAGCTAAGTTATGCTTTGTTGTTTTCCTTCAACACTTTTGTAGTCTTCTTTATCTTTTAATATTTTCACAATCTAGCTTTTATACTTTCTTACATAAGCTTCTTTTGGTAATCTTTGTGCATATTCAACCCTCATTTTGTCATTTATTAGTACCACTTCAAATTTGTTTCTAATAACATGTGATCTTTCATTGTGTGGTGGCTCATCCATTTCGGCATCTTCATTTTTGCTAGAGAAATCTTTTGTACGTGTTGATGGTTAATTGCTTAAGACTCACAACTATACATTAGAGTCTAAGTGTTGGTGTATAATATTTACTTTTCAATTTTAATAGTATATTCTTCTCACATAGAATACATGATTTACCTCTTTATTTTAACCAAATTGTATTAATTCTATGTGTAACATCTCCATCAATTTTTTATTAATTTGAAAAACTAAACCTAATATTTAAAAATTTCCTTATAAAAGATGCAATTATGACAATCTTGATTTCTATGTCATTTGAAGTAACAAGAAGTCAAATTTGCACTTTTGTCTTTATTCTACTAAGTCGAAAGCTTTCATTTTTTAATGTTTCCCTCTATAGTTTCAATTTCCTATCAACTTTTTCTTAGACTCATCCACTAATACAATGTCATCCACAAATAACATATACCAAGAGACCTCATCTTGAATATGTCTTGATAGCTCATCAATAACCAATACAAATAAATATGAACTTAAAGTTGATCCTTGATATAATTCAATATTAACATCAAAGAAATATATCATGTTTTCATGGATCCTGTAGACTCAGAAAATTCCCGCTTCTGGTTCTTAGGCATGAAGCGAACCTTTTCATGTATCTAAGTTCTAATTAAGCAAAAGGGCGTGCCAACTAGCTTACTCAAGCTAGCGAAGAGAAATTTAAATCTGACTCCTAACGTGGCGATTGTGAGCAAGCAAGCTCTTTTCGTCGCAGATCTTCTTGCACCGATGCGCAAGGGTCAGTCTGTACGCTTAAAAATTGAGTTTTAAAATGTGAGAACCTACGAAAACTTTTTGAGGTGTTTGACTCGGGTTTGTTTTTGTATGATTTTTAGATTTTATTTCACGTGGATTTGCACGTTCCTAAGTCTTTCTTTTTATCCCTTTTCGGGCCAACTAGGTGTATGTTATGAACATGCAGCCTAAGTGGGGCGACTTTGAACGGGAGTATGGGGTTTGCTTTGATGCAATATGCGTCCTAACTCATGGTATGGCGTATATGCAATGCAAACTCACGCAACTCTAAAGGGAAAACCCGAAATTGAAAGACAATACCGAAGGGAAATGACTTGTAATGTAAATTGTCGAAGGGAAATTGCAAAAGGGAAATATGGCTATATCTTAAGAGCGGAAAGGCTCAATAGTGCAAGTGTGTGCCGTGTATATATGTAAAGACTATGCACACTGCTGAACCTTAAAACCCAAATCTTAAAGACATAGCCAAAAGGGAAATACTTATAATATATATGGTTTCGAAGGTCGCCAACGTGTTGCGTGGGTGTTGTGTATATATTGAAAGACAACTCACATGACTTAAATGAAACCCCAAATATAAATTGCAATATGGCCTTGACTAAGGTCTTGGGAGTAAGAGCGAAAGCTCAATGTGTGTGAGTGCGAGAATTGAAGTACTACGCACACAACATGAAATTAAACCCAAATATAAATTGCAATATGGCCTTGACTAAGGTCTTGAGAGTAAGAGCGAAAGCTCAATGTGTGTGAGTGCGAGAATTGAAGTACTACGCACACAATATGAAATTAAACCCAAATATAAATTGCAATATGGCCTTAACTAAGGTCTTGAGAGTAAGAGCGAAAGCTCAATGTGTATGAGTGTATAATTGAAATACTACACACACGACATGAAATTAAACTCAAGGAAAATATAACACGGCCCTTACTTGGGTCTTGCAAATAAGAGCGAAAGCTCAATGTGTGTGAGTGCGAGAATTGAAAGACAACACACACCACTTAAGCAAAACCCCATGCAACTTAAAGTATATAAATAAATTTATATCTTAAGGGTTGATTAGGCCCGTGTGTGTTCAAAATCGTGCACAACTAAGAGCGAGGTAGGCTCAAGTGCACGTGTGTATAAGTGTGCCAAGCCACGTTATTACAAGCGGGGGGAGAAAATGCTCCGTTATTACAACCCCATATCAAATTTAATTTAACTTAAGCAAGTCTACAAATGAGGACCGAGTTAGGCACTTACGTATAGCTGGTCCGAAGGTGACTTGCTTGAGCTTGGGCGTCGCCTTGGGCTGCAAGAGGGAGCTCCTCGGAATGGCACGGCAAGAGTGTGACTGGCTGGGTGACAAGGGAGCACGGGTGTGATGTCTTGGGGCTTGCCGGCTGCTAGGAGGGTGCTGCTGTGGTGCCTTGGGCTGAGGTGTTTAGGGAATGTCACTAAGGTATAGGGCAGGTTCTATGGTAGGTGGAGTTAAGGGGTGACTAAGGGATGATTTAAAGGAGAGGGTATAAGGCCGCAGGTGATTGGGTGCAGTCGACTGTGGCTGGCCGATTAGGGTCAGGTTAGGTGGAGGCCGACTGGGGTAGCTAGGGGTGTTTGGGAATGACAAGGGAGCTAGCTAGGGTGTTGGCTAAGGGATGGTTAAAGGGGAGGAAGGGCATGTCCTAGGGAACAAGGTAAGGTGGTTGGGGTACCTAGGGGGGGTGTCACGAATGGGAAGGTAGGGCAGTGGGTGATGCGGTTGGGTATGGTTGAAGGGTGGCAGATAGTTATGTGGTGGCCGGCTGAATGGAGTGGAGACTAGGCTAAGATAGGGTGCGATGGGGTGGCTGAGAGCGGAGGGGGAGTGAAGATAGGGTGGAGTTAGATAAGGTACTAACCGGATAGGCAAGGAAGGTTGGCGGGGTCCAAGGAAGGAGCGGATGCAGCCGGGTGAAGCAAGGGTGGCGACGTGGAAGGGAGCAGGCTGGGAGGTGGTGGCGACGTGGAAGGGAGCAGGCCGAGAGGTGGTGGTGGAGCAGGTGAGAGAAGAGAGCAAGGGGGTGAGAGAGGAGAGCTCGGCTAGGCTCGTGTTGGGAAAAAGATGAAAAACCTGCCCACTAGGGGGGGTTTATAGGATTTGAAAAGGTCGGTTGGGGCTGGTTTTGAGAGGGTGGTTTAGTGGTTAGGTGGTGGTGGTGTGGTGATAAGGTGGACTGGTTTTGAGGGGGGGCCAGATATTTTGTTTTAAGTGGTTTTAGGGATATGGTGTGCTAGGTTTTAGGTGGGGTGATTTAGTGGTTTAGGGCTTAGCTAGGTGGGTTGGTTTTGGGGTGAGGTTTAGTGAGGTGGGTTAGGTGTTTAGGCTAGGATTAGGTTAGGATTAAGGGAATTAAGCTATGTTTAGGGGAGGATTAGGGAGGTGGGTTAGGTGATTAGGTTGGGATTAGGCCAGGATTAGGGAAGTGGGTTAGGTGATTAGGCTAGGATTAGGCCGGGATTAGAGTAAAGGGCTAGGATTAGGGGTTTTGGCTTAGGATTTGGTTAGGAGGCTCCCTTTGCATAGCCCATAATCTTCATTGCATCATGTTGGTGCAACCCTAGGTTAGGTATAGGCTCATACAAGCTTAAACCCTCATTAATTAGGCTAACCCACATGATTAACCCCAAACTTGACACACAAGTCAAGCTTAATACATTCCCCTCATGCTTATCCTCTCTATTCTCTCTCATGCCCATAATCCCACGTGAATTTCAAGTGGGCCCCACCTCCATTTATGAGAAGGTGATGTGGGCCATAGATGTAGATATTGGATTGGATCTTTGAATCCAAATCCAAATCCAAATCCACATATACGTTTGGATTGGGATCTGGATATATATGGTCCAGATCCAATCCAAATTGAATTCTGACTCCTTCAAGATATGTTCGAAACGAACGGTTTGTGTGGGGTCTGACAGCAATAGTACTCCGTCTTGCGTTGGGTCTTTGCCAACATGGTCGTTTACTTCTGTTTTCACCTTCCGGAGATGATTTCTCATGATTTTGCTGATAACAGGGACTTAGATGTTCGAGATCCTGGGGGTGGATCTAACACGAGAGTTGTTGTGCCGGGCTTGACATGTGCTCCGGTTTCGGGCTCTCTTTAGCTCCTCTGGTCCTACTTTCATCAGGTCAAGCTGCTTCGTGGGGTTTCAAAATATATCTTAAAAGATTTTAAAAGCATATTATACATATTTTAAAACATATACAGTTTAAACATATGTACAGGGTTGCCTGGAAGGCTCTTGGGTTTCTAGACTCAAAATAGCCCTTTGGGGCTGCTTTTATAAAACCAGGTTTTATTTGATAAGTTCGTGGGATTTCGGGGTGTTTACAGATCCTAACACATATTTGTGTACTATCATATATGCCTATTTACCCGCATTTCCATTTAGATCTCCTCCTTAACAAATCATCTCTGTTATAGAATACTTTGAATTAACTTATCTAAGTCCTCCCAAAATACTTTATTTATGCTATCTTCTAGTCCTATTTGGGGTGCATAAGCACAAAATATATTTAAAACCTCTACTCCTAATACTAATTTTATGATCATAATTCAATCATTATATCATTGTATATCTACTATACTATCCATTAAATCTTTATTTACAGCAATGCTAATTCCATTTCAAGCCTTTTTCTTTCTTTAATTACATAGTCTAAAACTTGTATTCTCAATTTTTTGCTTTTTCTCCAACCCACTTTGTCTCTTTTAAGTATATATTGTTAATCTTTCTCCTAATCATAGTATCTATCATCTCCATTAGCTATCAATCAATATTGTTATATTTCAAGTATCAATACGAATCTTATTACGATTATCTAGGACTAACTTCCTTACTTCCTCCTCCATTCCTGGTGAAAATATAGACTCTCTCTCTTTGAACGAAGATGTAGCGATCATTGCTTACTTTTTACTGTATTTGATTTATGTAGTGTATCGTTAAGAGATAACGCCTCAACATAATGCTCATATAATCCATGATAGAAAAATCCGACAAGTTTTATGTTGACTGTCAGAACCATAACACAACGATCATTTATCGAGGCTTGAAACCGGCTATGCAAGAGTGATCCCTTATATATATATATATAGAAAGAGAGAGAGAGAGAGAGGTAAAAGAGAGGGGGTAGTGATAAATATTCAAACACCATTCATGCTCAAATCTATTTTATCATTTCATTCATTAAGTCTTTAAGATCAATGATTGAGGTGATAAAGCAAAAAACATTTAATACACACTTGTGACACATAGTTCCATGTGGTAATGTGCTAGTCAACATGATTCTTTGGTTGGTTGTTTTTCATATCCTTAGCCCAACTAACATACAACATAAAGATAAGAAAAACACATTAATATAAGTGTTAAGGTATATATAACATACACATTTTGTAACACGATATATTTATACTGACGTCATCACACCACTGGAAAAAGTTGTCGAACGATATATATAACATACAAACATTTTGTAACATGTCAGTTGTCGAACGACAGCCGGATCTCTTAACTATTGTCAAACAACCGCATGGCCATCGACCAAAGACAAATAACTTATATAACCTACTTTGTTAACCTAACCCCCGTGGGAGTGGGTTCTAAGCGAGTGCTTACGCCCTAACTTTCGACTAGCCTATAGGTAGAAGTAGAAAGGTAGTTGCGAGTGCGCTATAGTGAGCGCAACCAACGCACATGTCAAAAAAAGCTTGACTATGAGTTGTAGGCTACACTCGCAGATAGGCGGCCTTTGGTACTTCCGTAGGTTAGACTTTGATAGTGAGTGACCCCACGTGGCGGTAGCCTTACTGCTTACAACTAATCAGTAACCGGGGCACCCTTGCGTTACAAAATACGTTAGATCTGCCCCGTGGGAGCTTACAGTAAGTGTAGGGTCCCTTCAGTCTTAGTGGGGCGGCTGCTACTTACAGCAACCAGTAAGGCAACCGCAGAGTGGGCGCGCCCTGGCAGTGTTAGTGGGTCCCACGGGGCGGTAGGGCGACTAAAGGAAAGGCAACTTCTATGACGGAGAGAGCCGGAAACTCGAGAGGTCGCCCTTTGGAAGCGTTTGTTTAGTAACCAAAGCGTCACGACATAATCAAAAGGTGAGGACGCTGACTGAATCCAATCCATAAACCCGAAACGAAACAAAGTTCGTTCCCTTTCTTCGTCAAGTAGGTAAAGTAGGCATAATAACTCCACTTTTTGCTTGAAGCCTTTGACTCCTACTGGAACCAAAGCAAAGAAGGAGGCGGAATGGAGAAAGTTACATAGGGCGGTCTTCAGTTGTGGCGCAAAGGCTGCTGGTTCGGGGGTAGGGTACGGCGTTCTAAAGGTCCCTCGACTTCCAGGCGGTTTTTCTTTGGACGAGCTGTTCACCGTTGATCTCGCCAATACAGCCCCTTATAGTTTTCTGTTACTGGCGATATCTTTTTTTCATTGTTCCCAGGGGATTTTTCAAAAATCCAGCTCCCATGCTGCAAACAGTCAAATCCGAACGGAACCTTGTCGCTCTTCTTTCTTTCCTCGTGGGCAGGAAGCACACCAGCTGCGTGCCTTGCGTGATTCCACTGTGTTTGCACTTGACTGGGTGGACAGTTGACCGGAAGAGAACTTCGATTCGCCCGGCCAGCGGGCGGGTGGCGTGCTTATCTTGTGTTACAACACTACAGAGCGAGCGGCTCTTGACGGCGGGCGGCTGTGTGACAACACTCCAGAGAAAGCGAGGCTTTCGTGTAACATGCTATGGTCTCAACGCCCTCACGAGGTAGTGATGAGTTTCACGCGCTCTAAGCCTGTGGAGTCCTGTTCCGATCAAAGAGCTTTACTACCACGCAACCCCGGCACCTGAAGTGCGTCTGGGGGCGGTGGTCAGGGCTCACTATAGCGCACTCGCATCCTAACCCTTACCACTACCTCGCCTAAGACACTATAGCAAAACTACTGTAAGCTCCCACGGTAGGTAGCCTTACTGGGATTATAGTAGGGCCCACTACGCGCTTACGCTTACAGTAGCACTCCCACGGTAGGCCTGCCGCCTTAAAGTAACGTCCGCCCCACTAAGACAGAAGGGAATGGGACTATAGGGTAACGCATGCTTAAGGAGGTCCCACGGGGCGCCGCCGTCAGGTTACCGTGCCTTTTGTCTTAGTGGGCTGCAACTAGTAGTGGTAGGTTCCTTCCTTTGACGCAACCTATATCTTACCATTACTAAAGTAAAGCATGCTACTTCAACTATAGGAGTAGTAGGATGACATCCTACTACTAGAATGAACCGCCCCCTGGGGTGGAGCGATTAGTCTTTGATAATGCTCGTTCGTTCGTTAGGTCTTTGCAAGTCAGGCCCGCGCGCGGTTAGGAAGATTGGCCGCAATCAGAGCGGTACCACCCACCCTACCCTACCACCTATAGGCGGCCGTCCATCCTACAGCCGCCCGAAAAGGAACTGCAGTGATCTTGAATGGAGATCCTACAGCGATAGATAGAATCCCCATAAAAATATATTTAAAACCTCTACTCCTAATACTAATTTTATGATCATAATTCAATCATTATATCATTGTATATCTACTATACTATCCATTAAATCTTTATTTACAACAATGCTAATTCCATTTCAAGCCTTTTTCTTTCTTTAATTACATAGTCTAAAACTTGTATTCTCAATTTTTTGCTTTTTCTCCAACCCACTTTGTCTCTTTTAAGTATATATTGTTAATCTTTCTCCTAATCATAGTATCTATCATCTCCATTAGCTATTAATCAATATTGTTATATTTCAAGTATCAATACGAATCTTATTACGATTATCTATGACTAACTTCCTTACTTCCTCCTCCATTCTTGGTGAAAATATAGACTCTCTCTCTTTGAACGAAGATGTAGCGATCATTGCTTACTTTTTACTGTATTTGATTTATGTAGTGTATCGTTAAGAGATAACGCCTCAACATAATGCTCATATAATCCATGATAGAAAAATCCGACAAGTTTTATGTTGACTATCAGAACCATAACACAACGATCATTTATCGAGGCTTGAAACCGGCTATGCAAGAGTGATCCCTTATATATATATATATATATATAGAAAGAGAGAGAGAGAGAGAGAGGTAAAAGAGAGGGGGTAGTGATAAATATTCAAACACCATTCATGCTCAAATCTATTTTATCATTTCATTCATTAAGTCTTTAAGATCAATGATTGAGGTGATAAAGCAAAAAACATTTAATACACACTTGTGACACATAGTTCCATGTGGTAATGTGCTAGTCAACATGATTCTTTGGTTGGTTGTTTTTCATATCCTTAGCCCAACTAACATACAACATAAAGATAAGAAAAACACATTAATATAAGTGTTAAGGTATATATAACATACACATTTTGTAACACGATATATTTATACTGACATCATCACACCACTGGAAAAAGTTGTCGAACGATATATATAACATACAAACATTTTGTAACATGTCAGTTGTCGAACGACAGCCGGATCTCTTAACTATTGTCAAACAACCGCATGGCCATCGACCAAAGACAAATAACTTATATAACCTACTTTGTTAATTAAGTACATACTACACTCTTCAACAAACCTTGTATAATAAGCTACTTTGTTAGTACAAATTACCTTTAATGTTGAACTACTTTCTTAATTACCTTAGTGCACCAAGAGCCCTACATTATGCTTGAGAATGACAATTAATCTACGCAACAACATAACCATGCTAATGTGTTCTCTTGTAATTCAAATTATTGGTCACCCTTAGGAAACAACTACACTGCATAAACAATTCTTGAGAATGACAATTAATCTACTTATACAAGGTTTTACTCGGTAAAACCATCAACGTGAACTTATAATTAATGATAATGCATCAATCACAACAATTACATGCGTGAACATATACAAGACCGTATACACCCAACAAAATTGTGAGAGAAGTTATTTACGAGAGGTTACTGACAATTTGCAAGCAAACAATCACAACAGTTTCATGCTTTCTTAAAAATAAAAAGAAAAAAGAACAATTTCATGCTTTCTCTCTCTAGGGGCGCAGGAGAGAAAATTGCATTTATATGTTAACATGAACAGTCTGGATTTTGCTTGATCGGACGATTCCAACATTTGAGTAAGATTGAGCTTGAAAATGTTTTAGCACGAACCAGTCCCCATATATATAAATATAAAGAGAGAGAGAGAGGAGAGAGAGATTTAAGTGGCAAATGGAGAGAGCAGTAGTACCACCAGCCGATCGTCTTAGACATCATAGCAGAGCGAGTGTGGTTCAATGTTTTCACCAACCATGACAAGACCTTTGGTGTAGGCATTCCTACAACTTTATCATAGAAACCGCCTTAAGCAAGAAAGCCAACCGCTGGCTTGTGAAAGAAATAATGATGTTATGAGAAGGGGTGTATTAGAACAAGACCACTAGCAGAAGGGGTATTGGAACAAGATCACTGTTGTAGCCCAAAAGAATCAGATCCACTTCAAGTAGGAGATTCAATAAGATCACAATAAAAATTATTTTTTTCAAAAACTTTACAAAATAGGGATGTGCATAGGTTGGTTCAGTTAAATAGGGACTGCAATACTGACCTGACACATGCAACCCTAACGCAACCCAAATAGGGTGAGGAATAACAAACCCGATCAGGTTTGGGTATGAGGATAAGATGCTCTAAATAGTAACCAACTCAATACTTGCCTTGACCCATACCAGATGTATATATGTACATATTCCCGCAACCTCTGATACATGCATGTTCATCACCACCCTTTGCTTTTTAGGTGTGTGTTATTTAAAGTCATAATAGTATTTAAAAAATTATAAAAACAATTTTGTTATATTCATGCCCTTAAAAATAAAGGGTGTATGCATGTTTCTAAGGCTTAAAGATCGTAGGATCCATTCACTCCTTTTCTCTGTCTATCTATTTATACATAATATACATTTTATGTGTAGTAAGATGTCCACTGTTTCATCACCATCGATATGTTGGAAGTTTTGGAATGGTACCAGTGAGAAGTAAAAATCCTATATGAGAGAGTCTGTAATAGAAAATGGAATTTTCGTGAAACCAAATATGATAATTTAATTAGAAGCTAACTAGGTTTCTCCTTTTCTCAACTTCACTCGAATCAACATCCGCTCTAGCTTTTTTTTATTAATGAAAGCATGATATATTTGTCTCTTCAACATCAGCCTTATTTAGCATTGTTGTGCTTGAATGTATTACGACACGACGAAGCTCACAATAAAAAGTGATGTTTTACCGTTTTGAGGCAAGGTAACCATCTTTCTCAAGGATGAGCCCATTCACATCATCTATTGAGTAAACACTAAGCTCTAAGAAGGGAGAACATAAAATTTGGTTGAGCCCAAGTCAAACCGGTAGTACCAAATCAGTTCCTTCAGAAACGTTGCAATGAAATTTGCTGCTCAATCTTCTAATAGAAGACTAACCATGGCCCAAAAGCTAAAAGAAGCTGTGGAGATTGATATCCATTCGCAGGCTACCATAATAATTCGTCTCGTTGGTAACAAACAAGAAGTAAGGTTGTAAGAATTCTTCGTGCAATGCGTGACTCAAACTCTAAGGCCAGTATATAAGCAAAGAACCAAGCATCAAAAGATGTCAAAACTTCCTTTGTGTTGTTGGTGAGCCAACAATCTTTGTTGAGCTAAATGGTGAAGCTCGTTCAATTTGCCAAAAAATACCTTCATAAGAGGTTATGCATGGGATGTATCATTACGATGTTATGTCGCAAAAAGAAGCTTTGGAAGCAGCTAGCACAGACTTTGATGTGTTGAATTTCGCAAAATCTGTACATGCCTAAGAATCAAAAGAACGGCTTTGGATTGCGACTTGAAATTTGCAAGTGAAGAAGCCAAATTCAGTGTGTGCTATCCTTGATCAATACCACCAACCTCACCCTCAAAATACCCCCTCTTTTTCGGGCGTACGTTGAGTTGCTTGGTTCGCCATCCATCTCGATAGGAACCGCAATTGCTGGCCTCAGATTTGTGTAGGGGAAAACCATCCCCTAAATATGGCATTCCCGCGCTCCTATATAAGCAGGAGGGTCATTGTCCTTTCATTCCAGTTAGATTCTCTCCTTTACTAACCATCTCCACCCCGTGTGTCGCTCTTTATCCCTCCCCTCGGCATTTCTTGGCAGCTTGAGGCTTTTTTTATTGATCCATGAGGTTTCTGGGTAGGTTGCTAACAACACTAGCCTTTGCATGGCTGGTAACTTGTGATACGTTGTTGACCTTGGTTGATGCCCACTTAGATTACAAGGACGCATTGGCAAAGTCCATCCTCTTCCTGGAGGCACAAAAATCGGGAAAGCTGCCAACCAACAATAGGATCTCTTGGAGGGGAGATTCTGGGCTCAACGACGGCAACCAATCTAACGTACTGACCTCATATATAAATACTCTTAATACGCTATAACTTCTTTCTGTTTCCCCGGCATGTGTAGTGTTCTAATTAATCATTTTCTTGTAATTTATCAATTTCACAACGTCATGCACGGCTTCATTTGACGTTAATGCTCAGTATTCAGAGATCTATAATTGAGAACAAATGAAAGGAGAAGGAAGACTAAAACTGATGTGAAGAACAATAATAGAACACTTTTCGATGCACGCATGCAGGTGGACCTGACAGGTGGATATTACGATGCCGGAGACAATGTGAAGTATTGGTTACCCGTGGCCTTCACGGTGACGACTCTAGCGTTGGGAGCCATCGCGTAGAGAGCAGAGCTTCTGCAAACAGGGGAGCTAGACAACGTTCAGTCTGCCATCGGTTGGGGCACTGACTATTTCCTTAAGGCTACCGCCCATCGCGGTCGCATGTGGGTGCAGGTAAACCCCCAACTTAAGTTCAAGACATATATATATGCAAATGCTCCTTCATGCAAACTCACCCCGGCGCATCATCGAAGCACCTCTAAATTGACTAGTCATGTTGGTTATTAATGAAGGCCGTCATGTATGAATATTTTATATATAAACTGTACTTTTGGTTGATCTTTTAGGTTGGGGATCCGGTTGCTGATCACCAGTGCTGGGTGAGACCAGAAAACATGAACACTCCGCGAACGCTCTATGCCATCGACCAGAAAAGTCCGGCATCGGAAATCGCAGCAGAGACCGCTGCAGCACTGGCCGCGTCGTCCATTGTCTTCAGGCAGGATGACCATCCCTACTCTCGTCGCCTCCTCAACAAGGCCAAATCGGTGAGACATGCAGCATAAGCTCTCTCTCTCTCTCTCTCAAGCTTCTGTGGCTTATGCTGCAGCTGTTCAAGTTAGCTATAGAACACAAGGGGACTTATGATGGCGAATGTCCGTTCTACTGCTCCTTTTCGGGGTACAATGTGAGTGATCTGCAAACATAAGAACGATGCATCTTAAATTCGTGATCTATTGGTGATTACTCGTAATCTCATTTATGTATCGGATATTTGCGGTAGGATGAGCTGTTGTGGGCAGCATCGTGGCTATACATGGCCACAAGGAGGCAAACCTATGTGAAATACATACAGGAACAAGGTATCAGTGCGGGTGTTGATGAGTTCAGTTGGGATCTTGTCCGGAGTTTGTCCTCTCTCTCTCTCTCTGTCTCTGTCTCTGTCTCTCTCTCTCTGACTCGTCCCTATACATCAGTTGTATTTCTCAGGCGACACAAGCCTTGCGACTTACAAGGAGCAGGCCGATCGCTTCATGTGTTCGGTACTCCCAGACAGTCCCTACAGCCGAATATACGTTTCCCCAGGTTCTCTCTCTCTCTGTGTGTGTGTGTGTGTGTGTGTGTGTTATGCATACCGAATTAAAGCAAACACGAGATGGATCGTTAGTTAGCTTGGCTAGTCTGCACTCTGATAACTCATTGCATTAAATGATGATCAGGTGGCTTGAGTCATATCCGAGATGGAGCAAATACCCAGTACGTGACAAGCACATCTTATTTGCTGAGTGTCTACAGCGATATCCTTGCAGAATACGGCCAGACCGTCAACTGTGGTGGAAAACAGTTCCAACCCTCCGATCTCATGGCTTTCGCCAGGAAACAGGTATGCTCTATCTAGCCAGCCTCTGCGATTCAAGACAAAGGCTAATGCGATTGTGAGCATTCATGATGATGCAGATGAACTACCTGCTGGGGAACAACCCGAAAGGATGGTCCTACATGGTTGGTTTCGGGCCGAAGTCTCCTCATCGTGCCCACCATCGCGGTGCATCCGTGCCATAGATGACCCAAGAGGATGAGATCAACTGCGGGTTCAGCTTCACCATGTGGTATACGAGGGAGGGACCCAACTTCCATGAGCTCACAGGCGCCATAGTTGGGGGGCCCGATCGACACGACAATTTTCAAGACCTGAAATGGGACTCCCCCAAGTTCGAACCCACCACCTACGTCAACTCCCTTGCTTTTGGGGTCCTCGTCATGCTAGCAACACACAAACTTTGACCTGACCTCAGCTGGCTCGTTTTAGCTTTCCTATTCCATGTACCATTGACCTACCATGCATGTTCTCTTCATCAATTCATATGATCTATCTACTCGATCATGTCTATAAAATTAATCCACTTTTATTTGGGGATATCTTTTGTTTTGCTCAAGCTTATACAGAGTGATGATATGTACATAAAAATTGTGTCGCCCACCATGAAGGGTTTTGAAGAGGCGAACTAGCAGGTAGGTTTGTGACTCTCCAACTAGTGGGTTCGGTCCTAATCCTATGGTGATGATCTGTTGTATCAATTGTACAGCCACATTGTTCTTGACATTTAAAAGTTAAACAACATGTTCATCTTATATTGAAATTTGCTGTAATAATATCCTGTGATTTGCGTTGTAAAATGAATTCATATTTTCATGGCCAACTAAGGCACACCGACCTAGGG
Source organism: Brasenia schreberi (assembly GCA_036023115.1). Taxonomy (NCBI): domain Eukaryota; kingdom Viridiplantae; phylum Streptophyta; class Magnoliopsida; order Nymphaeales; family Cabombaceae; genus Brasenia; species Brasenia schreberi. The sequence continues at coordinate 175,085 of JAYKKT010000082.1, forward strand.
ACTAATGCCCTCGCGTTATGATATGCCCGCTCGTGAGTGTACATTCTATATAAAATTCTTAGTTACAAGTCGTATAATTCAAGCATCAAGTAACATTCCGGGTAAGCTCTCATAGGTTTCTCAAGGCATACTTAAGTAATCCGAAAGTGCTGCACAGCATATAAATTGCCGTGAACTGCTGGGGTTGTATGCGGCGTGATTGCATATATATAACAACAAAGAAACTTTTTCTTCTACCGGATGGAATCGGTTATATGGATTCCTTGTTTACATAAAATTCGACAACTCAATATAAACTAGATTATTTTTTATTGTTTTTAACATTTTTGTAATTTTTTCTTTCACTTTTAACATGCATACATGTATATATTGAAGGGGTCTTTCCCACTACTGACATTACTAACTCATTTGAGAACATGCTGTGATAATATCATACTTTATTTGCTTTTCGATAGCTATGAGTGAATACGTCCGAGGTGGCCAGGTTCTCGTATATATATAATATATGTATATATATGGATAGGACCCACCAGGAAGTCGAAAGGTCAGAGTGACAAAGCGGGTCACTTAAAAGCATTATTATTTACGGTATGGGAACTTATTAATCTCACCCATCCTTTTTATTCAATGTTATCTTGTACACGGAACTCGAATTGTTGAAAGTGGGGAACCGAGGAGACAAGGATAAGACGGCTTTTCTGTCGAGAAAGGTGTAATAGACGGTGTATTTTCTTTCCTTTCTTGTCCAGTTATTGCTTTGGTCTTCGCAACTGTTTTTACCTTTGTTGTTGGGACAACCATGGATCGGTTTCGGGTATATTCCTACCATTACTGAGTTTGATTGTTAAAGACACTTTTAAATATCGTATTCTATTCTGCGTTTGGGCCTGAAAGCAAAATCTTATAACACTTTCTGAGTTTGCTTGTCAATCAAGTGTGACCTTAGTTTTAGGATTGCAATGAATCCGACTCATTGTAATCTTTACTGTTTGTCACTAAAAGAAAGGCCATGTTGAGGGGGGGAAATCACTAATTCATGTCTTATGGAATAGCTCAGGACGACCACATGAACTTAATTTAAATGTCAATTGATTAGCTCAGGACGACGACCACAGGAACTTAATTTGAATGTCAATTGATTGTCCCAATAAATCCACTGAATGTCAATCCACTGTTTAAGCAGCCCGGCCGCCAATTTCTATACTGTCTCGATTACGTTTGCTCTGCTCTTCGTGTTCCTCCTTGAGTCGATCATGTCTTGTGTGTAATCTATGAGAACTGGTCTGCCCCGTTCATAAGCGGATTAGATCCGAAAGGTCCGTACTGTAAGAATATATCCACAAGATTTTTGTGTTGTGGATCTTCCACAAGGGCCACCCTGGCTCTATCCACAGGGCACGTGCTGCTGTACGCGGCATTGCCTGGTTGGCAGCAGAACCAACCACTCTCTCTCTCTCTCTCTCTCTCTCTGTGTCCATTGGGTGTGTTGGCGATGGTTTAAATGACAATTTACCATCTGATTGGTGTTGCTACTTGTTCCAAGATACATAAAGAAGAGAGAGTTTGCGGGCGGGGAGAGGGATCTGCTAATTGGTAGCTGGTGTATCACACCTACGCCCCATTCATTCAGTACAGTAGATCGATGGTGTTTCTAGTAGTCACGTTCGTGGAAATCTAGAGAAAGTAGGCCCGTCCGACGTTGGATATGTTTCGATGATTGTGAGGTTGCTACATCCCCAGTAAAGGAAAAGGAGCCATCGTCGTCGTCGTCATCGTCATCATCTCTCTTTCTCTGGGGGAGGCCGGGAAGAGAGTGATGTCCCTGGCTGCAGACAGTTCCCAGATGGAAGGATGCAAGTTTTCGACGGGCATCATGCGGCCGCGTGTCTCCTTTTGTGTAGCGGATCCCGCGGGGTCGGAAGGGGTGTCGTCGGATCACAACACCAAGGATGAGCAGGACAGCAGCAGCTCATCCATCGGACAGAACAGCGACTCCGACGACAGGTCGGCCTCGTCGGATTCCGGCGAACGAGAGGTTCAGAGCGGCCCGCTACACAGCATGGACTCCATGGAAGATGCCCTGCCCATCAGGTTTTTGACCCCTCATTTATCATCCTCGCAGGGCTTATGTTTTGACCGGGATCTAATTCTTAACCTATTTGGGGCTGTGTAGGAGGGGTATCTCCAATTTCTACGCCGGCAAGTCAAAATCATTCACGAGCTTAGCGGACGCCGCCGTTTCGGCCACTGCCAAGGATCTATCGAAGCCGGGCAATCCGTACAACCGCAAGAGGAAGAATCTCATCATCCTGAGGAGCCTCGCTTGGGAGAGAAACCGGCGCTGCTCATCAGGCGAAGGTCTCACAAGTTCTTGCGTCGGGGATTCTGTTACCTTCGCCGTCGATCCCACAGTAGGGGAGCAGCTAACCCCTAAGCATAGCTTCGTTTATGACAACAAGCGGTCCTTTCCTGCTTCGAGATCGTTCTCTTTGTTTGACTTACAGGCAGCCACCTCAAGCCAGGGAGAGGAAAATGAGAGTGGTAGCATTCCCCGGCTTGACGATGATGAGGATGATGCGTGAGATCAGGATGCCTTCCTCCCCAACACTTTTAACTTCTTTTTCTCTGTCCATAAATTGAAAACCACTCCCTTTTTGTAAATTCTCCGTAGGTGTATTTCACAATGATCGTTTATCCACCGTCCTCCTTCCCCCTGAGTATTATCCGGACTGGGTCACCTGCTCGTATACGTAGTTCGAGAAGCCAAATCGTAAAATTCTTCAAGTCCCCTTCTGATTGAAACGTGGTTTTAGCCCCTTGAAACCTTCGATCAGTGTGGGAGGCCTTGAGGTGTTGAGTGGCGGCACGAAAAGCCCATAGGCAAAAGACGGAGCAAGTCGCCATTTGGTTTAGAGCGAGAGGACAAGTTCGATCGACATTCACAGCCCAACAGCCAAGCTGTTGGTTGCTCGCCGTCGGGTAGTAATGGCGTAGTAGGAGCAGGAGGAGGACCTGTTCGTGTTTGATAGATCCTTTGTCGTGGAAGTGCCTTGTGGGTACGGCTACTGTTGGTTGCCTACCAAAGAGTTTGGCAGACGAACTGTTTTTCAGGAAATGCATGGCACAGAATTCTGAGCTGTGCAGGAAAAGAGATGCAGCAGAAGGTTCGCTATCGTCGTCCAGAAATCGAATCTCTTGCACTCGATCGGTAGACGAACATTAGTCCCAGCACAGCGACACGAAATTTGATTCCTTCAAATAACGCCCACATTTCCTCAAAGTTTGTAGAAGCCCAACGTTTCTACATCATCCTTGGCCTCATGACTTTGCCCATGCGATTTGGCTGCTCAGTCAATGCATATATCTTAAATATTCAATCACCGTATAAGTGGTTGCTTTTTCTGCTTTATTCTTTAACTATTCTTACCTGTAAAGCTTCGTGATTACCGCGTGATATGATAACTTGTTTAATTAGTCAAAAAGCCTTAACTTGTCAGAAAATAGATATTCGGAGAGAGAGAGAGAGAGAGAGGCTGCCACATTGAGCAGTAGTTTCATAGAAGCTTGCGGCCAACGAAAGAGGCAGGGGACACAATTTATCGTATTCATCCATGGTGGTGCGCGTGTTCATCAGTGGGCTCGGCAAATTTGCAAAGCAAATACTGGATTGGTTGACATTAACTTGTTACCATGATATATATCATATGCGCAACAGAGCTGTCCCAATTTCGGTATTCCTCTGATATTCTGGATAAGAGCTGGCCTGGGCCTTCAAACACCCCAAAAAGAAATGCGTTCCCCACAATGATATGATTGACCGTTTGAATAGACACATCAACCAACACCAGTTAATAAGGTGATCTACAGAACCAAAACCTTACTCTTCGAAAGCAAACAACCATACACCCCAATAGTTGCAGTACCACCGAAGAGAGAATAGAGAGGCCTTGCATTCATTGTGTCTCGGCATCTTGGGGATCATTGGAGTCAGTTCTGCTTGGAGGATAGGCAACTTTGGATTTAGAGCAGGTAGATAATCTTGGAAATTAACTAGAGTATAGTGGATAAGTTCTATCATGTATGCTCCCTGGCAACCAAAGATGTAGAACCCACATACATAATTTGTATTTATGGCTGCTACCTGGTGCCAACGGCTCTGGATTAACAAGGAGAGAAACATCTAAAAACGGTGGCCAAATACATGTGAAGAAATGGGAAGTGTTGATTTTTCTCTTCTTCCAAGCAACATCAGCAGAAAAAGAAACAGGAACATGCGATCACAAGACAAACTAAACATATAAAGGAATAAAACAAAGTGCCATCTTTTCCCAACATAAATAGCTGAAACCACACACACACACATGCATCATGCATGTATACTTAAATACATACATATAATCAAGGTAGCATGATGACGACATCGCAATACAACGTTAAGATGGTAACTAAGGTATTATTTCTGTGATATTTTAAGACATTATGGCAAATACTAGAGAGCTGGAACAAACAACTCATTATATTAAAGCTAAGGAAATTTGAAGTAGGTACACTCTCCACTTGATTGTCCCAGACATGTTATTTAACGAAAAGAAAGCAGGCAATGTTACGGTAATTAGGAAATTGATGAGGAAAAGGATATAGGATGATGTATTCAGCAGCCCAACCAAGTCGAACATCCATACAATGGCGAAAGAGTAGAAAAGTTCAATTAGAACTGTGTGATACCATTCTCCGTCCCAGCATGTGGTGCTTCAACTTCCAGCCGGTTGTGTAACAACTAAACCTGCGCAGACCAGCTAAACCTGTGCAAGAGTGCACACACACACACATACACACCATGCCTAAAGGCTAAAATATTCAGAGGCATAATCTCTATGCTTAAAACGTTAAAACCAACTATTTCAATTCACTTTTGATAAGCAAAGCAGATTTTATAAAGGTTTAACAATAAAGAAGGTTAGCTTTTTAGCTAATAAAATCAGATTTTACATAAAAAAATGTACCGACTTTCATGGTTGTCGAGCACTGTGAACACAGCTGTAAAACTTTTCAGAAAATAAGGCGCATACACACACACACAATGACGAAAATCTAATTCCAGTACATAAGCCGAACAGCTTACGTAGGAGTTATAACTCCGCTCATTTACAGGCATGATCCATTCAGCACGCGGACCAACATATGGAACTACACGACAATCGCAATTCACGAGTCATATATCCTGAGTGAGTTTCTAATAGATTGTCTGCAAACAGGGCATTTCGGATTAATATCACGCTCTACAACAGCTGCACATAGCGCACAACAAACCATATGCCCGCATGGTATAAAAGCAGACCTCCTTCGCCTCATAAGACAAATTACACACAGTTCACCATCAGGAACAACTCCGGACTCCTCATCTGAACCGGTTCCAGGAGGAGGATTGCCTTGTTCTTCACTAGGTCGTCTTTGGGATCTCCACCCCTTCAATCTCCTCCAGTTCCTGATATCAACAACCAATCCACACATAATTTGGATCTCTAGATTACAAATGAAAAATGCCAATACCAGGACATATAATTTTATAGAAGGACCACACTCAGTATCTATGCACCAAAGTTAACTATCTCATGTTAGTTGATTGTATATGTAATCTGATAGTATACTTGATTACTGTAAGCGCAGGACAAAGTAGCCAACTCCAAAGTTGAATCGCAAAAAGTGTCAATCAGAACAATTTGATGGACAATTTTAGCATGAAAGAGTTCATATGACTCGAGATAATTCTAAACTAAGCAATACTTCCATAAATTATTACTGTAAGGGCCGTAACTAAACAACTGCAGACCCATGGATACGTTTCCTCCAGGATAATCTCAACACAATGAAGTTCAGCACATCATAAACAAGACAAAAATCATACAGTTCAAAAGGGGAAGCACAACTAAGGTTCATACCCGGTTGGCATATATGGATTCCATTTCAAATATCATGGCCTCAAGCCATTTCTCATTCTCGGGGCTCCATTATGGCTTCCTAGTAAGCTTCCACAAGCTCATCTTGATCCATGAGCAATATGTCACCTTATCGTGGGTCATAAGAAATCATATCTCTCCGGGTTGATAACGTATCTTGTTAGACCTTACGTACCACGGTGTCAGGCTACTAGAGCAAAAGTTATTGGTTCCACATCATTTTGTAGGATGCCGCTTCATTTCTACCATCTGGGCTCATCACATTTCTCAGAATTTTGAATTTCTTCAAGTTCTATTTTCCTCCCACTGTTCCTTTGGAGATAAACCTTTTCTAGGAACACAATGTATCCGTGCGACAAACACTTTACTCCTGTGAGGGATTATAGAAATAGTATCCCTTGATTTCCCTCGGGGATACCCCACAAGGAAGATTTATTTGATCTGGGTCCAAGCTATCGTAAACTTAATGATTGCACATAAGTCCGTAACCCCAAATCTTCATGAAAGATATACGTTGCGTCGTTCTCTCCCAATCCACATCCTTCATATGGTGTCTTTGAACCCCAAATCTTTGAGCACGGCTGTCATTCTCCCAATCCAGATGGAAAGAACCACGCTTAAGTGTAAAAGTTCGTGGCCGTTAATAAAGCATGTCCCTCGTAAGGAATCTAAAAGTCTATATGACTTATCATGGATCGTACTCATGTCCAATAAGTGTCTCTGCTTCCTCCTTTCGTAAACACCATTCCATCCACGGTGGTGTTCTCGAGGAGTGAGTTGAGATATTATCCCACACTCTTTCAAATGATCATCAAATTATCAAGCTTAAGTATTCACCACCTCGATCTCGATCGAAGGACTTTAATACTCTCTGCTAAGTTGGTTTTGTACCTCATTCGAATTCCTTGAATTTTTCAAAGGATTCTCGATTTGTGTTTCATAAGATATATAAACCCATATCTACCGAAATCATTAGTAAATGTAATGAAGTATTGAAAACTACCTCACAGTATTTAGCCAAGACAGCATCACTATGTATTTAGGGGGCCACATGAATGATCACTATGTCCTATAAATATGCCTAAAAGATCACCACTTCCTTTCACCTTGTCCAGCTGAATGAGACTTTAGTCATCTTCCCTAATAAATAAAGTGCTCATATATCCATCATATGATTCAAAAATAAAATGAGTCAAAGAATCCATCTTTATGGAGTTTGGAGATGTGTTTCTCATTTTGCTGGCCCAAACAACAATGCTAGAGATAAAACATTGGGTTCATATTATTTGATTTTAACCTCCTTGTATTTATGTTTGCAGATGGGCATTTCGAGATCGAGGATATAAAGTCCATTACTCAATCAGGCACTACCATAAAAAAATCATCCGTATAAATAACAACTTTGTCCTTTATTAGAAATGAAAAATTTTTCTTATCCAAACAAGAAAAAAAAAATGATATTCGTACTAATAGCAGTGCACAAAATAATAGTTATCTAACTCAATAACAAGCTTAGCTGGGCAAAGATAAAAATAAGTCCCTACTAACTTTTGCTAAAGCAGAGGTCAACTTCAATTTTAACTAATAGTCTACTCCCGTTTAGACCCTACACTTTATACAAATGCGAGATCCATCCGCATCTACTACCAAGATGCGTAAATAGATAAACTTTTGGCTCCATTTCTAACTCGTAGGTCAATCCCCACCCTTACCTAATAGTCTACTCCGTTTAGGACCCTACACTTTTATACAAATGTGAGATCCACATCCAAGCATCTACTACCCAAGATGCAGTAATGTATAAATTGACTTATAACAAAAAGTATCTCGAAGTGGAAGTCTCACTTCCCTTCTTCTTCTTAAGCTCCTCTAGGTACCATGCGTCTATCTCGCTTCCAATGACCATTGGTTTGGACTACAAGTTGGAAGCACTCGATGAGCGCCGAACTCAATCAAAATTGTAACCGAGTTATACTTATGGCTTCAGAGCATAGAAACAACATCGATCGTCTCTTAAGGATTTTAAATGCACTCTGATCGATCAAGTCAAAATCGGGGGAAAGATTTGAGAAATCAAAATATGTAAATAATAGAACTAAAGTGAGAAATTCAATTTAGAAAAGAGCTAAAATCAATTTAGAAACCTATCCATTCAAAATTTGAATAGCTAATTTGGATTTCGATTCCATCAAATGCTAGATCATTCAACCACAACATTCAATTAAATTGACACACAATTTCACAATCGCACAATTCATTTGAATAGTTAATTTTGGATTTAACCGAAATCTCCTCGCATCAAATCTTGTAATTCAAACTACACATAATCATCTAGAATTCAATTAACAATTGACACACAAATTCACATCAGCACAATTCATAAGCTAGATCTATGTTAATTTGATCTCCGAATCTCAATTAATGCAGTGCACAAATCAAGAAATCTAACCTTTGTAATTTAGTTGATTAATTTAGATCAATCGATCCTAAATCCCATCACAATTATGAATCTTAAATCCAGACCCAATCGTATCAAACATAAATAGAATCACTATTCATACATTCAAGATCAAGAAGAAGAAGAAGAGGAATCCAAATACAATTCGAACACAAAAATGTAGAACCAAGATATAACACCCCTCTTCAGTGGTACCACATTTACACACTAAAACATCAAAAACTTAACAAAACACGAGTAAAGGTTTAATCTTGAAAAAAAATACCTGATTTCAAATTTTCTTTTCTTAAACTTAAAAACATAAACAAATACTAGGATATAAACTTAATAATACACATAAAAAAGAATATATATACATGGCATGGATCACACAAAATACATAAGTTTGTACTCAAAAGACATATAACTATTTCTTGACAAATCAAATACTAATTTCAAATTCTATCTTCTCTAAGGTATAAACTTCCAACAGAACATAAACAACTCCAGATATAATTACTTAGGATAAGATACACCGCCTAGGAATATATCTCAAGACAGGCGTGGCAATGGATCACACACCATCACACAAAATACATAAGGTTTGTACGTCAAAAGACACCCCCATACACCATTTGACAAATCAAAAACTAACCCAAGTCTATATGCCTAGAAAGGAGTCGTAGGTCCTCCATCAGATCCTCCATCTGGTCCTCCTCCTGACTCACTGTGACATGCATCCCCGGGCTCTAGTGGCAAGATCAAGGATAAAGGTGCCCTAGCAGTATGACACCATCCACGGAGTCTGATCTCCTCTAGGTGTAATGTAAATCACCCCCAACACCCCGGATCGACATAACAAACTCCGGCACGCACCGAGACGTCAATAAAAAGAAAGGATCCCCATCAGCAGTCCTATGAACATGTAGGTCACATCTCCTAAGATATTCAACTCTGTTCAAAGAGATATCCCAAACCAATACTGCAAGCATCCGTACTCCAGAATCGAATCTAACAAAACGTACCTCCATGGAACTGAACTCTCTAACAAAACAGACAAAATCCCTTCTGGGCCGCCATCACAGTAAAACAAAACAACAAGGAAAGCTACAGAATCTTCTTCGGCCTCCTTTCAATTTTTTATCAACATGTACACATAAAACGTAATAACATAACAGTAGAGAGGCGAGATTCCCCTACATCAATACCAATACGGGCAAGTATAGAAACAATAAAGAATAAGTAATTAGCAATATGGCATCAAGTATCAAATAATTTAGCCGATATAAAATATCACGATGATATATGACATTTGCATCTATGCATGTGTACAATGGACCAATTCCTACTCCATGGAGCTAAACAAAATTTCAGAGAGAATGATCTAGAAGACATGTCCGTATCTCGTCACCTCAAGTCAAGTGCGTTATAGTTTCTCAATTTGCGCATCGTGGTTTATATAAGACGCCTACACTGTGATCGTGAATAGAATAGTGCCTAGTAGAGATCGGGGTTTGCTGTGTTGCGTCACCACCACGGCCTGGGCTCAAAGGGAGCACTAACCGGCAACTTGTGGGATACCCACGCCCGACGCCTCCAAGTTCAAAGTTGAACCACACTATGTAATTCGCACCGCACTAAGGTGTAATTCAACTTCTTCAACCGCACTAAGGTGTAATTCAACTCCCGGTAAAAAGCTTCAACCGACACCATCGCATAATGCATGATCAATGACTCAATGTACGTGCATATATTAATATCGTGATTTTCCATAAACACATGAAGCTACTCATGAGCCAAGCTAGTCATCAACATCTCCTCAGTCGCGTTTGAGAGCCCGATAGCATACAATGCTATTATTTTCAAATATAAGCATCTTAATCGTATAATCTTAAAATCATCGCTCTTAAATTACATAAAAACATTATCACAAATTTTTTCTAACATGTAAAACTTTTATTTCACTTTTTAAGCTTAATTTTGAAACTTTCAAGGATTAATATAGAAGCTAACTTTAGTTCCAATACTCTTCTAGCTGACTCTTCTAGGTAATACCTCCTAATATTTTTCACAAAGAACATAAAAAGAAAATCACATTGTCTCAATCTCATAAATTCTTTTCCTTTCCCTAAACACTAAAAGTGCCTTAAGTTTTGATTATCTCTCTCTCAACCTTATTTTTTCACTTCAAAGGCCGAAATCCCTCTTTACTAAATGGCCAAATTTTGTTTTATCACTGCTCATTATTATAAATCCTTAATCCAATTCCTTTTTCACCTAAGCATCTAAGTTCCAAATCAACACAAAAGTTTATCTTGGATAGCCTTTTAAAGCCACTTGGCCGAGAGCCCTAAGGTTGGGCTCTAAATTTTCATTCTCATCAACAAGATTCCAATCATACAACGATTTCAATCACCAAAATTTCTACTCAACCAAGTTGTTATGCATAACATTAAGCTATAAAATCATATTGTGGTAAATAATTATTAAACCACCAAAATCCATACAACCAAGTGAATAATCCTCACATGAATTCTTCATTTTCAATATATATCAATTCATTTCTCACCATCAGCGTGAAAGGTTGATAAGAGTAATCTCCTCTATCGTAGATGATGACCAACCACTTCGGGTGCCTTCTTAAATCAACTTTCTTCAAGAGGCTCTTGAAAAATGAAATCACACACAAAAAAGATCAACATCTAAAGCTTGGAATAGAATGACCATGGACTTCAAAATCATGGTCTTAGAAAGTAAAAATGAAGAAAGATGAAGATGGAGAATTTCTCACCTTGAAAGCCTTCCAACCCTAACCTGGAGAAGCACTTGAAAATGGATGAACAAGGCCAAGATCACAACACCAAAGTGTCATAGAATGAGGTTTTAATTCAAGAAATGCGGATGGTTGAAATTAAAGAAGAAAGTGGGAGTGGTGGTTTTAGTGGTGTGGCCGTGAGCTTGGGCAAGTGAGAGAACATAAGAGGAAAAAATGTGAGAGAGAAAAGTGTGTAGCTTTTTGTCATGTTGAAAGATAAATGGAAAATGATAAAAATTAGTTAAATTTACTCTAGAAGCCTTTGGCTCCCCTTGGCCATGCACTTCTTTCCTCGGGGAGGGTGTCCAAAGCTTTCTCCAATAAGCTTTCAAAGCTTCCTTCCTATCGGGTCTAAAAGAGAAAAGTCAAACGGTGATGTCATAAAGGTGTTGTCGGCACACAATGGGTGATGTCATCACAGAAAACCTATAGAAAAAGGAGACTAGCTTATATCTAGAACTATCTACTATAGAAAAGGAGACTAGATTCCAGAACTATCTACCAGTATCTTTACAAAAAGCTATTATCTAATCGATGTAAGCTACGCTTAACAAAACCTAAGATGATTTATCGTTCAATGGATAATAGAACGTAGTTAGATTTTATTTGCTAGATAAAATCTTTAGACAAAGAAAAACTTCAAAATCGTTCCGATTTTGGAAGGTTCTCAGTAAGATCCCCCGCCCCGTTTTCAACAAGCCCAAAATTTTTTGAAAATAAAATTAAAATAATCAAAATAAGTCAAATAATCATACACTCAAGAAGTCAAACCAAATTTCCAAAGTGCTGCAAAACAACATATTTATTAAAGAATGAATTAACTCTATTCATAGAGAAAGATGAGAAGAAAATACAGCATTATGAGATCAAGAGAGAGAGAGTGGGCCAAGGGCTAGGTGGAACAACGGCTAGTTTGGAGCTTTGGGACCCTGCCCGATCCCTAGTGGCCAGTTTAGGGCTCTACTTGCCCATACCTATTACATACTTTAACAATCTGCACTCTAATTTTGGATTTGGTTTGATCTGTTGAGCTCGTCTTTGAGTAGGTGATAACCTATGAGGATTTTATACTTATTTCGGGCTTAAAATAAAATGATCTAGAGACGTTTCATGTAGATTATAGCTTCAGTAAATGGATTTGGTACCTTTGAGGGAGTTAGATCCTTACTTCTTTATATTGGTTTAGAATCGGGATTAAACGGGTTTTTGTGATTTTTAAGTATGCATGTGTTATTTAATTAATGTGCTTCCAAATGTTCAAGATGATACCTTTTATGGTGAAATGTTAAATGGTTTAGAAAAGCGTGATTATTTGGATGAGTCATGTGTATGGATGTGTGGTTTGGAAATGATAAACTGTACACATGACGAGAACTTGATAATGAATGATTTTGAGAAGAAAATGAGCACCATGTGATAGACATTGGTTTGACTTAATCGAGTGAAAGCATAATATATGTCTTGTTGCTTACTACTGTTGTGGGGTCTTTAGAGATTCTGTTGCTGCGTTAGCTCTTCGACATTCCAACCAAGGGCATGTGAAGTGTGTGTTACCAAAGTCCCTTACCGTGTAGTAGGCACTATACACCCAAGGCCAGTAGTGAGATTGGGATATGGGTATCTTGTGGGTTACTTGAAATATTTGCAAAATATGTATTGGGTAAGAGATTTATGGAATGGTGAGACTGGTTGACACACTCATGAGAAGTGATTGTCTATCCACTGGACACAAGTTGACACACACATCTCACTATTGCTACCATTTTTATAATTATCCTATAGGCAAACCAGTCGAAGAGCTGAGATTGGGCAGTTTTTTAGGATGAAAATGTTTATTTATAGACAATGTAAACTGTTGTACATGATGTTTAATTCAATTTGTATAGAGTTACACGTAATTTATTTAAATAGTCAGATTTTGTTATTTGAAAAGTGAGTTGTATATACTCTGAGATATCTATGGCCTTATGTCTTGGGTTCGTGTGCCACATAAGATGGGTCTACACAAGGCTGATAGTGGGTAGGGTCTATATATTTGGGGTGCAACAAAAGTAGGCCAAGTAGCTAGAAAACATATAAGAAAAGCAAAACAACTCCACTACATATCAGTGTTATCCGTATCGTACGATACGGGCGATACACCCAAAAAAAAAATTTAATTTTTTTTGAAGGTTTCTGGCCTCTCTTCACTTCTCTGTAAGGCATCCTTCGATATGCTTGTTTCAGATTAACCCATGGGTCTTGCATCACATCAAAAGACTACCAATCAATAGAATATTATTACTTTTTATGAAGATTTTTCACTAGATTTTTAAAGCAGTCGAAGGATGCCTTTGAGAGAAGTGAAGAGAGGCGAAGAGAGGCAAGAAACCTTCAAAAAAAATTTGAAAAAAAGTTTTGAATTTTTTTTTGAAAAAAAAAATTGGGCGTATCATGGAGCCCAGCAATACCCGATACGATACGATATTTATATATAAATTTGGGTGTATCGCCCGTACCATAGATCAATTTCAATCGTCTATGATGATGAGGATCTGCAACAAGGAGATTAAGATTATTTAGTTGATGATCCTGATTACAATTTGTAAAATGTAACTGTATTTCATTTTTTGGATTCAAAATATGTAAATTTGGATGCAATTGTTAAATGTTGAATGCTCAATCTGTACTAAACTTACATTATATGAATTTAAAGCAATTACCATATTTTTCCTGAATTTTTCTATTTTTTTTCGGATTTTTACTAATTTTTATTGATTTTTTAATTAATTTTTTGTATTATTTTAATATTAAAGTACGATACACTATACGATACGCGTCAGAAAACACTGCTACATATGGGAATTCATGTATCTTGCTAGACTAAACTTCCACGCAGACTTTTCTGTTTCAGTTTTAGCTGTGTGTGTAACTGTAACTTGTTATGCACCAATAGATCAGTATTTAAAAGATGACTCAGGAAGAAAATTTCCCATACTTCACATTTTGAGATCTTATGTGTCAGGATGTTTTATAAGGTTAACTCACATATATTCCATGTGAACTGTAAAATACACAAAATAAAGTGAAAGCATGATGACAAGCATTGAAAACAAAGAGCATGTGTAATCAATTAAAAAGACAAAAAGAATGACAAACTTACCGATCTGAACGAGGTAACAACTTTTTTCAAAGGACGACCAAGGAGGGCATGCAAATCAGAGCTCCACCCAAATAAGCCCCTCCACTCAGTGTATAAGCACTACACATGCATATTATCATTGTAAAATTTGTAAGAAAGCACATAGAACCAGAATTGCTTCTTTGGAGGAGCCATGTAAATGAAATAAAAGAGTGAAACATATGCATAAGGAAAGAAGAAATGAAAAGGTTCAAAATGGCTTCAATGAAAACCACAATGTTTGGCGATGTCTCAAAATAGATTTAGATCTCTTCATGATTAGTTTTTAGCTGATCTTTGTAGCTTGCAAAAACCCCTCGTTAGACCAAATGTTATTTGGCGCTGATCCAGGACAGAAACATCCAGCCCAAAATACATATACTGAATTTCAATAACCGATGAACGGTTACCAGATATGGAGACAGAACTGCAAAAGCTGATTTCCTCTCCGACTGCATATTGAATGTAGAGACTCTAGAAGATTTCTATCTTCTTGAATTATGCATGATATGATCTCTTATGAACAAGTTTATATATGATTTCTTTGATTAGGAAGTTAGGAACTGATCCATTCTTGGTGGAGTGCTTGAAACTTGAAAGTTAATTCTTTTGATGGTTTTGTTGACATATCCCAGTGGTATTGGCCTGAACCTGTCCCATCATTGGTGTCAAGAATAAGTACATAAAAGAATTTTATATCATCATTAAAATAGTAAAATACTAAATTAAAGGCTAATATTTTTGGATTTTGAAGACACTTTATTGCAATTAGCATTCATGGGTAGAACCCAATTTATTTCAATTACAATTTGGCATTTATTAGTGCATACATTCATATGCTGATTCCATCAAGTCACAGATCCGTGACAATATTGAACTTTACAGTTCACACTTCACACTCCGGCACAAGTGTTGGTTTCTACATAACTATAGATGAAAAGTTCCATTTGTTTGAGCAGAACTTCAGCAACTAGAGCATGGACCTTAATGCAACTAAATAGGCATTTTGGAACAATATAAACTGCCTCGTGAAGCAGATAGACCATGCAATGCAATGACATTCTCCGGTAATTAAGTAGCAATGATAGTAATTGTGTAAGAAATATATTCGTGGAAGCCAATGCTAACTCGGTAATCTACTTTCAGATGTTAATAATATCGGAACAAACCCAACAATTTCAGGCTAAGCCCAACATGATCCTGATACCGTTGTGCACCTAATTTCATCTACAGGAAGATTTACAAAATACGATAGAACAGAAGGCGAAACAATGCAATTAATTTCAAAAAGCAACAAGGATTTTACCGTCTGAATTTTCTGAAGAACGACGCCCTTTTCGCCGGAACTGGGTGAGACGAGGAGGCCATCCCTGAAACTCTTCCAGTTGTCCTCGATCGAAGATTTGGCCTGCACCATGCCCCTCAACACCACAAGCTTCCCGGCGTTAGGGTCCGTTGGGTCTCCTTCATCGCATAGAAGGGAGCGAAGATCGGAAATGCTAACTGCAGGAGCATCGCGAATGGCTTTGAGAGCGGAGGACTCAGAGCGGAACTTGATCCACGTCCGGAACGCCGTGATGGCGAGCGCCACGCCGATGACAGCACCGTCGCCGGCCAGCGCGATACCCGCGAGGGCAGACGTCAACAACTCTTGATTGTATGTAGCCATTCCTCTTTGCAGGCCGCCGATGTAACCGCCACGTCGATTTATTCTACCTTTCTCGGCGGGTCGCTCAGGCCTGAACGGGTTACGAGCAGTTCAATGTTGGAGAAGGCGTTGAGGAACCCGTAGGGCTGGTAAACAAACTGGTTCTGGATCTACACCGCCAGTTTAAGCTATCCGAGCTCAAATTCATGGTCGGTTGTGCGGAGGCTGATCTAATCTAAAACAGTGTTCGACGAATGCCGACCGAACAATCAAGTTTCAACAGATAACAAAGATACAACGCAAATGATTTTCCTCTAGTACGAAAAGGTAGAAAGGGTCCTCCGTTCAACAGAAATGGATCACTCTCATATGGAGGAAAAAAACTGCTACGAACACAACCACCAAAATCACTTCAAAATCAGGCAAGAAAAGAAAGGGTAGTTTATGCCGAAAAAGTACCTTCCATGAACCCTAGAGGTATTGCGAGCAACTGGCTCATCTGTTCCTGTAGACGTTTTGCATTCTTCATATTGGAGCAAGAATCAACGTTTGGGTGTGACCATATGGGAGAGGAGAAGAAAGGCGAAAGCGCTGCGGATCCTCAAGCGAATGGAGTTTGAGAGAGAGGAACGCTTGTAGGGAGGGCAATTCCTACCCGCGGGTACCTACCCAGTCCTGAAAAACCCGAAAACCCGTCCGCTGCAGAGAGCGAGGCAAGGTAGGGATGGGACGGTGCGTGTAGGGTTTAAGGGAGACCTTTTATATATAAAATAAATAAATAAATAAATAAATAAATATAAAAATATATATATATATATTTAGTTAGTTAGTTATTATATATAATGTGTTTATTTATATAAAATATTTGTTTATTTATTTAACTTTTAATTTAACAATATGAAATACTATTCAAACAGATTTTATATTTTATGTAAAAATATAATATTAAATACGTTTTCTTAAACAAATATTTTTATAGGTTGAGGTGGAATAGGGTGGAGTTGTAACAAAAAGGTGAGAACTGGGTGCAGGTTTGATCTCCCAAGACTCGCACGATAAGATGTATAAAGAGGATTCTAGGACGAGACTGGTGCACATGAAGTGAAAACCCGTCTCACCCCATTCCGTTGTCATTCCGAAAGCGACCAATTCCCCTAGTCAGGAGAGCTCCGAGTGCAGTCAATTGAGTGTTTGATCATTTATAACTCATTTACCTGAAACAAGAATGTTTTCCCATACTAAATGGAGTCGGCTACATGGATTCTTTGTTTCCATATATCCCTATCGTGTGCCATGTTAGCAGTTAACTCACAATAAGCTAGATCATTCTTTATTGTTTCAACTGACTATTTTATTCTAAGAAAAAAATTGTTGTGATAAAGAGAATGTAATTCAATACAAAGGTTATCTTCTTAACACCAACTATTATATTTGTACCTCCAAGAGCAACATTTAGAATATAGTAGAATTTAATATTTAGCTCAAGGTTCGCTAAAAGAAAGATATTTCAAAGACATGCCTCAAATCTTAAATAAGGTATGATGGTGAGCGAAGTATATATCCCGAGAGAAAATTGGGTTTAGGATGCGTTCCATTTGGGACACTAGAGACACAACAATTGTAAGAGTTAGGACGACTCAAAGAAAGGAGAAGGAAAAAAAGCAGCTGTTTAAGTGAAAGGTCTATAAAGGAACAGAACCTCTGTGTAAAAAAGCATAACAGTAAAAGAAGACGTTTCAAAATAAGTTTAGTCTCAATGCTGATACATGGTATGAGGGGAAAAGTGTGTTCTCTCTCTCTCTTTTCTCTCTCTCTCTCTCTCTCTCTCTCTCTCTCTCTATATATATATATATATATATATATATATATATATATATATATATATATATATATATATATTACAAAAGCTACAAAGCTAGAAGTGTACTTTGCTTTTAAAAATCTCAACATTACCAAACAAATCTTAATCATCTATCTTTTAAGTGATTAATGACTGAAATTTGCTTTTTCAATTCATCAACCCACGATTGAGATTTATTTAAGAGAACCTGAGTGCTTTGATCTTTTTTGCGGGATTGAGCCTTCCATCTTTTCACGTTTCTTTTGTTGAGATGTTTAGTTTAATCGAAGGTTCTCCAGGGATTTCTGTTTCATACTTCTTTTAATGGTTGATTTTCAGTTTTCTATGGTTTCTGGAGCATCTCCTTTCTGCATTGCGGAGAAATTTCTCTGGTTTCTCTGATTAGTTACCAGGAAATTTCTCTGGTTTCATCTAAACTCAAGGTTGTTTATTCAGGTTTCAACTCGGGTCCTACTCTTGCTTTCATCTCCTTTTCAATCGGTGATGGTGTCGCTTCAAATTTCTCCGCATTTTGCACATAAAATAGCTTCTCTATGGTCTAGGATTTTAACGTTCTCTCGTCATAACCACATAGACTTGAATCTTCAAAAGAGAAAATAGAAGAATTAGGGCGTTAAGTCTTTACATTGTAGTTTATCCATCTGTTATCCTCTTCTTCTTTTGTGTTTTTATCATGCATGACAAGGCTTTAGCTTCCATCACGTGAGGACTTTCCACTTGTTCTGCAAGCCTTATATCACATATGGCTTCCTCCTTGAAACTATCTTCCCCACTTTATTGTTGGGAAGGAAGTGATAAATCAGCTGAATGTTATCTGCTGTTAATCTTCTCTTTGAATACATTGCAAAAGCTTTCACTATCACTTAATTCTTGTAGAATGTTGGGATGTACGCCATAAGCCCATGAATAGAGTCAGGGATGAAAAGAACAACTGGACTCAATACAAACAATTAAAAAACTGATGCAGGGAACAGATTTACAGAATTAGGTTGTACATCAAGAGGCAGGATCAGTGTCACATTAAAATGTGATGTCAATCTTGAGTTAAGATGGATGGAAGAATGCACCTAAGTCTCTGCTAATCCTTTGGACATGACACAAGCATGATCTCATTCCACAAAACTCAATAAAGTATGGGAAAGGGCCAGTTTGATGAACTTAAATCTTTTTAATAATAAAAAATCACCTGGTCAACATCCAAATGTCTGAAAAATAAAACTTTGTTATCCCAAAATCGAACCAGAGGATTACCTTAAAGTCTAACTTGAGATAACACAACAAGTAACAATACCATCAGAAGGTGCTGACAATCCGACACTGTCCAACATCGTTTTTTCCCGACTGTGCATCAACTCTCATGGTGTATCCTGTTTGTGTTGATCCTGTCTCATGATTAAAAAGAGACATTTTTGGGGTTGATGGTTTCTTCGTATAATGTTTAGTTGTATCATGATGAGGTAAAAGCAGGCATTGAGTTGGGGCATCGGCTATTATGGCAGGAAGAAAGGTACTTGCTTGTATGCATATGGGAAACCTCTACCTGCTTCCTTGAGTGGTTGAGATGTCTTCTTCTCAGGTCTCCCACCCACAGAAACCATGTTGTTGTAATGTTTAGTTCGCCCAATGCTAAAAGATTTTGTGGCTATCCGGCCCACCACAAAATGTTTTATAGATCTGCCATTGTTAAGTTTAAAGTCACAGATTTAACAAACTTGGAATCTGTTAAATGAGATCTGCAAATACGTGATCACTGTTTGGGATGACACTGAACCTAGGTCTAAGGTTTACAAAAGTGGGAGGCGTGTCTAAATCATTTGTTTCTTTCTCAAACTCCAAAACCAGGACTTCTTCCACAAGTCAGTGGTTGATAGTGTCACATTAGCATTAATTTCGAAGAAAGCAAGCCTTTTTCCTGCCTCTTCTAAAGTTCTCACATCTAGTTTATAGCAGAGTCTATACGACTGCATCTCCAAATATTCAGACAACTTAAAGTGTGTTGTTCCATTTTGACTTCTATTAGTGCACACCAATTTTTCTCTAATCGCGGATCCGACCGTGTCCTTTTCAAAATCTTCTGCATATATTGAATGCTTACTGCTCAACACAACATGATAGTTCATTTCTGGTGCTGGTATTGCTTTACACTATTTCCGTTCGGCTTTACACGGTTTACCTTCATTTTGAGGGGTATTTTGTTGCGATAAAAGAACACTTGATGCCTTCTCCATTTCGGCAATCAAGCATTACTTGACGTTTCGATAGTTTTCCTATTCGGTAAGACCACTAAACCCAATACTTAAAAGTATGTTTCTTAGGGATACAATACGTGATAATTTTAACTTCTATATTATTCGTGTATCTAATAACTCGACATTCTAGTTGTTCTACTAAGTCAAAAGCAGGTTGGTTCTAAGCTTTGTCTACAGTTCAAATTTTCTCTCCACTCTTTCCCCTATACCCAGCACCATCAGCAAGTTAAATGTAAAAGGCCATCTAAATTCAGAGGTCGCTGTCTACTGCAAGCTATTCTTCAAGCAATCTGAAGCACTGCACATCATATTAAATGTCATCTTGTGTGTGACAGTGTTAACTTATCTACCTGCGAAAGGAAGTACTACAAGGCTGCAGCAGAAAGTGTTCAGCTACTTCCCTTCGAATAGCTTTTGGCTTTTCTTGTGTCCCAGCTTGTACGCCGATAATTTTGGCAGAAGCTCTGTGCGTGAAATGCAGCAGAACGGTTGTTTGCTGTAGGTTAATTCTACCGATTTCATGCATGATTCTGCTTGAAGCTTGATTCTGAGTAGTCAGGTGATTATTTGTTTTTTGGTGCATCCATTAGAAAAAGTAAGGATAAGGTTCACCGCTCAATTCTTTGCGCAAGCCGGCAGTCTGCACAGGCCCTGGGTTGTGGAGGTCTTCGCCTCTGGAGTTTACGGCAAGCTGTTCCAACCCATTGATGGGCAGTATCTCGGAGTTAGCATATAGAAAAGAACAAAAAATAAGCATATGCTGCATTCATCTGAAAATTCTGTGTAATGAGGCACTTTTACACTTTTTACCAACTTTGTGCTTCCGGCAATATTTGTTTTCCCTTTTCTGTTCTTTGACCGCATGGAAACGGACGAAGCATGTGATTGTTATCCTGTTTTAATTTCTCGCGTCTTCCTTGAGGTGGACAGGAACAGGACCCCATTACCAAAGTCCATTCCAGGGCCAGGAATTCCCCCCCCTGCGGAGCAAGATACATTAATCGACCCTAGTTACCAACTTGCACTTCCCAGGAGGGAAGCCAGTCAAGTTGTTGAAGAGACAAGAAGACGCAGATAGAACCAATGTCATCAATCCGAGTATCTCACTACACCAGAGCTTGGAGAAGCAACAATCTCAGTAGGAAGTCTCCTTTCCTCTTGCCGGCAAAACGCATTAAACCAGCATTTCATTGTGCGGTTTCCCCCTCAACCCTCAGATCTGTAACTAAGAGAGGGGAACGTGTAATAGCTTCTGCTTTTGCATTCTTTGCAACAGTGTACACAATACATTTGATTGAGTAGGTCACCGTTTTATCACTTACACGAGAAATGTCACCGATCAGATTTGTATGTCAGCAGAACTACAGGCACCTTGCATTTCTTAGGGAATGAATCGCCGCTAAACATAACATTTGGAGTCATAGACGGAGATACAAGTTACTTGAGGGTCCAATCAACCCGTGCCTAAGCAGAACATTGATATTCACCCACTCCACACCTCCTGTACAAAACACGTATTTATACTTATATACAATGAAGATATATGAAGGTAGCTTCCAACTTTTTATTAGCTTCGGGACACTCCTTTCCTGGTAAAAGTTAGATCTCTATCAAACATGCGGCGTATTTCTTCTCTACACTCTGTCAAAGATTTATCCGGTATCGATGGTGTGAGCTCCACCACATCCCCCATCTTCAACTTGCGATGGGGATCACCCACAGGCATCCCGTTCAGCCTTGGCCGCAGCTCCTCCTTGACAGGAACCCCATAAACTGACCCATCCTGCCCGTTTCTTTCGAGCAAATCCATTACCGTAGAATTGCACGGAAACTCTTGCACGGACATCTGAACCCACAAAATCGACCACTTAGTTTGCAAAACAGCGGAGAAAGGGAGAGCAGGCACGCTCTAGGAATAAAAGGAAGGAACCATCCAGTGAAAGTGGAAGCTTTACCTTGTCGTTCTCCAGCACAATCACAAACATGGGACCATCTTGGTGACCACGAGGGACGCGTGAGTAGGGGCAATCATCGTAGTGAGAAGGGAAAGGGCACGGTGACCTGACGGAATCTCCACTGAAGGAAGCAGTGGGGTATCGGCTGGTTGCTTCACATTGCCAGGTTACCACCCATCTTGCCCATTCCACCATTTGAAGCACAAAAGATGCATGCTTGCAGTCCCCCTCTTTGTATCTCCAGTGAGCCGCGAACCCAAATTCAGCCTGTAGATGCATCTCCCTCGTCCGAATCTGGATCTCTAGCGGCACCATGTCTTCCCCCATTACAACCGTGTGCAGTGACTGGTACCTGTCAAGGAACAGCACCGTCAGACCAGGCTACTTTCAAATTCATGAAGAGCAGGAGTCGTCCCATTTTTAACAACATACCCGTTATATTTTGGATGGGAGATGTAGTCCTTGAGCTTGCCAGGCACTTGAGGCCACAATTGGTGAACGATGCGCAGGCCGGCGAAGCAGTCGCTCTCAGTTTCCACTATCAACCGCAGCCCATGAATATCATGTATTTCGTCCATCTTAATCTTCTTCCTGAAAGCAGGTGAAGTCATCATCAGCACCCATGTGTGTGTTCGTGTGTTTCTTTGTGTGCTCACACACACACACACACACACACACACACAGAGAGAGAGCGAGAGAGAGAGAGAGAGAGAGAGAGAGAGAGAGAGAGAGAGAGAGAGAGAGAGAGAGAGAGAGAGAGAGAGAGAGTACTTCATCATCTTGGAATGGATGCTGTACAAACTTTTATGGCGCCCTGTTAGAACGTGGTAGGAAACAGCCTCCTCTTTCAATGCGGAGCCAAGTTTCTCAACGGCAGAAGAAATCGTTACTTCTCGCATTGGCTTGACAAGCTTGGAAGCAAGTTCATCATGTTGTACTGGATTGAGATGCTTGAAGCACAAGTTCTCCAACTGTTCCTTCCATGTGGAGATTCCCAGCCGGTTGGCCAAGGGACAGAAGATCTGTAACGTCTCCTTGGCAAATCTTTGTTGCTTGGAGAATGGTAGCGCTTCCAAAGTCATTATATTATGCAGCCTATCAGCTAGTTTTACTAGAACCGCCCTTGCGTCCACCATTGCTAGGAACATTGTGTGCAGTCGATCCGCCTCCACGGCTCTGCTAGCAGTGTTATTCTCACGAGCAAGCTTGCTCAAATGGCTTAGCCTTGATACCTGCACGTATAACACCGTTGATAAAATGAATCTTTTGTTTGTATCCTCTTTCGCAGTGGAACATTTACAGAAAACTTTCAGCAACTGACAAATCAAGTGTCGAGAACCCCAAAATAAACATTCCACTCTAAACAATGACTCATCTACAAACAGTTATAATTACCCGTTATTACCAAAGCAAAATTGTAGAATGTCAACCCAAGGGGAGGAAAAGCACAAGGACTTAGTGAAACTAACTTGATGTAAAAGAAAGGCAAAAAAAAACGAGACTTCGAAACCAACTTGCAGCCCTTTCTAGATCTGAACCATATTCTGATGACAGCTTTTCGTTAGAGATGTTGATTCATTTGACTATGTGAGCATTTGTTGAGCAAGCCAGGACAAAGGAATTCTAAGATCATTTATACAACTCATTGGGATGATGATCAGGAAGCTACCGGAATGATTCACAAAAAAGTCAGAGAAAGAAACCCATCTTGGAAATATAGTGGCTACTTGAATCATCAAAACTCTTACATCTATCAACACCAATCAAGCTACAATAAACGTGGGAACCTAGCAATAGTTTTACAACATGATCATCGTTAAGAATGTTCACGACGTCCTATCGGATCTATTTTCTAACCGAAGAGCGCCTCTCAGCTGTAATGAGAGGTTCAATGCTATCAGTTCCATAACACGCATGCTCGACATGACAATGCTATAAGGTAGTAGCCAACAGGAAATCCAGTACTAACAGAAAGAAACAAACAAATGTTCAACGAAGAGAACTATTGGGAAACTAGGGAGAAATTCAAAGGCAAACAAGAAAAACACGATCAGTTACTAACCAAACTTACCCCTCGGACCAAATCAGCTACACCAGCACCAAATATGCGGTATATATATTCATAATCCACAAAGGAGTCATCCAACGTGTCATGAAGCAGCCCGGCAGCTACAACCGTCGAGTTAGCGCCAATCTCTGCAAGCAGCAGCGCGGTTTCTACACAATGCTGCAGGTACGGATCACCGTTCGCCCGCATCTAATCAAACAATGACCGAAATTCAAATCAAACATCAGAAGCTTTCGGCAATTCATCATGTTTTTGTAGCGCAATATGATAAAATCAAACTGGTGGCGATGGGGAAGCACAACACTTAAACGAAAAATCAACAAGACGAACCTGCCCTCTGTGAGCCCTCTCAGCTTCATAGAACGCCTTCAATACAAACTCCTGGTAGAAGATTCTATGCCTTTTTTGTGCACCCAATAAGATCTTTCGAGCATAAGGCTCTAGGTGTCGCTCTCTGTAGCCACCGAGATCGATCGCCCCTTCATAACTGATCGCCGAGACATCCTCAACAAAATTGCCCTCCATACTGAAAGTCAGCTCTTCATCGATCGAAGCAGGCGGAGACACAACCTCCGTCACGCTACCAGCAGGCATTGGGAAGCTTGGCGAATCGTAATCCACGCAGAAATCCAACGCATTTCTTACGAAGCTATTGAACAACCCGTCCCTCTGAGCCCTCAAAGATACCCGCGGATGGGAATCCACGATCCTGTCCCTTGAAATCCTCATAGGGGAGCTTCTCGTTCCCACACTGCTGCAGGAAACCGGGCCATGGAACACGGAAATAGGGCTTTGCTCCCTGCCCTTGAACGAAGAACCAAGAGACGAATAACAGAAGGAGTTGCTCAATTCCTCACCCCTCTCCGCCACAGCCGTTCCGTGGTGGTGCCACAGAGACCCGAGCTCCTCGTTCGCATAGTTCGACGAAGAGTGTTTCACCGACGGCGAGGAGAAGAGGCACGAGAGGCCCCCAACCATCGGCTTCTGGGTGACAGCCGAAGTCGAAGAGGACGACGACGACCTAGCGTTCAGATCGTAGTCGGCAGAAGCATGGGGACTGATGTGGCAAGGATGGGGGGTGGAGCAGACGCTACTTGGCGGGCTGGAGTAAAGGGCGATCGGAACCCCCATGACGACGAATACGACCGATTGAGCCTCCTAAACTGAAAGTCCTAATGAATTTCCGACCCCGCCCCCCAAATCCCCTCACTCTCGACCTCCCGAGTCCCACCAACCGCAACTATTCTTCCGTCTAAAAACAAGAGGAGGATGAAGGAACCACAACAACGTAACTTACGATTACAAATCTTACAATCAAGAGGGGAAAAGCTTTCCCCTTTTCCGCACGGTATTAGAATCCAGACTATATACGACTCAAACAAACAATATATAGAAAACTCCACGAAATTTGAAAGAACCGAACACAAACAAAGAGAAGAAAGCCCTTAGGAGAAGAGAAGAGAAGATTGCGTGAACCAATAAGTAGCCAATCTGCAGACGCTTTGGTCTTACTTACCAAAAAAATTCAGAGAAAGGGACAAGGAGGTTGAAAATGGAAGCCCTAGAAATCGGAAGGGAAGGAAAGGGGAAAATGAGCCCAAGGGATGAGATGGGATGGGATGGGATGGGAAGGGAACACCTCCAAACCGAAGACGGAAAGGGTGATTGTGTAATTACCTCTTTGTTCCTGGATACAAAGTAGAAGGCAAAAGAATCCTCGCTTCCACAAACCTTCCCAACTCACAAGCCGGACAACGCAATTACGCATGTGCCTGCCCACATTTCCGCAAATAACGCCCAATTACCCCAACAATATCGTTAGTCATTAGCTGAGCTGTAGGGCGATTCGGATCTCCTGAATGGAGGTTAAATCCAAAAAACTTGGACCCGTATTCCATTACATCAAAATGTCAAAGCACTGCACGGGGGAGGTATTTGGTGCAGGTGTGACCAAATAAATATTATGATTTTATTGTACTAAAATAATATATTAAGTTGCAAATTAATGGCGATATAAAAATAATACCACGTCTTTCTCAAATCTCCATCAGTGTTGACAAACTATAATACGAATACATTAACTATCGGATGTAATTCAATCAAATTGGATCTTGTCATACTCAACTTCTTTTATGCACCGGGACCAATAGTCCCACTTGCTATCGTAACTCCCACGATGTGTACGCACACCTAACATCACGGTGTAAAAGACAACAAAATGAGTCGGGGAGAAGTGATTGAAAAAGATGAAGGAAGGATTCAACTGTTACCATGTCAAGAAAAAATATACAAATAATACTTGAATTCATCAACAAAGGATGGAAAAACACATCATCGACGTTTTTACTATTTTTTTTCTTTCCGTAAGAGTAGTTTAACTTAGTTTTGTACCGCCACTAACAAGGGTTCATGATCGTGGTTCGCTGTAAGAGTTGACTTGAAGCAAGGCATGAGTTGGGTCATATGCACAGCCAATGACGTAGACAGAGCGTGTGGATGTGGACCAAACCAGCCGGCCACCCTGGCTGGTCTGGTCAGCTTCCTCAAGGGTGGTGGTTGGGTTGTGTCAATTGAAGACAAAGCACGTGGCCGGCTCGTTCCTTCCTACGGACCACGGCCGCAGGGCCCGGCTAGAGGCGTGTTACACACTTAACATCGGCTGCTTTGCCAAGTTCCCCCACGCGACTCTCCACCACACGTCACTATTGATTGCATACTTCTTGTCCTTAGCTGGCTCTCCCTCTTCTCTGAGACGTTCTCACAATTGCTTACATTCTGAACCCGAGTCCATAATGGGTTTTGTGCCCAGGACCAGGTGTCACACCCGCACGGGTCGTGACCACGACCCGGCCCGAGCCGATGCCACGTGGCCGCTTCTCGCACGGGCGTGATGGTGAGCATTAAACAAATACAATACCAATTTAATTCAAACTCAAGAAATATCTAACTGAAATAAATATTCATATCGAAGTTCTAAACAACATGTCCAAAATGGTGCAGGGCTCACCTAACAATAACCCCGAATAAAAGACTTTCTAAATTATTCAACACTTATCATACCATCTAAAATAAAAATGTTGCTCTATCAAACTCCTACTCTGCTCCGTGTGCCTTCGAAGTGCTAGCTTCAGGATGAGCTGTAAAACAATAGGGTGAGCTCCTATACATAGCTCAGTAGGGAGGTTAAACATCTTTAAACAGAAAACATACTAAAAGCATGCATAGTTTCACAATCATTTCATAACAAACATATTTACCTTGAAATCATGATCTCAAATTCATACGCACACACTCACACACGCACACACATCATTAGTTTCGATAATTACAGCCCATACTGTGTCTGCCCCAAAGGCCACGGGAGTCGTCCGGCCCTCCCTAACGTGACCTCGGTAACCCCGTCCACGACGGTAACCACGCCGACTCTCACGGCAGAGTGCCCGGGAACACACCCTGTATTCGCCCCAAGCCGGATCGCCCGAGGGACCTGCAAGTCTCTAGAGACCCCACACAAACCACACAAGTACGGCTCGTATATTCACACATCATTACATTTCTAAAACCAATTACAGTTCATCACATTCACAAATCATATCCAGATCCACGAATATCCAAATCAAACTCATATCCACACAACATTTAAATACCATGTTCACACAACACATGCATATCAAAACATGTTCTTTATCAAACAGTGTCATAAACATGTTTTATTTAAAAGGCATATCAAATAACCCATAATTGCGAATAACATTTCACAAACTTCAATAAAACAATTATCAATCATGCACATTGAAATCTATCTAAAACAGTAAAATCACTTCTAGCATGGTTCTGTAAAAGAATGCATAACCCCCTACCTGAAGGAGCGCTAAAATCCAGTCCCCAAACTGCTGGGCCACTCTTATCACCACCAAATCCTCCAATTTTAATCTCTAAACAATTACAAATAATTGAAACATTAAAATTTATTTAACTATAAGTCTAACGAAACAAACTATATCCGAATCGGATCCCAAACCCCAATTTGGATCCGTTTAAGCTATCCGAGATCCAAATCGATACCCAATTTCATATCTGATCCGAATGAGTGACACAATAGGTAGCTTGTGTCATTGTGTCAATAGAGAACCTTTAACTATTGACACAGGTCTTATTCTAAACCCAGAAACCCATTTCAAGACACGACCCAAACTGGACCCGTTTCCGACACAGAACCTATTTTGACACAGAACTGGTTCTTAATACGCGACACGAGGACACGACACGAACCAGTGTCAGTTCATGACAATCCAGACACGACATGACATGGAAATGAGGGACATGCCCAAAAGTTTTTTTTTTTTTTTTTTTTTTCAGCATCATCGTCGGTTTCCGGCGAATTACAACCGTTTTCTGGCCAAATCGACACCATTGCCTACCTACCCCACCAAAACGCTTAGTTCTACCTCAAACCTTTAATCCAAGCCCAAAACGATGATTTTCAACAAGTTTTTCATCAAAAATCAGGAAAAAAAACGAAAATCTGAAAAATAAGTCAACTTACCGGATTCCGGCCGATTCCTCTCGTTTTCCGGCTGGTTCGAGGCTGCCCCAACTCCCTGGACAATCTACTGTGAAGGGCCCTTTTAAAGGCCCTTCGTGTTCCAGGCTGTGCGTTACTGCACAGCCTGTGTGCAGTAACGCTTAAGCGTTACACCAGGCCAATAAGTTCTTCTTCTCACTCAAAGCTGAAGACTTGGGGCTCTCTTTTTTAGCAAAGACCAGACTGTTGTTAGGAAAAGTTTAGTATGTCTTTGAAACTTTGGATGATCTGTTTGAAGAGATGAACGAAGTAAAAATAAAACATTTCTATTATATATATTTATATATGTGTACTTTTTGTATGTCTACCTAATTCAAATGCATATTTTTAGCTTTTAAAATCAATCGTTCATCTCATATTAGGCACATCGTATCGTTGCCTGTATATAATATGTTAGCAAACATAGATTAAAGATTTTGCGCATGCTTTGTGAAGTGGGATGAGATCAACAAAGAAAAGAGCAGTCGCTCACTTGGCTTGCAGATTCACTGCCAAGCAAAAGGTCATGAGTTTGATACCCAGGGTGTGCAAGTGGCTTCGACTTATCCATTCCCAACAAAAATGAAAAAGAAAAGAATAAAGAGGTCATTTGGCATCTGTACCAACAGAACCGTAGCGGATTTATGTGCCAATCTCGCCCTGTCTGTAAAAGGAAAGAATAATTGATGACAAGAGCATAATTTTCTACATGATTATTCTAATTTATCTCATTATGTGGATGGATTAGGGTTTTTCTTTTTCTCAAAGGATGATATTAACCTTACCTTTAACAAGTATTTTCCCAAACTAAGTGGGGTTGGCTAAGAGGTGCAATATGGGGGCATCCTAGCAAGTCATCCCTCCTAATATCCATTCTCATGTCCAAACAGCCCTCTTTTAGGGGTTCTCTTTAGATTTGGTGCATTAGTGCCACAAAACCAACACCCCTTGTAAAGGGACCAACAAATTATCTCTGAGCATGAAATTTTTTTGGCTCGAAAACACGACACAAACCATTAAAACTTGTTTTGCTTCATCAACAACACAAACTTTCTAATATCACAAAGGTTTGAAGCATCGACCAAGGCAGCACCTGAATTCTTGAATTAATGTTGCTTATGTTTTATCTTCTGTAATTAAAGCTAAGTCACAAAGAGAAAACCCTGGAAATCAGCTTAATTTAGCTAAACTTGCAAATAGAAGATTAGTATTTATAATTAGCTGGGTTCAGTTGGTTTAGTCAACTTCCATGCACAAAGAAGCCCCTGTCCCTTCCTCATGATTGAGAAGGGTTTCCACATAACTGCATGACAGATGGAATCAATCCCTAAGTATAGTTGCAGAAAGTGAGCGATTCATTAATGGAGCGCCAAGAAACTAGCAAGCTTCATTTCAAAAGCAGAAGACAGCAAGAACCATGGTTCTCTTTTAGGGACCCACATGGCTCTCCCATTGGCTTCGCTTTCACTCTAGGAATTTGTTAATGCTTGCTTCTCCTTCACTTCTCTATGCCTTTGCATTATTGTGACCCCTCCTCAACTTCTTTATGTTTTTGTAGTACTTTTGTGTAACAAGTTCTATTTTATGTTTACAGATATATTTATATATATAGAGAGAGAAGAAGGGAATGCAACTTTGGATCCTTATGGTGTGTTTGATTTGTGGTACCAAGATCTTGATACTAGAATTATAATGAGCTTTTAACTATAGTTTTGAGAAATCTTGGTCTTGTATTTGATTCGTGATAATACTAACTTTTAGGTTCTCGTATGAGGCAGGATATCAACACCACAACAAAGAGGTGCTTCAGTTATCACACAAAGCCACTAACTCCAATTCGTGTCACACACCATTTAGATCCATGGAATTATAGTTCGATGACAGTGACAGGTTTCGTGTTTGAAGCAGTATGAAACTTGAAACATCAAGGTTTGAGGGGAATCAAACACATGTTGACACCATCTTTTTGAAAGGCATCCACCAAAATGGGCCCCATCAAAGCACCTATTGCATTCAAAACTTATTGTATTTTTCTAAGTGTTTGCACACATACAAACATATATATAAGTATATAAGTAGTAGTAAATGCATAATATCATTTGGCACATAATCTTCCACAAACGTATTGAATGTTTGATGTTTGAGATCAATAGTTAAGATAATAAAACACTTTACATTTAATACATTAAATATAAAGTACAAAAGTGCAACCCTACTTTTAATCCAAACCTCCACCGATAATATCATTGATAAGGAATGCACCTATTCATGAGCCATGTTCTACACTATTTAAGTATTCCCGTCAATCAAGAACCAGAACTTACATACCAGGGTGTGTAGCCCTACAACTTCATCCCGGAACGTGCTCATGTGAAAATTGTATAAATTAAAGAATGATGATTGTGCAGCATAAAATATTTCTTTATATTTCGATGTTATCAAATAGTCTGAACTGGTGTCAACAGCTTGCATCATCGGCCTTATCTTTGAAGGTCAGATGCTTGTGGATTTTGGAGAGCATCGGAAGCAATTATTCATGGACTTGGCAGCCATTAAGGATATAAATCACATGCCTTTCGAAAAGAAAGAGAATTATTTCGAAAAGGACGTCAATTCGTATGAGCTTGGATCTGGATATTCGGAAGTCCAGGCCCAAAGTGATGGGTTTGGTGATTCAAAGGAGTCTCCCATCAATGATGGCACTAGACTTGGCATTGGATATTAACACCGTCTCGCATCCAGAGTGTTGAGTCGGTGGCTTAACCTTGGTCTTAATCTTAACCATGTTTTATATTGTTCTTGGGTTGGCAAAACTCACACTTGATGGACATTTTGATTGAGTATATTTTAAATAACAAAAGTTTGCTTTGCTTCATTTTTTTAAAACTTTGTGTTTAACTTAATGTAGCCAAGTTAATCTTTGATAATGTGGAATCCAAAGCATTAAAATCTCAAGCGGGTCAAGTCGACCCATTATGTCTGAAGCGAGTCCATTGTCCATCTCTGCAGAATTCAGATCCAAGGCCAGTTGAAGACTTTATCCATATTCAAGGTTTGTGGGTTCCAATGACACACTTCTCATTACCCTTAGAGGCCAGGAGGTGTGAGTGATATTGGTGAATTTGAGATTGTTGCGGGAAGGGGATCTAGCACCTGTATGATATCAAACTCATGACCTTTAACTTGCTAGTCGACCCCTAACCAGGTGACGTTCAACACCTTCATGAATTACTCTTAAGAATCATATCGGCAATGTGAATCTCCCTGGCTCCAAAATGGATACCGAAAGCATCATACTAAACGCAACCAACCTAAAAGAAGTTTGTGCAAAATCGATGATCACTTGTTAGAAGATGGAAGGCCCGTTTGCCATGAGCCGTCTCATAGCAAAAGTAAATACAAACAAACAACAACTAAGCCTTTTCCCATACTAAATGGGGTCGGCTACATGGATTTTTTGTTTCCACAGATCCCTATTGTGTACCATGTTAGCAGTTAACTCACAATAAGCTAGATCATTCTTTATTGTTTCTTTCCAACACTTTTGTGGTCGTCCTCTAGCTCTTTTAATACTTTTCAAATTTAGTTTTTCTAACCTTCTTACATGTTCTTCTTTTGATCTTCTTTCTATATGTCCAAACCATCTTAATCGATATTCTCTTATTTTATCCTCTATTGGTGCCACTCCTAATTTGTTTCTAATAACCTCATTATGTATAGGGTCTTTTCTTGTATGATACAAGAAAAGACCCTATACATAATGAGGTTATTAGAAACAAATTAGGAGTGACACCAATAGAGGATAAAATGAGAGAACATCGTTTAAGATGGTTTGGACATATAGAAAGAAGATCAAAAGAAAAACCTCTAAGAAAGTTAGAAAAACTAAATTTGGAAAGTATTAAAAGAGGTAGAGGACGGCCACAAAAGTGTTGGAAAGAAACAATAAAGAATGATCTAGCTTATTGGGAGTTAACTGCTAACATGGTACACTATAGGGATCTGTGGAAACAAAGAAGTCATGTAGCCGACTAGTATGGGAATAGGCTTAGTTGTTGTTGTATGTCTTCTGAGGTAACCACATGATCAAACTTACATTCCATATATTTTGTCTTTGTTCTACTAAGTCGGAGGCCTTTGCTTTCTAATGTTTTTCTCCACAATTCCAATTTTCTATTAACTTTTTTCTTAGACTCCTCCACTAATATAATGTCATCTGCAAATAACATACACAAGGTACTTCATCATGAATATATTTTGTTAACTCATCTATCACCATTATAAATATGAACTTAAAGTTGATCCTTGATGTAACCCAATATTAACTTCAAAGACGTCTTTCATTCCTTCATGAGTCTTCACACATGTTTTTGCATCATCATACATGTCTCTTATAAGGTTAATGTATGTCAATGGGATACCTCTTTTTTCCAAAGTTCTTCAAAGAACCTCCCTCGGTACCCTATCATAAGCTTTTTCTAGATCAATAAATATGATGTGAAGGTAAGTAAATAAGGAAAACAATCACCACCGTTTTATCAACAGAACAGTCTTTATTGTTATCACATTATCAATTACAGAGTACAATTTCCATCTAAAAGACTAGCAGCATATGGCGAGGTCTTTTCCCATCGAATAGAAAAGCCAATGCAAGTTCCACGAGCACTTTAGAATTACATGTCATGTAAATCACAGACCATTTCCACAACGCTAATCATGCATTCTCCGCTTTTACATAAGATTCACACCTCAACAATGGGGTACGACATACAAGTTGCTATACCTGTAATAGCAGTGCTCATGTCAGGCTTGTAAGATGAATGACAACTGCAGATTGAATTTGAATCCCCCCACCCACCGAGAGAGAGAGAGAGAGAGAGAGAGAGAGAGACTCACCGCACATGTTCTTCCCCGTTTCCATCTTGAAGTAGCCATCAACTCCCCAATCTTTTTCCCAAGAATTGTTGATTAGCCAATATGGAGTTCCATTCTCTGTCTCATACCCAACAGGCAAAACAGCATGATTCACATCCTGCAATTCCAATTTGCAAGTTTTAGTAACCTCCAACATGTAGACGACTCATGAATTACATAGTCTGCCCCTCAGAACTGTTGAATATACTTTTTCAACAAATACTGATTTTCCATGGACTCAATGTGCAGGTTGAGACAGGTGAAGTTTCATGTATACAAATACATGCACATAAACGCATGCATGCCCTGACCCAAAACAATCATGACCGAGGAATAAGTATCACGATGGCTTTCACTGACATATCAAGCTACCGAGTATGCCATTTTGGCGAGGATCCAAAAAAGATAATAGGAAAAATTATGTAGCATGTTCATGGTTGGCATAGAGCTACCCTAGTAGATAAGGTACACATAAACAGAAAGCGCTAGTGGACGTGTCTAATTTAAATATCACATACAGATAACAATCAACTTCCTAATAGTATAAATAAGCGCCAGCAAATTACCATGGGGGAGCTGCCACAAGTGTTGCTGGTATAGACTCCACCTTTGTAAAACCAGAAGCCACTAACCACCTCGAATGCCCCACTGACAGGCCGAACAGCTCCAACAGCATTATTCAGTTCATCCTCAGCACCCTGATCAACCATGTCATATTCCATATCAGAATTTCAAGACTCCTAGTACCATCATTTCCCAGCACACTAACTTTTTAGTTATATAGGATCTTGTGCAAGCAACCTAACACAACCCTCCTCTATCCTGGCTTGCCATCGACTATTACGAGAGTGGAACATATCAGTGTGATCAGCAAATATCAAGTGTGAGATAAGTTGACAGCCACGGCATTCCAATATGACAAGAAAAGGAAAATCCTTGACATGTGTCAGCAAGGTCCCACTAATATCAGAATATATGAAACATAGCATTTAGGATCTTACCAAAGTAATGTAACCTTCACTCCCACATCATATGAACTAAATTTGCACTTGCCATCAACTGCAGTATAGGGATAAGATTCTTCGGTATCAAGTCCACCATTATATTTTACATATTCAAATGCTTGAGATGGCAACCCTCCATGGCAACCAAAATTATTGAAAGCCTGCGCACAGTCAACAAGCTGCTGCTCTGACGTTAATTATCTGCCCTGTAGCCTGTTATTTTACCTAAATGTCCAACAGGAACCGCAATGCCCTTAATTTTTCACTAGGCTCACTATGCCAATCTCCCTCCAATCTTTCTGTAACAGAAGATGAAAACATTAACCGATGGGAACAGAAAATAAGGATGCTTTATTACAAATGAAACACATTCCAACTATGCGCAACAGGGAATGAATGTGATCCAGCTTGCATCAGTCATCTGATTTTGTGAAAAGCAACAATCACCATAGTCTCACCATTCATGGACAAGCAAAATTTCCTTGAGCATAAGGTGATGCACCGGAGAAATTTGGATATCAGCTAAGCAGATTATGTGAAGTGCTGTATCAAGGGTTCTTTTATTCTAAAAAGAGTACATCGGTCTCTCAAAAAGAGAAAAAGAAAAGAGTGCATCGAGATAAAAAAAATCAGATACAGCATAAGTTGAAGAGTCGACCAAGAAAAAGATCAGTAACCTGAGAAATAAAATACAGATGAAAGGCAAGAAAGTACAACAGAAAGTTAAGGTGGTATTCGAGTGTCAACTATGACAGAAACAGCAGACATTGAGAAATGTATCCAAATGAGGAGGCATTTGACAAAAGAAAACGTGAAAGGGTTTCTGAATATACTATCTCAGGAAGCTTTGCGTCGGTGAGTTTGTGGGCTCCCTTGGTAGCAGAACAGTTTTGAGATGCTCCCAAACGGCGACCCTTGAATTCCTCCCAACTCATATCAGCAAATTCTACATCAAAGCACCTCAAATTGAATTCATATGTACTATGTGCAAATATAGCTCCGCACAGGAAGCAAAATTAGGAAGCATACTGTTGACATCGAGAGTATAAGGAAGCCCCTTGTTGTTGGTCGAGTGGATGAGCTCCAAGTTTTCCACAAAAATTTGAAATCGGTGCACGATCTCCTTGGACGATACATATCGCCTTTCATATCTTCGCCATCCAAAAGGAAAGAGGTTAAAAAACGAGAAAGCAGACAAGATAGTAAGCGTTACATAGACCCAAAAACCACAGCCTCCACACACACACACACACACAGCGTATCAAAAGAAAGGCTACATAACGTCGAAGGGGCAATCCAAAAAAGATTTTTTTTAAGTGGGCAACTCGTAAAACAGCAGGTCTCTGAGTAGATTTCAGCCTGCAGAATCGGCGAATGGCCCGAAGAACCAACTTTTTTCTTTCGTTTTTCTTTTGGTCAAGTCTATCAAAAACTGCAACTTTAAGGGAAACCAATAAAAGAGGATTGTTCTGAGATCTAGGATCCCCAACAAAAATCTTCCAAAAGGGTAGGAAAGGAACTCGGAGACAAAAATCAATCACCAAAGAAACAATATAGCAAAATAAAAAGAAGAGCGGCCATTCACCTCTTAGAGAAGCGGGTGAACTCCATGGCATGGCGGGTGTGTCCTAAAACCTGAAGCAAATGAAGGTCGTACAGATCATGAAGTCCATCGGTGATCATCCGAATATGGCCGTCCCATCGTCAACGGCTGGCGCCAACCCCACCAAAAGCGCGCAGACAAGCAGAGCGACAAAAATCTTCCACTGCTCCTACTTATTTGTCAGGAGAAGACAACTATGCGTCTAGATATACGCACTTTGCATACATACGACGACAACATTAAGAATCTAAGAATGATATGCGTGGTTGGATTAAACGGCCGCAGTGAAGATTTCCTTTTCTTCCGTGGAAATCGGGAATTGGTCCCAACGTGACGTGGGGAGGTTTGATAGCAAACGGATGATGAATGGGCGGCCTGCTAAAATTAGCTTTTTTCAGGCTGTTGGAAACCGCAATAAGCCCGTCGCGGTGGGGCCTCAACCGAGAACCAACGTCATTCGGGAGAGGCGGACAACCCGTTTCCAGAACAAAAGCACAAGGATCTTTTCTGTTTTTTATCTTTATGAATATTCGGACAGTGAAGGTTGGTGATGTCATGGGAATTTCAAGGTCCTACGCTTTAAATGCGTGAACCGGGTCCTCTTCCCCATATCCATGCAGTGATTATGTGGATCGGTCCGGTCTTTGGATCCCTCCAAAAGGTAAACCTACGCTGCTATCCAGTCCAGTGATTTTGGCTTTTTGAGCTTATACCCAATTTTGGAAAAAAATATTCAATCAGAATGAATTGAAACCGCAGGTTCCAATTTCGGTTTCAGACCAGTTTCTAGAGACCATAAACCGT
Organism: Brasenia schreberi; assembly: GCA_036023115.1. NCBI lineage: Eukaryota > Viridiplantae > Streptophyta > Magnoliopsida > Nymphaeales > Cabombaceae > Brasenia > Brasenia schreberi. Next base: position 212,124 of record JAYKKT010000082.1, read on the forward strand.
AACTGAACCGAGAAGTCTAAGTTCTTGTTACGGTTCCAAGACTAATTCTACTGACGGTTTGATTCTTGTTCGAACCGGCGTATTGGTCATGTCTAGGTGAAACGACAACATTCAGAGCATGGCGATTGAAAGCCACATTCATGAACATCAGAAAGAGAAGGATCGCTAGACGACGTCTCGGCTTTATCCAAGTTGAAATCAATAAAACAAGAGCAGCTTTGTCTGCCTCTCTGGTAAGTCCAATAATTCGTCACGCATACGCTATCAAAAACTATGTATATCAGCAAGAAACGGATCAGTTTCAACCATTCACCTATATATAGTATATATAGTTGGAAACCCGAATCCATATCCAAGTAAGGAAATATGCAACTCCTTTTGCAGCTTAATGGCCAGTTTCATGCCCCCCGTATTTGGAGGTTGAAACCAATACTTAGTAAAGCACTAGGTGGAAGAAATGACCCTTTGAAGACCCAATAAGAGATTAATGGATACCGTAGGCAATTGTTCCAACTTTTTCTTGGAACAGTGGGGAGGCCAAAGCCACATGCACGCGCCCGCGGAAACTGATGGCCTTCATCTTGTGAGCCGACCCCCAAGCCAGGAGGCACTGCTCTTTCTGCTTGTTTTGAAGTTTGATTGGGCCTGAAATAACATCTCCCACTCCCAACTTCTCTTTTTTTGGTTGTTAGCGTATGTAAGATATAATTTCTGTTTCCTTTCATTATGAGTACAACGAATGGGATCCAGACATTCACGTAGCTTTGTCAACACAAGGTACCGTTTGGTTGCCACACAATTATGAAAATATCTTGGGCCTCCAATAAAATACCTCATTGAGGTTCACACACACAGTCCAACTTAATGAAACCCTGTTGTCACACTAAATAAGAGATTCTCTCCCAAACATGAAGTAACCACCTCGGTGCGTCTATATTGATCGAGATGAACATCTAGAGTCAAGCTTGAATTGCAAGGAAAAGAAAACCAGAGTGAACTGACAAACAAGCTGAGCTGCCAAGCTAATTAACGAGCTTGATCATGACAAAAACCAACCTTGGCTCGTTAGCTTAAATTATGCCCTTGGAGAGGTGATAGTGGGAAACATATGTTAGGTTTGTGGCTTGTCTATATTTATAGACTCACTTATAAGAGCAGGCAAGCCATGAAAATGAATAGTCTGTCTATCTTGTTTGTGGCTCGTTCGGCACCCCATGAAATCCTAGCACGTCATATAGGAAAATTTCCTTTTTCTTGCTACCTAAGCAAATTTGATTAATTACCTGGTTTAAGCACTCTTATTAAGAGAAGCATTCTTCAAAAGTTCATCTTATAACAAATTTAATAGCTAACCTGTTTAAGGGGTCCATTCACAAGTTCAAGGTCATGAGTTTGACACCAACCATGCCATCTTCTACTTCTATGTCAGTTCACAAGTTGAACGCCGTGAGTTTGTTACCAAGTAAATAATCTTCATCTTTTCCTCCTTGTAAGATCCTTTAGGATGAGATCTATAAAATGGCCTGTACATGGTTTGCAATAAAAAGTCCCATAAATATAAACTAACTCCTTTCCAACAACTTTATAGTTAGCTGCGTGCCGTTCCTCTAACATATCTAGGGATCTCAAAAACATAAGTCTATTGGGACAATAGACAAAAAAGTTTAATAGCTTATGACACTCTCTTAACTTTGTTCGTGCAACGTGCAACTTCTTTCTTAGTCCTTGCTACGTGATGCTTGAAATGAGAAATTCCACCATTAATCACATTCTCACAAAAAACACATTTGATTTTCAATATGTTTTCCTCAAATGCAGTACCTCCGTATCATGTCGGATCATTACAAAGAGATTGAGAGTCCATAATACCACCTTCTGCCATCTTAATTTAACACTTCAATCTTAATAAATCTGAAAATGAAAGCACTTCATAAATCCCCAATCTTCACTTCATAAGCAACAAAAACACTCACATAGACTATTATAAAGTGTCTCTCACTTCACAAATAAAATGAAAATATATTCCCACTTCATATATTATCATTAAAAAAAAACAAATAACACAAGAAAATAACAAATACACAAAAAAAAACCTATACCACAACCACCAAATCGTTAGTGTTGTCACTGCCACAATGATCATGGCGTTGGAGATCCTTGAAAACCGTTATGCCTCACCCAAACTAGAAGTCACCTTGGAATAGTTGAAATACACTGATAGAAGCCATAAACCCCGCAGAAACGTGGGGTTATATTTGGCCAACGTACCTTTTATAAAAGTCCAGGACGTATCGCCCGCATCATACGATACATGGTGAATCACACGATACATATCGATAAGTTCTGTCATGTGATACAACATGTAACGTATGGTGCGATACGAACAACACTGGCTCCAACTAGAACTGAACCATGTCAAAAACAAAAATCGCAAGAACCAGACTCAAAACTGGATCTAAATCTAGGGACCACTTGGTTTGGCTCCCGTTCTTAGTTTCCATGAAACCCGAACCAGCCCGACTCAAACCAACAGTTTGGAACTGCCGCCTTGACATTTGGAGACTACGTTCAGGGGTCATGTATAGGCTCAACATAGAATCAAACCATTCGATAAATCCATTAGCAAAGCAAGCAGAGACGATACAAGAGTAAATACCACAAAAAGTACAAAGTTACGTAGATATTGCTACCAGGCTTAAATGTTTATGCAAGCTGTAAATATTTATCGATGATCAACGGTTGATGTAGCACGAATCAATATCACCAATTCGCCAAGAGTCAAATGATATTCACTCACGAATATCTATCTTCAAGAATGACTAACAAGAGCAGAAGCATACACAAAACCAATCAAGAAGCAGTGCAAGACGTTTATTGATATGCATTGAAGCTCTATCTCCATCGCAGTTGTAGCCATGGCTCGATACTCGGCTTCTGTGGATGAGAGGGACACCTTCTGTTGCTTTTTACACTTCCAGGAAGTAAGAGATTCACCTAAAAACACACAAAAACCAGTCGTAGAGTGTCTATTGTTGACATCTCCACCCCAATCAGTATCCGTATATATAGATAAATCAAAAGATAAAGAGGAAGTTAAGAGGACCCTCTTGTGGGTAGTGTTTCTAATATATCGAATAATTTGCAAGACAACACTCATATGAACAGAAGTAGGGGACTGTTGAAATTGATTGGCTGTGTGTACTGCATGAGAAATATCTGGTCTAGTAATGGTGAGATAAGTGAGTGCACCTACGAGTTGTCGATAAGGGGTGGGATCTTCTAATTTCTCACCATCTGTAGAACACAGTTTGGTGCCTACGACTTCGGGTGTGTCAACAACCTTAGTATCTGTAATCCCAGATCTTTCAATAATATCGGTAGCAAACTTGGTTTGAGATATAAAGTATTCACAACTATTTTTTGTTATCTCAATACCCAAAAAGTAATTCAGCAAACCAAGTCTTTCATATCAAATTCGTGATTCAGATTAAGTTTAACTTCAGCAATTCCCACTTCATCATTTCCTGTGATGATCATGTCATCCACATACAAAAGCAAGATAACAACACCAGATTGTGTTTTTCGTACAAACAATGCAGTATCAGTATAGCAAGTCACAAAATTATGCAAATGCATGAATTTTTCAAATCAATCAAACCAAGCTTTTGGAGCTTGTTTCAGACCGTACAAGGCTTTTCTTAATTTAAGAGCATGACCAAGAGGGAGAGTGACCCCAGGAGGAGGACTCATGAAGACTTCTTCATTCAAGTAACCGTTCAAGAAAGCATTTTTGACATCTAGTTGGTATATATTCTATTGCTTGATTGCACTAATGGTTATGAGAATTATAATTGTTGTCATTCAAGCTACTGGGACAAAGGTTTCATCATAGTCAATTCTATATTCTTGGGCATAACCTTTAACAACTAGTCTAGCCTTATATCTCTCAATGTGACCATTGCTGTGAGTTTTGATTTTATATACCCATCGACATCCAATGACTTTCTTATCTTTACGCAGGGGTGCAACTATCCATATCTGAGCCTTGTCTAGGGCGTTGAGTTCATCTTTCATAGCATCTTCACATTCTGAAATACCTTTAGCTTGATGATAGAACCTAGGTTCCTTTACTTGACGAAGGGTGACAATCAAATTTCTTCGTTGTGGTTCAAAAGATTCATATGACACAAATCACTGAGGTGGTCTTGAAACCCTGGGTTCTAAGCTTGTAATATCAGGTTCCATGCGGCATGTACGACTTCTTTGGCACTATGCATGTTTTTCAATCTTTTTTCCTCAATAACAAGATCAACAAAAAGGTATCCCCTCTAGGTCTAGGTTTTCTATGTATAAGGCTTGATATAATGTTTTCAAATTCGTCTCTTAAACCACGCATAAACAAGAAAAAATATTGATTTTTCAAAAATTCTTGAAATTCGTCTAATTTGTGAAGTTTTCCAAATTTGTCAAAACTCTTTAATTAAGTCCAAAGTTTTGAAAATTCATTGTGATAATCCCTAATGCTTAGGTTCCCTTGTTTGAGCATAATCATTCTTTCCATAAGGTCAATTTGAAAGACAAAATCATCTTGAGAATGAAGCTTTTTCAAATATTCCCAAGTTTCAAACGCATTTTCAAAAGCATTAATCCGATTTCTAAGTTTTTCATCCACATTTTGACAAATGATCCATGTGATTTTTGCATTCATTTTTTCCCACAATTTCGAACCGGTTTTGAATTTCTCATGTGCTTTGATGATTTCATCATCATCTAAACCATCAATGTCCAAAATTAGTTCTTTTATAGTCCCGTCAATGTAATCCCAAAAATCTTTTGATAAAAAATATTTTTTCATTGTTCTAGCCCAACTTTGATAACTTTTTGGGTCTAGAATACATCTAAACGACTCATTTTTGCCTCCTATTTGTGCAAAAAATGAATATTTGGGACTAATCTCAAGTTTGATGCAAATCTTTAATTTTCGCACTTTCAGCACGCTTCTCGATGCACTCGTTTTCTTTGATCCGAGGCTCTGATACCATGTAAATATTTGTCGATGATCAACAGTTGATGTAGCACGAATCAATATCACCAAGAGTCAAATGACATTCACTCACGAATGTCTATCTTCAAGAATAACTAACAAGAGCGGAAGCATACACAAAACCAATCAAGAAGCAAGACTGCATATTTATTGATATGCATTGAAGCTCTATTTATAGAGCATAAATTACAATAGAGAGAAGAAGTGAGTGAAGAAGGGAGTTACTTTGCATTCAGCTAACGGCTACAATAAGTAGCCATTGGGGAGCGCTCCCCAACGGTTTACCTGGATGGCCAGTAGCCGTTGGAGAGGGCCAGGGCCAAGATGACGCGGGCCCTAAGGGCCCGCGTCCTATTACATATTAACACAAGCAAGGTAGATGGAAATATGCAATTAATACGATATGCAAGAATGCACAAAATACAGTATTTGACTATTTTCTATCAACTTTATAGATGGAGGTAACCGATTGAGTACACTAATGGGGCAGAGTTCGCTTTTCAGCAACATTAAGACAGAAAAGGAACGGAAGGTTCAAGAAAATACAATTTATGATGCAAATACAAGTTTACGCACTTGGATGAACTCTGAAATATGACGACAGCATCCACATCCATCATTTACGTAAACAGTCATGCAATCCTAAACAACCTCAATGATCCGAATGACTTGATGAATGCTATTACCACACATTTGGCACTAACTACACTCCAAAGAGCCCATAGGTTCCCATGAATGAGTTGAACTCTAATTGAGGAGACAACTTTTCCCAGAGATTGCCAACACCAATCAATCAAGAGTAAGATTAAACTCTAACAAAAACCAAAAGAGGAACATGATACACTAGGGTTAAGTTTTAACAAATGCTGGATTCGAATGAGCAAATTAGAGTAGGAAATGGTTGAGGTCAGATAAAAAGACGGCAAATTTGATCCAGGCTACTCACTTCTTTTCATCCCAGATAAATTAAAATTTCAAAAGCATCGACATTGAATCCTCAAATCCCCATTTATATTGACCTACATAGCCAGATTCCACAGCAACTAATGCTATCCAAGAGTATCCATTTCATCAGTAACCAAAACCCTAAACAAAAGGATACATCAAGTTTTGCCCGTACAGGTTTGTTGAGCTTTTGGAGGGCAGGAAATATCTGAACGAAGAAGAAACAAAAGTTATTTCATTAATTAGATCATGAGCGTCCATGAGGATGGCAAACCAACTCGAGGAAGTTCCCCGCAGGTCATCTCCTAACGTTTGTCAGATCTGAAGATACGGATCGCTCATTAGAAAACCTTATTAAACTAGGTACGGAATCAAGCATCTAACCTCCCGAAGACAGAATCATCCTCATCATGTAACTTAATGAATATTCACACCCTAACTTCTCGAAGACAGATGATGCCACGTAACTAGCTGCTAGAAAGCTTAAAGGAAATAAACAGCACGACCAAGAAACAACCACAGAAACCAAAGACAATAAGCCCCGCTCTTGTGTCAACAAGAAATGGTCAAAACAATAAGAAACCCAAATGATCTGAATAATCAAAATTCAGACAAAATATTCAAACACAAAATGGTTTCCAGTAGCACAAAATCTCATCAAAATTGTAAAAGTAGATTACCCTACATCGACAAAAAAAACCACCTACTTCAGATCTCGAGAAACAAATCGTCCCACGACAGGGATAGCATCAAGCTGTGAGGAGGGCGAAACCCCCGGCGTCCTTGATCTTCTTTTCCGCCAACTAGGAAACAAGCTTGGCCTTGACAACGATGGATTGGAACGGAGGAAGGTTTCCCTTGCCCAGCACCTTGAAGTAGCCAAACTGCGTGGCGTCGACCAGAGGTGCGTTTTCCGGCGAGGCTTTCTCCTTGGCGTCCGCCGGGAGGAGCGACCATAGCATGTCAATATTGACGACGGGGCAGAAGAACTTGTTCCTCAGCTTGTGGAAGTTACGCATACCCACCTTCCCGAAGTAGCCCGGATGGTACTTGTCGAACAGGATCCGCTGGTGGTGCAGCCCTCCGGCGTTACCGCGCCCTCCGGGATGCTTCCTGTGCTTCCGACCCTTCCATGCCGGCACTCACGTGTCCTCTCTTCTTCCTGTTCTTCTTCAACCTCGTCGTCATCTTATTCTCTCCCTCCTTGCGCTGTGATACCCGAAGGCGAAGGCGAAGGCGAAGGAGGAGACGTGTTAGGCTAGGTTATGGAAAAACCTAGAGAGTAAAGTACGCAAACGGATACATCTTTTCTCTAATTGACTCATAAGTCCCTACCGTCCGGGCGGTTTAGGGTAAAATGTGGTAACGGGTTGATGATTTTCACCTGAATACTTTCCTTCATTGTGGAGTTGAAAATTGTACACTGCAAGGAAACGGCGCGAGGATGGAGGAAGCGGCGGTCTGCACGGTGTGCGGCTCCATCGGGTTCGACAGTGGTGGGGACGGTCGTTTCTATTGTCGAGCCTGCGGCTTCCAATCACAGGACTTGATGGAGGAGGCCATCGAGGAGCACGACTATGATCACACTGTCGACCGCCGCTACGTGGTTCGGGCCCCGGAGTCGCAGCAGGAACCTGACTCCCAATTCACCCAACGCCTCCAAATGCTGGCATCTCTCCAGCGCCTCACCCAACCTGACGCCAGTGTCAGTGAAGAAGACCACCCCACTAACCCCTCTCTCTTCTCCAACCAGGTCCATCCCCTTGACTTTCCGCCATCTGCTTCCCAATCTCAGCAGCCACCGGCCCCTGTTGCCAACGAGGTTGAGGTCGCCGAGCAGCTCAGGACTGTCTATCTTGAAGGACTCCAGGTCATGCTCCAGATGCAATGCGAGGCACTCGTGGTCAAGTTCGGCGTCTCGCCCCTCATTTGTGGCATCGTCGCCCCGATATGGTTGAGGTTCGTCACGTCCTCGTCCATTTTGGATGATGGATGGCACTCGCAAGCTAAGCTCGAGGAAGACACTGCTGCTGCTGAAGGTTCTTTCTTTTCTTCTTCCATTCTGGTTATCCTTCCATCCAGATTTTTTTTCATTGTTTTATTCGAATTATACTAAAAAGGTTGGTCCTAGATTATCTGGGTCTTTTTTTCTCCCTGTACTTAAGATGGGCTCGAATAATCTCATTCTTAGAACCTAAATGCCTTACTGTTGGTCTATTGCACTGCCAAATCATGGGGCCATGCACGCTGATAAGAACTTGTATCGACTCGGGCTTCACTGGAGGCAACAGTTAGGTTGACCTGCTGGTTATGTTGTTAAATGCACGCATATGCGTCTTACGTGTCATAACCAAGTGCCTAATCGACTTATTTTAGCCTAATTCCCAGGTTAGTTGGCATATATGGTCCTCCTAATCCTCATATGTGGGTGCATGGTCAATTATGTGGTCATTAAGTGGTTGATAATTTTGTTGTTAGCTAAACGTTCTTTCTTACTGGAAAATCCAAGTTGAATTTAATTTAGATTATGCCTCCATGTTGTGGATTGCATGTTTCAAAGAGAAATTAATTGGTTAATCTTGAAAATTTAATCTTTTGTTTTCTGTAGTGTGAATTGAGATACAAGGTGGTCGTGGTATCTATGTTGTGGATTAGGTCTTGTTAATGAACCACAAGAAGATACCAATTTTTCTAGATAATATTTAACTTCTCATATTTTACTTTAGTGTACCTTTAAGTTCGCCAAAGTGGTGTTTATACGGCAGTTAACTGCTTAGAGAGTTGGCTGCACAAGCGGCACTACAAGCTATTGTCAACATAGCCTGCTGCAACATAGATTTTGGAATGATTCTTTGTATAAATACAGTCCAATATAATGCTAATTTACCGTTCCATTGTCTTGTACAGGTCCTAAATGTAGTGTCAAGTATATGAAAAGCTCAAGGTATAAAGCGGATCTTAGAACTGAGAGTGGCAAGAAAACACTACATGTTTGGATCAGAGCATTGAAGAGAAAAATACCGTTGTCCTCTTCATTGTCTATATGTTTTCTCGCATGTCATATTTCAAGAGAAGCTATTTTACCCACTGATATAGTGAGGTGGGCTGTAGAGGCAGAGATACCGTATTTGTCTGCGTTTATCAATATCGAAAAACATCTGAGTTCTTTCAGCATTCGTTCAGTGAATTCAAGCTTGTTGTTTCGTCCTACCCAAGTTGTCGATTCGTGGCAATTGGAGTCATCTGCAGGTTTGATTGCTGAACATATAGGATTGCATCTTCCTCCCGTGAACTTCTTCTCCATAGCAAATCGTTACCTTAAAGAACTCCCTGTTGTGATCGACAAGGTGCTTCCTTGTGCATGCCATATCTACGAGTGGTCAATGCCTCCAGATCTCTGGATTCCATCTCACCATTCTAGGCTTCCATCTCGTGTTTGTGTCATGTCCATATTGGTTTTGGCAATAAGGCTTGTTTACAACATAGGTGGACATTTCTACTGGGAAAGAAGCCTAGGTATTCAGATGAACAAATACCATAAGCGTAAATCAAAAGAAAAGGATGCATCTTTCCCCTCTGATAATATGGAAGCTTCTCATGCTGCAGAGGTTTCAGGTACTCCATATGCTGTGGATAGTGCCTTGGGCGATTGTTCTAAAACACCCAAGCTCAAGGCCCCTGTGAAGAAATTGTTACATAGCAGCTGTTCTGAGTCTGATTCCGTGGACCTCCTTCACAACATCGATACAGCACACAGAAGTGCCACTAGTGGACATGGTAACCAGCTTGCATGGTTTGATTGCTCTTATTTCTGATTTAATTCTAAGTTCCATCTGATCAATTTCTTATTGACTTGCACTTCTAATTTTCTCACATTTAACATGCACACACACACACAGAGCTCCTTGGTTGGAACTTCTTTTCTCTGCTTACAATGTCAAGTTCTTCCTTGTCAATGTTTCAGATTTCTCCTCTTTTTTCTGTTAGTACTTTGATTTTTTACTTTTAATTTGGTTTGATTAACAGATTATTCAACAGACCTGCAATCTTATCTTGAATACTGTAAGGACATAATATTTGCGGCCAAAACTACAACATTTGATGAAGAGAGCTTAATTTCATACCTATGGAAGCAGTTCAAGATAAAAGAAGAGGTAAAGGTAGATGTGGAGCGTTTTTATTATCATTGTCATCATCATCATTGCTGGGTTTTTACCTTGGTTTGTTCCGCAATTGCTTGTCTACTTAATTTTCTTAGATAAGCTGGATGTTATCTATATTGAGCATCTATTTTGAAATATAGGTTTCTTTGCAGGTCTAATTGGATTGAAAATGAAAATCAAAACCATATCTTCTACCGTAGTGAGGGCAGTTATATCTGCCTCTTTTTGAGTAAGCGCCATATAGTTTCCCACCCCTTCACACTAGTACTCCGTCTGGTCATCTCTTTGAATATCTGAATCACCTTAAGTTTAATAACCCTATACATGTGAAAAAAGGTGTTCTTTATGTTGAATATTTGATGAATCATGAAGATTTGAACAAACGACAGTGGGAGAGAACAGATCGAAGGTATTGCGCCTTGTTTGGGTTGCGGCTGTCTCTCTCTTGTTTATTTCGTCTCACCTAATGGATGACTGCCCATTAGGTTAATATAATAGAGGATTATAAGTCAAAAGACTATTCTACCCCTAATAAGTGACTTATAATAAAGTACCTTTAAAACAGAAAATTACAACACACTTTAACTATAAATTCAAATGCTTTAACTACGACTAAACTAGATCCTATTTCAACACTACTCCCTTCAAGTTGGAACGAAGATACTTTGAGTTCCCAACTTCCTAAGGAGTTTCTCCCGTCTTCCCTTTCCTAGGGATTTGATTAAGAAGTATGCACAATGCTTTTCATAGTTCATACCTTACATATATCATTTGAATGATCCTTGATTTTACCGTATCTCTTATAAAGTGACAATCTATCTCACTGTGCTTTGTTCTTTCATGATACACTAGATTAGTTGCTATTTGAATTGATGTCGGATTGTTACAGTAGAATAAAATTGATTCATTGGAGAGTGTACCAAGTTCTTGTAGTAGGGATTTTAGCCAAATTGCTTCGCACACAAAGTGTAGTTGCCCTATACCCTGATCTAGACCTTCTATCATTAGTTGATTTTGCCCAATCAGCGTATGTATATAGTATATACCTCAATCTTTAAATGATTATGAGTTGTATACATCAGACCATTTTGTAATATTTGTTTCACTGCATTCATGTGTGATTTAGTAGGACAATGCATAAATCAATTTAAATACTTACATCATAAGAGATATTTGGGCATGTAATGATCAAATATATAAGATGTCCTACTAATCTCTGATATTCTCTAGATCCCTGCACTTAATTTTAGGTTGTTTTCCATAGATATACTTGCTGGTTTACACTCTAAGATTTGAGTATCCCTAATAAGTCCAGAGTATATTTTCTTTGAGCTAGTAATATGCCCCTTGAATTCCTCAATACTTCAATCCCTAAGAAATAATGAAGAGGTCCTAGATCTTTCATGTCATACAAGGAAACTTCCTGATTTCATAAGCAGAGTAGCTGATCTTTTAACTTCATGATCTCATTATCATTGTCTTCAGTGATAAATGTAAATGCCTTCACCTTTTCTTATGAACATTGTATGGTTATTTACACTTTTTGTAAACCCAAGATTAGATCGCTGAATCATTCAAACCATGCACGAGGCGATTATTTCAGCTCATATATTGCCTTCCTTAGTTTACACCTTGATATTTGTATCGTTCTTGGAGATCCCTGATGGTAAATCCATATAAATTTTTTCGTTTAGATGCCCTTGGAGGAATGTATTTTTAACATCTAGTTGTCATGGTTTTTACCCTTTGTTGACAACTATACTGATAATTACTGAGATAGTTGTCATTTTCGTTATTGGTGCAAAAGTTTTGTTATAGTCTAACCCATAGGCTTGACTTTAGTCCTTTGCAATTAATCGTGCTTTGTATTTCTCAATATTGCCATCGGCTTTATACTTGATGGTTTAGACCCACTTACATCCTACTTACTTTCTACGAGGAGGTAATTTTATAATCTCACTTACTTTCTACAAGAAGGTAGTTTTATAATCTCCCATGTATTATTCTTTTCCAACGCTTGAATTTGAGTCTTCATTGCCTCTTCTAATGTTTGGAGTCTTTAGCCTCTTTATAATTTCTTGGTACCCGAATAAGATCAGAATTAAGAGCAAACATTTTGAAGTTGTTTGAAATATTCTTATACAAAATATATTGAGATATAGGGTAAGTACAAGATCTCTACCCTTTTCTCTACGCAATGGGAACATCCAACTCATTCTCAGTTGGTAATGTGGAGAGTTGATTTGGCACAAATTCATCTAGTTGCAAATCAGAGGGGAGTTCCTCTACTTAGGGTATGGTAGGCTGTATGATTTTCTTGTTCTTTTTTCTATAAACTTGCAGTTTTAGCTTAGGTTGATCCTTAGATCTTATCTTCTGATGGGATTTGGTATCATACTTATGAGATATATTCAAATCTTTCTTCTTAGAACGTATTAATTTAACCCCATAAGTGGGACCACCACCCAATAGCACGTTGCCCCAGAAGCAAAACTTCGTATTTCTTCTAGAGAATCTCCTAATTATTCCAGAGCAACTGGAAAGAGATTCTTTAACTCTTGCTACGAATTAACTGGACTGTCTCCTAATCCTGGACTGATAAACATAACAACTGAGTCTTGGTTACCTGTAGCTGGTTTCTCCCCTTTACCATCATAGTAGATGGAATCTTCAAAGAAGGATACATCTAGTGACACATGTACTTTCCTCCAACATGGGTCATAACAAATATACCCTTTTCTCGTAGAGGAATAACCTAGGAAGATATACTTGATGACCTTTAAATCCAAGGTCCTATTTATGAGATAGATAGCCACTAGAAATGCATCACCCCAAAATATCTTAGGAGTGTTGCTCCCGATTAGTAAAGTTCTAGTTGTGTTTAGGATGTCACAATTTTTTCTTTCTACTACTCCATTTTGCTTAGGTGTATAAGCATAGTTACATTGATGGACAATGCCATGGTTCTTGAGATACATTTTCAAGAACGTATCACAGAATTCTCCACCATTATCTGTTTTGATGCAATTAATAGAACATTTAAATTGAGTCACCAAAAATTTATGAAAAATTAGAAAGATGGTTGAAACTTCATTCTTGTTTTTCATTAAGTAAACCATGACAAATCTCGTACAATCATCCACAATGGATCAAAATATCTATAGCCATACATAGCTGTCATAGGACTCAACCCCCATATATCTAAGTGCACAAGCTCAAAAGGATTTATTTTTCTATACTCAGCTCTATGATGTTTAACTTTCTAACAAGTTTCACAGTATTAAAGCTAAACAAACCAATAGAGTTCATTGTGTTGGTTCATTGTATTAAAGCTAAACACATGAACCAAGGAGGCTTGTAGGTTTGAGGTAGATTCCTCATTCTCTTTGAATTTACCCATGCCTTCTAACCACTTTATAATCTAAGAAAGCATATTATTCTCAATCTCCCCTATATATGAGGAACTATCTTGGTAGGCCTTGTTCTTAAAATGTGTTGGTTTACCAATTAAATCCTAGTATTGCTCCTTGGTGTGCCTTGACTTTCCATATGGAGAACACATTAGCTTGTCCTTCTCATCTGGGCATGAATTTCCATGCCACGACTACTAATAGCGACACCACCTCTACCAAACTTACAAATGCAGGTTTATCACATGTCTTAACCTCTTCTTTCTCAAGATTCTTCTTGTTTTTTCCTCTTACAAGTAGAAAATATACTACCCCAAAGATGGTAACGTTTCACTGCTAAGGATGTTTGCTTTAACATTCTCGAATTTGCTAAAACCCCCCAGAGTGGGTCAAATATCTTATTCTCTTCCAACTCCGTATTCTTATTTTTGACACAATGAGAGCATTCTCCTTGAGTATGGTATTGGAGTTAATCCCAAAAACCTTTGAGCTCTGCATACTATTCACTGATGGATCTGCGTCCTTGTCTACATTTTCTAATCGTTATTTGTATCACATATTTCTTTGCAATGTTGATCTTCCTTGAATATGCATGAGTAACTGCTGACAAGATTTCATGTGTTGTGTTTAAATACATAAAAGTACTGCCATTTCATGTGTTGTGTTTAAATACATAAAAGTACTGCCAATCCTAGATTTCATGTGTTGTGTTTAAATACATAAAAGTACTGCCAATCCTAGGCATCATGTAGTTTATCTGCCACGAGACAACCATGGCATTGTCCCTTCTCCACTTTGAATACTTAGCGTCGGATGGGTGTGTTTGGAAGGTTTTTCTCGTAATAAGTTTCCATTTTCCTCTTGCGATAAGAGCAAACTCTAATGCCTTAGACGATGATTTGTAATTTTTTCCATCAAATTTAATAGAAGTAATATGGACTTAGTCTATTTTACTCTTACCATCATTTTCTTCCGAATAATGCCCAAGATCACCATACCCTTTACCTTTCCTGCCATTTATTCGCCTCGAGATGTGTGTTGACTGCCTCAAAAAACATGCAACCACTCTAGCTATGCCTCAGGATCTATGTTGCGCTTCACTCTCGTGGAGGATGATGGTTGATTTGTTGAATCTTGTCCAAGGGCTATCTTTGTAGCGGATTTCCTTCTTTTTTTCACCGATTAGGGTTTATGCCAAACCCTAACCAAAATAAGAGCTTTTCCTGGACTCATGTGCTTTCCACAGCCATAAATTGAGGCTTCGTGCTGATACCATGTTGAATATTCGATGAATCATGAAGATTTGAATAAACGACAGTGGGAGAGAAAAGATCAAAGGTGTTGTGCCTTGGGCTGCGGCTGTCTCTCTCTCTCTTGTTTATTTCATCTCACCTAATGGACGAGCCCATTAAGTTAATATAATAGAGGATTATAACTCAAAAGACTATTCTATATAATAAAGTACCTTTAAAAACAGAAAATTACAACACACTTAAACTATAAATTCAAATGCTTTAACTACGACTAAACTAGATCCTATTTCAACACTTTATTGTGTTTGTCTTATTTCGTATGGATTTGTTTCATATTGAGATAGTCATTAACAGCCAAGCTCTGTAAATGGGAGTGGCCTTAGCTTAAGGCAATGTGGTTGCAAAAGTTAGACTACTAGATGGGACAGGTTTAGTTTTGTAAAAATCATGCAACACTATGTTGAAGCCACAAACTTTTGTTGGTGCATACTTCTCCATGATTGATTTTACATGAAAAACTAATGGCTTTTTGTGTCTGAGGTCAATAGCTTCGTCATGCCTCTACTGCCATATAGACACTTCTACTACGTTGCTGCATCCATGTTGGACACTCCGATACTTGACAGTTGACACCCATACTTCACATGTCCAACTCAGCTATCTTTTTTAAATATATGTGGCTAAGATACTTTATGAATATTGAACTGTCATTAGTTTGTTATGTTAGTAAAAATAACCTATGAGAAAAGTAATCCAGATTGATAATTTGATTCACATATTAATATTTTCTGATTTATTTGTCAGTCGTCAATGGTCTTAAGAGATAGTATCAATGATATATTAAAAAATTTAAAAATTATACTTACATAGTCGTGTCTATGCACCCCCCGCACCCACACCCATATGACAATAGCTTTACATTATAGTATGAGAACACACTTAGGCACCACTAATCTAGCCTAGGCTATTTAGCTTGTGAATTCTTAGTCATGGATACAGTTGGTGTATAAGTTTCGCCACTTTGCTTGACCAGTCCAAGTAACCCACTTGAGCAGTCTGCTTAGGCACTCCTGTAATGCACTCTACATCCATACTTTTTCCTTATAATGGGATCGTGGGGTAAGATCTCCTTCTCATCTTTCCTTTTCTTTCTTTTCTGCCATATATTCCTCTCCTCTTCTTATGGACTTCATTTTTTTTTCATTTCTTGATATGCATTTATAATATGTACTGGGCAAGTGCTTATATTTATAATTGATTTCACTTTTTTTATTTACTTTTAATGCTATTGTATCACATAGGCTGCTTCACCAATGCACAACTGGGGCCCAAACTTTTGCAAGTGTTTGCCTTGTAAGAAGAAAATTACTTGATATACTCTAGATCCGTTTAGTAAGAAAAAACAGGCTTTGATACTGGTTTCATGCTTTAGTATATATTTTGTATCATTTTCAATCCGTGGCTGTTCAATGCAAGGACTTCTATACATCTAATAACCTACAATTTTATCAAGTTGAATCAGCAATCCTGTTTTTACATGAAATTGTGTATCTAGTTGAGTGATGTTCGATTATTTAAAGCAGTAAACTGTACTTTACAGATGACAGATCCATTAGAAAATATGGAATCCAGATGTACTGGCTCAATACCTTCAGTTGTGCATAAAACCTACCACATTGAAGCTGTTGATGGAACAACAGAAGGGGTTGAGCTTTGCAACCCTAGAAGGGGAAAAAGAAAGAAGAATGACATCCAAAACTCCTCAAAAGCACATTCCCGGAAAAGGGCATTGAAATCTATACAATCAGACATGGAAAAACATGGATTCCTGTATACCATCTCCAGGCATCGTGACACGACATCTAAATATCTCCATTATAAGAGAACCTCAATGCATGGCAAACTAAGGTACATGGTGCATGCTGATTACTACATCTTGCTTCAAACTTGTGCAAGGATTGTGGAAGTTGATGCTCGAATTCTCCACCTTGGGTTGTTAAAACTTGAAAGAAGGCTGCACTGGATTGAAAAACGAATAGATTGCAGCTTACCTTCAGTATTTAGATGTGCAAGTAAGTAGAAATCCATGTATCTTTACATTCTAGTAGTTGGAAATTTCTACTTTTTGAATGATTAACTTCTCCTGATGATGAAAGATCCAGTTTTTTTGAACTTCAGATGTTGTAGTGTGATTTACTGTCCAGATCTTCACCTGCCCATTTTATTCCTCAAATAAGGGTGGCAGGAGAATTTTTTTTCCAAAAATTCAAATGCTTTTGGCTTTCCTAGTGGGAGTCGGAGAATTAATGAGTTGTGAGTTTTTTCTTTTTAATTATTTTTTCCCTTAAACCTGTTCCATTCATGCAGAGCAGTGATCTGAAGATACAGAAATTCTACTGTATGTAGAGAAATTTCAAATATGAGATGTCCACTGAAGAATGAGTACTATTTTAAGATGCAATTATGCCCAGAAGCCGTGCGGTTCTGACTTGGTGTTCTTATTACATGGTACAGTTTGTAACATTTTATCCGTTTTTTTCTGAAGTGTTGATGTTCTGGCAGGGTTGCTGTGTACCATGAATTGATAATTTTCCTGGCTCTGTCCCATCACGGGAATAGAGGGAGAATATAGGATATGATGGGGCCTGTTTCTTCTAATCTGATGATGTCACGTGTTCAGATTTCTGTTCCAGTGTTCGATGGTGTGGATGATTTTGGAGTCATTGTTGGCAGTAAAATCAAATTAGGTGTTTTTTTCTCCCTTCCACTGAAATCCTCAAGAAAAGTTTGAATTTTGCTTATTATTAGATGTCTAGCTTGTTGCATAGACGCTATTAACTTCTCATGATTGCCACAGTTTCATACTTTTGACCTAAATTTGAACCTTTTATATTTCAAGGAGTTGTGGTTGAATCGGAAGACCACTCAATTAATATTCGGTTGCTTCACTGGAACGTTTAGGTGGATTTCTTTTGGGGAAGAGTTGAGTTGCGTGCTAGTATTTGAATTGATCTAGCAAGAACGAGTTTTGGTAAAAGGGATGGAGGCTTCTGGTGTATTATTTACTTGCAATAAGAATGTTGTGTGATGTAATGTGTCCAAGATTTGTAGTCAGATTTGTTTGATGACATGCTTTGTTGCCGGTCTGTAATCAGATTATGAGTCAGTTGACAGTTTACATATGTATCTTAGAAGGTAATATTTCCATTTTTCCTGAATGTTCAGTAGATTAGATTGGTTATTTGAAAGTAAACTGATCTCTGCTATTATGAGCCGTTTTTACTGCAACATGGGTTGTATCATGTATGCAAAATTTTCCAGTGAAATTTGATTTGGACATCTATCTTTTGTAGTTATGCTCTTTGCGGCACGGGATTTCAAATAGAGTTTGATCTCATATTAAGAAATGGCAATAAAAAGGTGTGGATGGCAATAAAAAAAAAGGGTTCACGAGACAGTTTATATTGTTCCAAATTACCTATTCAAATGCATTAAGGTCTTGTCTCTAGTTGTTGAAGTTACAACGTACATTGCAAGGTGAAGATCTGCTCAAACAAATGGAACTTCTCATCTATAGTTATGTAGAAATCAACACTTGTGCCGGAGTGTGAACTGTGAAGTTCAATATTGTCACGGACCTGTTACTTGACTGATAGCCGACCCCGTCTAGTATGGGAAAAGGCTTAGTTGTTGTTGTAGTTGTTGTTGTTGTACCTGTGACTTGACTGAATCAGCATATGAACGTATGCTCTAATAAATGCCATATTGTAATCGAAATAAATTGGGCTCTACCCATGAATGCCAATTGCGATAAAGTGTGTCTTCAGAGTCCAATTCAATTAGTATTTTACTATTTTAATGATGATATAAAATTCTTTTATGTACTTATTCTTGGCACCGGTGATGGGACAGGTTCAGGCCAATACCACTGCGATATGTCAACAAAACCAGAAAAAGAATTAACTTTCAAGTTTCAAGCACTCCACCAAGAATGAATGAGTTCCTAATAAAAGAAATCATATATAAACTCGTTCATAAGAGATCATATCATGCATAATTCAAAAAGATAGAGATCTTCTAGAGTCTCTACATCCAATATGCAGCCAGAGAGAAAATCAGCTTTTGCAGTTCCCTCTCCGAATCTGGTAACCGTTCATCAACGGTTATTGAAATTCAGCCTATGTATTTTGGGCTGGATGTTTCTGTCCTGGATCAGCGCCAAATAACATTTGGTCTAACGAGGGTTTTTTGCAAGCTACAAAGATCAGCTAAAACTAATCATGAAAAGATCTAAGGCTATTTTGAGACATTGCCAATGTTTAACATCATGGTTTTCACTTTTCATTGAAACCATTTTGAACCTTTTCATTTCTTCTTTCCTATGCATATGTTTCACTCTTTTATTTCATTTACATGGCTCCTCCGAAGAAGCAATTCTGGTTCTATGTGCTTTCTTACAAATTTTACATTGTTAATACGCATGTGTAGTGCTTATACACTGAGTGGAGGGGCTTATTTGGTGGAGTTCTGATTTGCATACCCTCCTTGGTCGTCCTTTGAAAAAGTTGTTACCTCATTCAGATCGGTAAGTTTGTCATTCTTTTTGTCTTTTTAATTGATTACACATGCTCTTTGTTTTCAATGCTTGTCATCATGCTTTCACTTTATTTTGTGTAGGTTACAGTTCACATGGAATATATGTGAGTTAACCTTATAAAACATCCTGACACATAAGATCTCAAAATGTGAAGTCTGGGAAATTTTCTTCCTAAGTCATCTTTTAAATAACTCCACCCATGTAAGGGATCACCCTTGCATGGCTGGTATCAAGTGCCTATAAAGAGGAGGGTTGCGATAGGCTTTTGACAGCTAGTGTAAAACTTTGTCGGACTTATCTACTATAGATTCTATAAATTATGAGAATGATAGGGCTTTGTGGAAACAAAGAATCTATGTAGCCAACCCCATCTAGTATGAGAAAAGGCTTAGTTGTTGTTGTTGTAGTCATTTTTAAATACTGATCAGGTGCTTAACAAGTTACAGTTGCACACACAGTTAAAACTGAAACAGAAAAGCCTGCGTGGAAGTTGAGTAGTCTACTAGCAAGATACATGAATTCCCATATGTAGTGAAGTTGCTTTGCTTTTCTTATATGCTTTCTAGCTACTTGGCCTACTTCTGTCGCACCCCAAACATATGGACCCGACTCACTATGAGCCTTGTGTAGACTCATCGCATGTGGCACACGAACCCAAGACAAGGTGATAGATATCCCAGAATATATACAACTCACTTTTCAAATAACAAAATCTGACTAAAAATTTAAATAAATTACGTGTACCTCTATACAAGCTGAATTAAACATCATGTACAATAGTTTACACTGTCTATAAATAAACATTTTCATCCTAAAAGTCTGCCCAATCTCTATTATCTATCATCGGAAACACTGTCGACACGGCTGTATAATCAGCGGCTTCCTTTCAACACGGACATGAACTTTATGAACCTTAGTTGTGCTTCCCCTTTTGAACTGTATGATTTTTGTCTTGTTTATGATGTGCTGAACTTCATTGTGTTGAGATTAGCCTGGAGGAAACGTATCCATGGGTCTGCAGTTGTTTAGTTACGACCCTTACAGTAATATGTTATGGAAGTACTGCTTAGTTTAGAATTATCTCGAGTCATAAGAACTCTTTCATGCTAAAATTCTCCATCAAATTGTTCTGATTGACGCTTTTTGTTATTCAACTTTGGAGTTGGCTACTTTGTCCTGCGCTTACAGTAATCAAGCATACTATCAGATTACATATACAATCAACTAACATGAGATAGTTAACTTTTGATGCATAGATACCGAGTGTGGTCCTATAAAATTATGTCCTGGTATTGGCATTTTTCATTTGTAATCTAGAGATCCAAATTATGTGTGGATTGGTTGTTGATATCAGGAACCGGAGGAGATTGAAGGGGTGGAGATCTCAAAGACGACCTAGTGAAGAACAAGGCAATCCTCCTCCTGGTACCGGTTCAGATGAGGAATCCGGAGATGTTCCTGATGGTGAACTCTGTGTAATTTGCATATGGTTTGTTGTGCGCTATGTGCAGCTGTTGTAGAGCGTCATATGAATCCGAAATGTTTGCAGACAATCTATTAGAAACTCACTCAGGATATATGACTAGTGAATTGCGATTGTCCTGCAGTTCCATATGTTGGTCCGCGTGCTGAATGGGTCATGCCTGTAAATGAGCGTTGTAACTCCTACGTAAGCTGTTCGGCTTATGTACAGGAATTAGATTTTCGTCGTTGTGTATGCGTGTCTTATTTTCTGAAAAAGCAGTATATAGGTTCACGGTGCTCGACAACCATGAAAGTCGCGTGCATTTTTTTTAATGTAAAATCTGATTTTATTAGCTAAAAATGCAAACCTTCTTTATTGTTAAACCTTTATAAAATCTGCTGTGCTTATCAAAAGCGCATTTAAATAGTTGGTTTTAACGTTTTAAGCATAGAGATTGCGCCTCTGAACGTTTTAGCCTCCACAACCCAGGGCATGTGCAGACTGCTGGCTTGCGCAAAGAATTGAGTGCTGAACCCCTTGTCCTTACTTTTCTCCCAAAAACAAATAATCACCTGACTAATCAAGCATCAATCAGAATCATGGACGTACAAGCTGGGACACAAGCAGAAATCAGTAGAATTAACCTACAGCAAACAACCGTTCTGCTGCATTCCACACGCAGAGCTTCTGCCAAAATTATGGACGTACAAGCTGGGACACAAGAAAAGCCAAAAAGCTATTGGAAGGAAATTGCTGAACACTTTCTGTTGCAGCCTTGTAGTACTTCCTTTTGCAGGTAGATAAGTTTAACACTGTCGCACACAGGATGACATTTTTAATATGATGTGCAGTGCTTCAGATTGCTTGAAGAGCCGCTTGCGGTGGACAGCGACCTTTGAATTTAGATGGCCTTGTACATTTTACTTGTTGATGGCGTTGGGTATAGGGGAAAGAGCGGAGAGAAAATTTGAACTGTAGAGAAGCAATGCTTGGTGGCCGAAGTGGAGAAGGCATCAAGTGTTCTTTTATCACAACAAAGTACCACTCAAAATGAAGGTACACCGTGTAAAGCGGAATGGAAATAGTGTAAAGCAATACCAGAACCAGCAATGAACTATCATGTTGTGTTGAGCAGTGAACATTCAACATATGCACAAGATAAAGGAAGATTTTGAAATGGCATGTGGCCGGATCCAATATAACGCGGTTAGAGAAAAGTTGGTGTGCACGAATAGAAATCAAAATGGAACACACTTCAAGTGGTCTGAATATTTGGAGATGCAGTCGTATAGACTGCTATAAACTAGACTTGATAGAAGAGGCAGGAAACGGCTTGCTCTGTCCGAAATTAATGCTAATGTGGCAATATCGAACACTGGCTCCAATTTATGGAAGAAGGCCTGGTTTTGGAGTTTGAGAAAGAAACAAATGATTCGGACATGCTTCCCACTTTAGTAAACCTTAGATCTAGGTTCAGTGTCATCCCAAACAATGATCTCGCATTCGCAGATTGCATCTGTGACTTTAAACTGAACGATGGCAGATCTAGAAAATCTTTTGCGGTGGGCCAGATGGACCACGAATTTTTTTAGCATTGGCGAACTAAACGTTATAGCACATGGTTCTGCTTTTATCTCATCGTGACACAATTAGACATTATACAGAAGAAATCATCAACGTAAAAAATGTCTCTTTTTAATCATGGCACAGGACCAACACAAACAAGATACACCATGAGAGTTGATGCAAGTCAAGAAAGAACGATGTTGGAGAGTGTCAGACTGTCGGTACCTTTCTGATGGTGTTGTTTCTTCTGGTATCTCAAGTTAGGCTTCCTCTGCTTCGATTTTGGGATAACAAGTTTTATTTTTAAGAGATTTGGATGTTGACCAGGTGCTTTGTGATTATTAAAAAGATTTAGGTTCATCAAACTGGCCCTTTTCCATAGTTTGTTGAGTTTTGCGGATGACATCATGTGTGTGTCGTGTCCAAACGATTAGCAGAGGTATAGGTGTATGCTTCCCATCTTAACTCAAGATTGACATCACATTTTAATGTAACCCATCCTGCCTCGTAATGTACAACCCAATTCTGTAAAATCTGTTCCCTAATTGCTTATGTTGAGTCCAGTTATTCTTTTCATCCCTGATCCTATTCATGGGCTTATGGCGTACATCCCCATATTCTACAAGAATTAAGTAACATAGTGAAATCTTCTTTTCTTGCCACTAAAACCTAGACTCTTTTCCTTTTCTTCCTTTCTTGTTCTCTCTTTAGCCTCTCTCGTTCCATCTTAGCTACAATCATACATCCCTTTAGAAATATCTTCAAATGGTCGAAACATATCCTAATCACCTATTTTTACCCTCTCACACCCTTAATTTCTTACTCTTCCTCGAAGCCTCCAATACCTCCTCAATCTCATACTTCATGCAACTTTGGGTTCACACAATTTATACACAAAAAATAGGTATGGACTCGTACGAGATAGTATGATACAATTCCGTGTCATACGATACAGTATAATATAGCATGATAAATCGCTTATTGCGATACATGCATCTTATCGTATCGTATTCTCATACGATACATAATAAATCGTATCATATGATACGATACAATATGATTTTTACAACATTGGCGAATACTAAGGCAAGCAAAGAAGATACAATAATAGATACTATAAAAAGTATAAAGTTATGTAAATAATGCTGCCACGCTTCAATGTCTAAGCAAACAGGCTAGATGCGATTAATACGATAAAAAGCAAGAACTCGAAAAATCTCGTGTTTTTTTCCAACTTTATTGATGGAGGCAACCAAGTGAGTAAATTAATGGGGCAGAATTTGCATTTCAGCAACAATATAAGATAGGAAAAGGAATGAAAGGTTCAAGCAAATAAAATCAACAACAACAACTAAGCCTTTTCCCATGCTAGATGGGGTCAGCTACATGAATTCTTTATTTCCACAGAACCCTATCATAATTTGTAGAATCCATGGTAGATAAGTTCAACAAAGTTTTATGCCGGCTATTAGAAGCCTAATGCAATCCTCCTCCTTTGTCCGAGCTTGGGATGAGCCATGGCGGAATTCAAGCAAATAAAATACGTGGCGTAAATAGAACTTCACCAAGCACTTGGATAGACTCTGAAACATGCTGAAGACATCCACATCCATCATATACCTAAACAGTTATGCAACCCCAAACAACCTCAATGATATGATTCACTCGAGGAGTGCTATTAGTTTTACCACACATTTGGCACTAATTAGGCTCCAAAGAGCCCATAGGTCCCATAAATGAGTTGAACTCTGTGATCAAGGAGATAATTTTTTCAGAGATTGCAAAACCAATCAATTAAGAGTAAGATTAAACTCCTTCTTTCATTTTATAGGAGTCGTATTTTTATGCTAATAGTTGAAAATGTAACTTAGTTGCAGTATCATATTTACTTGTTATTGAGACAAACAACTCTTTAATGGTTTCATACTCATTGAAAACCCTAATTAGGTCGTTCTCTATATATGTTAGCATTATCGTTCTTGTTCTTGTTGTTGTGTCATATTTAAAGAATATTTTATACATTTTCTTTTCTTCTTATATTGCATTATGAGTAAGGGGTAGAATTATTTCTCTTAATACATAGTCTACACCTTCTAGTGTAAGTACTAATGAGATATGTCTTTTCTACATTCGAAAATTTAGACCGTTTAACTTTTTAGTTTTTACTAATTTTGATATACATTTTCTTCAATTCATTTTGACTTGTACAACAAAAGTAACAATAAGACCGTCTAAAAGGAAAATATTCAACATGCAACATATAATAAATAAGACAACTAATTGCCAAACTTCAACATGTAATTTGCAAAATATCCAAGTATTCAATTGGAAATAACTTCAAATACCAAAAAATAATTTCAAACAATGCTTAGGTATCATTCTAAAATATCCTTAATCTAATTTTGTTATTTCATAACCAATCTAAAGACTAATTTGTAATTTTTTTTATTTCTTGTCGTAATTTTTCTAACATTTTATGGGTAAACTTGTAATTTTGTCTATTTGTCTGGTTTTGTAATTATCCAAAAAAGAATAGGGAAAAACAGTAAAATTACTCTCGGTTTTTCAGATATTTTCGAAACTGAGTGGAGACAGAACTATAATTTTATTCCTCAATCTGAATTTATAATTCTGCTTAAAGACATTGACACAATCATTTTTTTTTAACTCAGTAAAAGACCTTGAATATCGCACGTGTAAGGATAATTGCATAATTCAATAGGCTAGTATTTGGTAATTTTTACAAACTATTAGAGGACAAAATAGTCCTTTTGTTCACTTAAGGGTAAAATTGTCTTTTGATTTTAAAATATCTAGACTTTTTTGTAATTGTATCTTTTGGTAGTTTGTTATTTTTCCAAAGAACGAATGGCAGAATAGACTTTTCAGTCCACTACTCGAGGCATTTTCTCCAAAACTGTGGTGTTGGCGGTGGGATTTTATTCAAAATCGTGTCGGCTTTTAAGTAAGTGAAAAAATGCTAGGGAGGGAAAGAAGGAGGGAGAGGTAGAGAGGAAGGAGGGAGAGGGAGGGAGCTGATAGGAGAAGACGACCGTCCTCCAATCATCTGTCTGGTTTTGTTGGCAATCACAGGGAATATTTTGTGGTTTTTGTTATTTTTTCTTCCTCTTTTTTTCTTTATGTTCTCTATTGACTGTGAACATAGGACAATAAAATGTATCCCTATCTTCGCTTACTTTTGGCTTTTCATTTTGCCAAGGATCTCATCAAATTTGTGTATTTTTCTATGGTAATAGCTATATTATTTATAATGAAAATCTTTCGCTAAAAACAACTTTATCTTTCCCGTTTTTCATATTCCGGGCTTTTCGTTACAAGCCTTTTAAACTTATCTTTTAACGTATATGTTTTATCTCAAGATAATGTATCTATGAAAACGGAAAGATGGTTGTCTTCCTGTTTTCCATAGATTTAATGTCGATAATGGTCAAATCCAACATTACAAGTCAGAAAATTCATCAGCTGTGAGTTTTTCTTTTTAAATGATTTTGTTCCTTAAACCTGTTCCATTCATGCAAAGCAGTAATCTGAAGATAAAGAAATTCTACTATATATGGAGAGATTTCAAATTTTTTTATGTCCACTTAAGTGAATCATTATTCTCAGATGTGCTTACACCCGAAAGCCAGGCAGTTTCAACTTTTTGCCTTAGATGGTGTTCTTGTTTATAACATGGTTTAGTTCGTAAGCTTTTTTCCCTGAAGTATGGATTTTCTGGCAGGGTTGCCGTGTACCATGAATTGATAATTTTCTTGGCTCTGTTTCATCACGGGAACAGTGTGAGAAAATAGGATATGGTGGGACTTGTTTCTCCTAATCTGATGATGTTATGTGTTTAGGTCTGTTTCAGTGGTCGCTGGTTTTGATGGTTTTGGAGTCATTGTTTGCAGTAAAATCAAATTAGGTGGGTTTTTTTTTCTCCCATTCACTGAAATCCTCAAGAGAAGTTTGAATTTTGATGGACTTATTATTGGATGTCTAACTTTGCTCATGTAAGAGATCATCGTATGCATGGTTTTCGATATTATATATATATATATATATATATATATGAATTCCGAAATCAAAATTTTTGAATTTCCCTACTAGTGATGGCAAGAAACCTCCCCGAGGTCCCTTTCAGCCTTCCTTTGGCATGCACCGGGCTGTTGCACAATCCTGGCTCAGCCGCACACCAACGCCCAGCAGAACCTCCTCTTCCACGCAGCACATTCAACACGTCCACGCTCCCTTGGAAACCTATACAAGAGATGTATGAAGAGAAACAGGTTCACTTACTTTATTTCAATAACAAACAATTACAATCGGCTCCATACAACGTAGGGCCATCCACGAACACAGGACTTCGACTCACGCACAACGCCTTAGCCAACTAAGGACCTCTACCCAAGCCCAAGCTGAGAAACCTCCCTCCTAGCCACGTCACAGTGCGCCCACAAGCTCCTTTGGGTCTTCACGCTCTCACGGTCGATGAAGCTCCTCTCTCGTTCGGGACTAGCCTACTCCAAGTGCTCCTTCAGGCCCTTATAAAGCCTCCATCTGGTCCAGCTACAACGTTCTTGGGCGGCCTTCCAGCTTCTAGGGTCGGTTCGGCTCCAGCTGCAGTGCCTGCGCTCCCGTCGTAACGGTCGTAACGCTCGCGCCATGCGCCAAGGCGTAACGCCTGCGCGCCTGCTGCCACCCGAATGCCACTGTCCCTAGTCTGAACTGACCTGACCACTAACCCTAAGCCTTATTTGACTCAAACCAACCTAGGCTAGGACTTAGACTCGCCCAAGCTTACAACACTTGCTTGAGCTTACAAGGACTCAATACAAATCAAACCCAACACATACACACGCACACACATGTACAAAGGACATATACACTGAAGAGGGGTTTACATACGTTGCAGTAAAGCTCCGAATGTGCGACGCATGGTCATGCATGCTGGTCTTAGGCATGGGGCGCGTAGGGGCACACCCCCTCGTCTAAGTCTTGTGACAATTCTCCCCAACTGAATCCGCACTCGTCCTCGAGGCCACATGGTAGTCGCGTAGCATCTGCTCATATTGCCGAAGCTGTGTGCATGGCATCCATGAGTCATCGTCTGCGCTCTTACCAGTCCACCGCACAAGGTATTGTGTTTGCCGTTGTGGTCTTGTGCCCTGCACTTTGTGCGCCAGTATTTTTTCGACAGTTGGAATGTCCTGTCTCACCAGTGGTGGAAGTCTGCGATCAAGCCTCTGTAGATCTTCGAAGTACTTCTTCAGCTGTGATACATGGATAACCGGATGAATCTTCAATCTATCATGTAACTCTAGTTTGTAAGCTACTTGGCCTATCTACTGCACCACTCTGAACGGTCCGTTATACTTCGGCTTCAACCCCATATGACTGCCCTTGTACACTTGCTTCCGAATATACATAGGTATCCGAAGCCAAACATGGTCTCCAATCGCGAACTCAATATCACGTCGATGCTTATTTGCCTGTTTTACCATTTGGGCCCTCGCTCTCTCAAGTGAAAACTTCGCTTCTTTGTACAGGGTCTGCCGATCGCGTACCTCTCGCACGGTTGCTGGACAACTCGCTGCCCCATCCCCAAGTACAAGCTCTAAGGGTCCTAATGGTTGCCATCCCAACGTAAGCTCGAAGGGACTCTTCCCAATAACTGAACTCTTCTGGGAATTATAGCTATACTGCACCACTTCAAGGAGTAACACCCAGTTTCTCTGACTTGTTGAAACGTAGTGGCATAGATATTCTTCAAGCATCGCGTTGAGTCGTTTCATCTGTCCGTCGGTCTGCGGATGTTGGGATGATGAGAACAGGAGACGAATTCCCATAAGTCTGAATAACTCAATCCAAAATCGACTCCTAAAGCGAGCATCACGATCACTGATGATCTCTTCCGGCACTCCAAAATATTTTGCCACATTTTTGAAGAATAGGCGTGCAGTCTCCTTCGTACTACACTCTCAAGGTGCTGGCATAAATATACCGTACTTCGAGAAGCGATCCACCACCACTAGGATCATCTCAAAGTCGTCTACCCGAGTTAAGCCTGAAATAAAGTCAATAGAAACTAACTTCCACAGCCTCTCTAGGATCGAAAGAGGTTGGAGAAACCCTGCGGGTCGCCGATGCTCCACTTTGTCCTGCTAACAAGTAGGACACATCTGTATATAATCAGCTACATCGTGCACCATGTGGGGCCAATAATATCCACGTGCAAGAAGGGCGATGGTACGATCTATCCCTGGATGTCCAGCGTACTTTGTATCATGTACCTCTCTCATAAGTGTTTGCCTCAAGTCACCTGCTTTAGGTATGAACAGTCGTCGAGTCTTGGTCCAAACCAAATCATCCCTAATATCATATTTATCTGTCACACTATTTTTTACTTGAGTCATTAGCTGCATATACGAGGTATCTTGGTCGATGACTTGCCTTACTCGATCATACATCTCTCAACGTAAACTTGGTCATCGAGTAAGGCTCTGACACAAAGGGTCTCTTCCTTCTTTCGACTTAATGCATCAGCTACAACGTTCTCCTTGCCCGATCGATACACCCACTCGAAATCATACTCTTCTAAGGTCTAAAGCCAGCGTACCTGTCGCATGTTGAGTTTTTTTTTAGTCTTAAAGAAGGTATTTACCACATTATCAGTAAGAACGATGAAGTGGGTTCCTAGGAGGTAAACTCTCCAGATCTGAAGGCAATGTACGACTGCCAGCAATTCCTTTTCATGCGCGGGATACCAAGTCTCCGTGTCCTTCAACTTCCTACTCTTGAAAGCTATAGGATGCCCATCGTGGGTTAGAACACCACTGAGTGCTCGGTCACTTGCATTCGTGTGTACCTCAAAAGGTTTTATGAAGTCTGGAAGGCGTAACACAGGTTCCTTACATATTAGGTTTTTGAGTTCTTCAAAGGATTCTACGCACTTGGACCTAGGTAGAGGTCCTTAGTTGGCTAAGGCGTTGGTGCGTGAGTCCAAGTCTTGTGTTTGTGGATGGCCCTACGTTGTATAGAGCTGATTGTAATCATTTGGCATTGAAATAAAGTAAGTGTGCCTGCTTCTCTTCCTACATCTCTTGTATAGGTTTTCAAGGGAGCGTAGACGTGTTGAAGGTGCCGCGTGGAAGAGGAGGTCCGCTGAGCGTTGGTGTGTGGCTGAGCCAAGATTGTGCAGTAGCCCGGTGCACGCCAAAGGGAGGCTGAAAGGGACCTCGGGGAGGTTTCTTGCCATCACCAGTAGGAAAATTTGAAAATTTGATTTCGAAATCCGACCTGTGACAGTTTGGTATCAGAGCCTCATTGGTGAATTCAGAGTGCCATTACTTGATTCAGTGCTGATTTGATCCATAAAAACACTCAAACATTCGTTTGGGATTGAATCGAAATCATATAGAAAATTCTGTTGGAAATTTCTACAAATTTTTTGATTCGATTGTGGACAGCTTAAGTTGGTTGAAAAGAAGTGAAATCTATTTCGATCCAACGATATTCTACCCAAGTGTGATAGGATACACTCACTTTGAAGAATCGTAGATGAAGCCATTCGGAATTCGTTGCTAAAGAGGACCGAAAAACCAGAAAATTTAAAAACAGAACTTCTGCGGTAATCTGTGAAGAATGTGTTGGTGTTGAAAAATTTTGGACTAACAAAGTTGTTTTTAGTGCCAAAACACCAAGTGCATGATTAGGAGCACACGAGATAGCAGTCTCTTGCCGGAAAAATCGAAGAAATCCACCAGAAAAAGCCATTTCCAGAAGTTGCAGCAGACGGGTATAAAAACTGCAAAAATGGATTTTCGCCATTTTGCGTTGTTGATTTGAAGGGGCAATTCTGGTCAGAATTATCTAAAAATTGGTGTGTGTTCTCTGTACATCCTAAAAGATCACAGTGAGTTTGAATTTTATAATTAGTGTCTGTAAGGGTGCTAAATCGTGTCTATAACTTTGGTCAAAAACCAGCTATGCAGAATCTGTTTTTCTGCAACAGTTAGGCTCGGGTCTTTGTTTTCTGATTTTTGTTGGGACTGTTGTGCCCCAATCTTGCGTTTGTAACTTGTAATAAGTTCAGCATAAGTAAAATATGGGGAAGAACAGGAAGGGATCCGCAGAGGATGACGGTTCCTCCCATCGAACGGAAGCCGAAGACGTCTTGGTTCAGATTCTGGAGAGACTAGATTTGATGCAAGTCACCCAGGTGGAAATGCAGCAAAACCAAGATTCTTTGAAGGACAACCAAGCCCAACTAGCTGTGTAGGTGGCACGGTTGCAGAAGTAGCCCATGCATGTCTTCATCGAGTCGGAGGTCCGACAGCACGAGCCTAGTCCTGGTTCGTCAATTGGTTTGCGTGACACGGCACGCGATTCTAACCTTGCATGTCAGAAATTGCGAATTCCAGAACCG
Source organism: Brasenia schreberi (assembly GCA_036023115.1). Lineage (NCBI taxonomy): Eukaryota > Viridiplantae > Streptophyta > Magnoliopsida > Nymphaeales > Cabombaceae > Brasenia > Brasenia schreberi. The sequence goes on from JAYKKT010000082.1 coordinate 242,995, forward strand.
TCACCATTTGGGGGTGTTCAAGACAGAAAATTGTAGAGAATTTTCTGTGGGATTTAGAGAGATACATGAGTGTATCTCAGGTGGCTGAGCACAGCAAGGTTCTAGTTGCCTCACTATTTCTGAAGGATGATACGAAGGTTTGGTAACGTACGAGGAAAGTAGCAGTCGCCAATGGAGATGCCGCTCTCCCAGTGAGTTGGGAGGAGTTTCATAGTGAGTTGAAGAGTCAATTCACACCTACGAACCATAGTCAAAGGATCCGAGAGCTTCTTGCGAAGCTAAAGCACACTGGTACTCTTCACGAGTACGTACAGGAATTCAGCTCCTTACTGTTAGAGGTGCGGGATATGACGGAAGTTGATCAACTCTTCTACTTTGAGCAAGGCTTACAACTTTGGGTTCAAGTTGAGCTAAGAAGAAGGAATCCATCGTGTATGTTGGATGCGATTTCAGCTGTGGAGAGTTTTGTCGACCTTAGGGGTGCGCGAGAGGAAGAGAAGTAGGCACACTTACTTTATTTCTATGCCAAACGATTACAATCGGCTCCATACAACATAGGGCCATCCACGAACACAAGACTTAGACTCACGCACCAACACCTTAGCCAACTAAGGACCTCTACCCAAGCCCAAGCCGAGAAACCTCCTGCCTAGCCACATCACTGTGCGCCCACAAGCTCCTTTGGGTCTTCACACTCTCACGGTCGATGAAGCTCCTCTCTCGTTCAGGACTAGCCTTCTCCAAGTGCTCCTTGAGGCCCTTATAAAGCCTCCATATGGTCCAGCTGCAACGTTCTTGGGTGACCTTCCAGCTTCTAAGGTCGGTTCAGCTCCAGTTGCAGCGCCCGCGCTCCCGTCGTAACGGTCGTAACGCTCGTGCGCCACCCTTGGCGTAATGCTCGCACCACGCGTCAGGCGTAACACCTGCGTGCCACGCGCCAGGGCGTAACGCCTGCACGCCTGTTCGACTGCTGCAACTGCTGCCACCCGAATGCCACTTTTCCACCCGAATGCCACTGTCCCTGGTCTGAACTGACCCGACCACTAACCCTAAGCCTTATTTGACTCAAACCAACCTAGGCTAGGACTTAGACTCGCCCAAGCTTACAACACTTGCTTGAGCTTACAAGGACTCAATACAAATCAAACCCAACACATGCACACGCACACACATGTACAAAGGACACATACACTGAAGAGGGGTTTACATACGTTACGGTGAAGCTCCGGATGTGCGACGCACGGTCGTGCGTGCTGGTCTTAGGCATGGGGCACGTAGGGGCACACCCCCTCTTTTGAGTCTTGTGACAATTTTATATATATATATATATATATATATATATATATATATATATATATATATATATATATATATATATATATATATATATATATATATATATATATATATATATATATATATATATAAACTGGATCCTGTTCATCTTCATTCATGCCCACTAATTATTGTTTTATGGTATGAGTATAATTTAACTCTTTAAAGCATGGGATCTGAAATCGAGTCTGTTCTCATATTAAGAAATGGCAATAAAAAGGTGTGAATGGATCATATGGACGAGTGATTGGTATTGAAGTAAAAGCTGCAACAAACAAATGAAAGGTTTCATCACCTTGTCCTCGCAATTTGATTGGAGGCCGCCCTTTTCCCTTCCAGAAGGAAAGCGACTCTCTTTCTCTCTCTCACATAACCCCAATTAATGTAGCAATAGATTGTCGTCGTCTTACAGCGCCAAGTGATTATTGCTTCTTTATTAAATTGCTTCTATAGGCATGTATTCTTGTCTCATTATCTAAATGTAAAATATAATCTACCAATATTTGTTTTTTGCAAGTTTGAAACAGACAAGATATAAATGGTCACACAATTGATGGCCATCCATACTAAAATAAAACATGTAAAAGAAATCTTGCTTTCTGTTCTACGAGAAATTTCTTCCTTCCTTTCACAATAAAAAATTATGTTATGGGCCATATTGCTTCTCGGTAGTGCTAATTTGTTAATTATCCTTTTCCTTGAACTGTTTCTTTCTTGTTGGTGACGATTAAGCCTTTTGTTTTATCATGAGAGAAAGGTCTTTGGTTTTCTTCTAAAGAGGTCATTGATAAAAAAAACGAAAGTGGGTTGCTTTTTTTATAGAATTTTAAAGGCAGATATGCACCAAAATGGGATTAGAGAGTTTTGACAAGAAAAGTAAGGTGGTGCATATAATTGCTACCCACCCTTGTCAAAAAACAACGTGAGGAGGCAAATTTATATCTTCCTTGCTGCTCTCTAGGAAAGCATACTGTTATCTTAAAGATAACTATATGTGTACCAAAAAAACTAACTGTATAAGAACAATATTCTTTAGAAACAGTTTATACGTGCAGATGATTTGAGGAAAATGTAGTTAGACCTTCTGGTTGGTCTCTCTCTCTCTCTCTCTCTCCGTTAGTGAGGGGGCCCTTGGCTAAGTGCGGTGGGTGCATGTTGACGTCAATTTACAAGGACTTTACCACCAACCTCGTCGGTCCGTCAATAAAAGACTTGGTCAGATGCATCGAAGTCGAGCCCAGCTGTTGGGCACTGAGCAGGTGGTGAGGCGAGGAGGGAGCCGGTCGCCGTGACAAGAAGAATTGGTCCTCACCGGCCGCTGATGATTTTTCGTATTCATTAAAGTAAAATAATGATGGGCCAAAGATCATGTGCTATCAAATACGAAAACATATCTCAGCCATATACATGAACACCCTTGACTTGTTTTTATTCATAAACATTTGATTGATTACTTCTTACCGGCCGGTTGCCAGATGACTGATAATTGCAAGAGGTCGATCCTGATGCACCATTCTTCATGAAGAGGGTCCCAGTCGGTCGTCAACCTTCGCAAGAACGGTCGGCAAACTTCACAAGAGGGACGTCAATCACACGGCATCGCCGTCTTGTTCATCCCCGTTTCTCAACGATCATAAGAAAAAAAGAGACTTTGAAAACGTCTCCACTGCATTGCCGTTATACACATCTAAAATGGCTGGCACTGTTCCCTGTCAACAATACATTTTAAACTTAAGATTCCTTATTTAAGTACATTGATCACATGATTGCAAAACCAACAATGCTTAGTTAATGTTATTTGTCTTTATATTCACGTCTTATGTTGGGCATTCTTGTTACAACGGAGAGGACGCAGCCAGGAACACGGGCCCTAGGCTTTGATGCTTTTGATCATTTTGAGTAATTTTTTTAGTAAATTGCGAGCTCTTAGTTATTGATCACCTTGAAAATCCGATCCTACAATTAATTTGTTAAAACTTTCCATTCCATGTTATTTATTTATATATAACAGGAGTACTACCATGAGGAGTACTACAACAGTACTACCATCCAATTATACATACATACATATATATATATACTCTTGAAGTACTGCTACGCCTTTGAAAGATGATAAGAGATGTCAATAAAGTGTTGGTCTTTCCACATTGTTCATGTGAATATATATATATATATATATATGTATATGTGTGTGTGTACACATAATGTAAAACCATGACGACCCACACACAGAATCACACAAAGGACAAGATTTACTTAGTTGACAGTTATTTATGGCCTCCTACTCCACGGTTGCCATAGAGAATATGATCAATCACAAATATATATATATGTATATATATATATATGTATATGTGTGTGTGTACACATAATGTAAAACCATGACGACCCACACACAGAATCACACAAAGGACAAGATTTACTTAGTTGACAGTTATTTATGGCCTCCTACTCCACGGTTGCCATAGAAAATATGATCAATCACAAATTACAAGATACGAGCAGTTTTATAATATCTAAGGTGTTGTGTAAAAGCTCAAAAAAATTGCAATGACACTCTATCGAGATCATCAAAGATCCAAAGGGGTTTTGTGTTGTATGGAAAATTAAATCAGACTTCATGTCTCCAATAGGATCGTGTACTGTAGTACATCAAGGGAAAAACTCGTGATCAAATATTTAGGAGCACAAGTAAACTTTTGGAATAAATAGATCAGAATCTTAGCCCAATAAAATTAAACCTGTCTATGTATCCGACGGGCTCAGAGCGAATCGCAAAAAGTTCCGTGCATTTTCATTATATAATATGGTTAGCGTTTCTAGAAAATGTAATAGTACATTCGTACTAACAAGCAAGTCCAAGTACACAATATGACAAGTAAAAAAACGAGTAATGATTGAAATTTGAATTAAAAATATAATTCAAAAATAATAATTTACTTTTTAAAATGAAATTTCAATCCTTCATCAAACATTATATATATAGAGGGAAATGTTGTCTACCTAGAATAATGCATACTCATTTATGAGACATGAGTATAATAAGGATGCTTTTTATATTTTTTTCAAGCATTTTTATAATTTTGTAAATGACATTCATATATCTTAAAAAATTAAAGGTTAATAAGAGAATATTACACTAACATCCAATCATTCTTTATATATATATATATATAAAGAGAGAGAGAGAGAGAGAGTATGCGTGCTATCTCAACTTTTGATCTTTAAAATTCAGGGTTGAGATCTTTAAAGCAAAACATAAGATGGTACTAGGTGTATTAACACATTTACAAAAGGTATTATGATATTTTTTAATTTTAAATTTCAGTCATTAATCTCACTTATGAATGTTTGAGCATGAATGGGTGTCCCTGTGTTTACTCTCTCTCTCTCTAATCAAGTCATCAAGTCGAGAGAGCTATTCTACCACGTACTTTTGAGATAACCCCCTCTTGTGAATGCTTTTACATTTTCGAGTTTTCATATTTTCAGTTTTTGCAGTGGATCCTCCTCCTCCTCCTCCTCCTCCTCCTCCCTCCTCCTCCTCTCTCCAACAACTTCTCGTTGAGCCATTTGTTGGGGGAGGGGGGTTTCGGCCCTGTGTATAAAGGGTTCGTCGATGAGAAATTGAGGCCTGGAGTGCTGAAGCCGCAGACGGTTGCTGTCAAGCTTCTTGATCTGGAAGGTCTTCAAGGTCACAACGAATGGCTGGTAATTGACATGAACCCCCCTCCTCATAGATAGTTCTTGAAATTGTCCCTTAAAAGATTCATGTGTCCTGATACATTTTAACTTGGATTTTCTTTTGGACCCTTAAATGGTTCTATTTGCAAGGATGGCTTTAATAGCAAAGACCAACAGTTGTAAACCATTAAGTTTACCTATTTGTACCTAATATAACAACAACAACTAAACCTTTGGGTCGGTTACATGGATTCTTTCTTTCCACATAGCCCCATCATAATGTATAGAATTCATCCTATATAAAATTTATGATAAATAAGTATGACAATTTTATGCTGGCTGTCGGAAGCCTAATGCAAGCCTCCTCTTTTATTTGGGATTGAGACCGGTGATGCAAGGATGATCCTTATATGAACAAAGTTTTATCTGTAGCTAATCATAGAAAAAATTTGTACTAAACCCTTCAATTAAATAGAACAGTATTGACTTTTCAATAAACAAATCTTTATTTGTTTGATACAAAAATGGAGGTTTTAAGAACTGATCCTATCAGCCCAGATAGTAGGTGGGAGCTTTGTTCATGCAAGACAACTGGATTTTCCTGGTTCGTGGTTTTAAGTTTGAGACTTTTTGCGAGCAATTTTTCACACACAGAGAAAGAGCAACAGACAGACGCAGAATATAGTTTTCTCAGGATAATTGTAGAATATAATTGAAAGTAATTAATCATTTATGGTTTTACAGGCAGAGGTGATATATCTAGGGCAGCTGAAACACTCTCATGTAGTAAAGCTGATTGGTTACTGCTGCGAAGAGGAGCAGAGGCTGCTTGTTTATGAATTCATGGCACGAGGGAGTCTGGAAAACCATCTCTTCAAAAGTATGTTATGCGTTTCTCCAGCTGCATTAACCTTATCCACGTTCCAAAATTTTCCTAGTTCATTACCTCTCGTTCCTCGATACTTTACCTAATTGTAAGCTTTATATTCTTGGTAAAAATCATTCTAATGAAGAGAGAAGACCACCACATCAAGCAAAACCCGCATTCATTGCGACTATTTTTGGTTTTATTTTGAGAATTTTCTTACTTGAGGAAATCAGGATTTCACCATTGATTTCGATTAGGTGATAATTGGTCACAAGAAAGCCCATCGCTTTGACGCAGCAGATTAATGTTTGTGCATTCAAGGCGTTGGGATCACTTAATCTTTTAGGAAAACTTCATTTATGAACATCACAACTGTCCACCACCTTCTAGTTGACAACTTAATTTTTTTTTCTCTCTTCCAAAGTCGGATCCAAGTCGGACAACCCAAATTTATATATGGATAAACGTTTACCAACTTGCGGTTTACCGACAGCATGCACTAAGAAAAAAGAATTTCTTTCTTGCAATCATAAATACATCCGATTTAGATTTTCTTTTTTGGAGTTTTTCTCATCTGCTCGGTTGAACGCTCTGTCAACATATGCAATCTAATTTACCCACTTGACAGTATTAAATTTAAAATTTTCAAATATCCAACATGCACAAGCTAACTCTTAATGGATTAGGGCCAAATTAGTTTGATGATGGATGAATCGTGAACTAGATCACCTGATCTAGCTACACTGCGGGCGGACATCATGAGAGAGGAACATACAAAACGTCGTATTACAATGTTAACCTACGAACACCTGCAAGATCATACTGCTAGTTGTATCCGCTCTTCACATCCATCTCAAGCTTCTCACCAGGGTGTGGCATATCACATGTCAAATGATGGATCATAAGACAAATGAATGGTATCGTGTGACTTCTGATTATTAACGTTCTTCATGGGGTCCTGCCCATCCAAATGAACGTATTTGGTAGGTCAACGTTTTAACTGTTGCAACCATTCAGATCGAATGCACCACTGTAGTGAGAAAGGTCTAATGTCGATATACAACAGATGATGTTGAATCTGCATTGAACATCGATGCTGCAAATTGCAAATACCTTTGTTTCACATCAATTGGACGGTAAAATTAGTCCAGAAGTTCCTTGTTTTTCTAAAACATGACAAATTGCAGGGTTTTCTACTTCATTGCCATGGGCAGCAAGACTGAAAATAGCAGTGGGAGCAGCCAAAGGGCTTGCTTTCCTTCACGGGCTGGACCAGCCAATTATCTACCGGGATTTTAAAGCCTCCAATATTCTATTGGACTCTGTAAGTCTTCTTCTCTCGTCGTGCATGCTTAGTTGAATCTCCTTCCGGTTCTATATGATACCAGAATTAAGCCACCATTTCCTTTCCCCGAACAGGATTTCACAGCAAAGCTGTCGGACTTTGGCCTCGCTAAAGATGGCCCGGAAGGTGAAGAAACCCACGTCTCAACTCGGGTGTTGGGCACTCATGGTTATGCAGCGCCTGAGTATGTTATGACCGGTACGCTTTGCTTCTAGCTAAAACATATTATACCTATCTTCTTTGGCAGCTGAGGACAGGCCATCTTCCAGATCTCATCAATATCGGCCATTTGCCTATTGATTTTCAGGTCACCTGACTGCTAAAAGCGACGTCTACAGTTTCGGTGTTGTCCTTCTGGAGCTTCTGACAGGGTTGAGATCAATGGACAAGAAGCGGCCAGGTCGACGACAGAACCTGGTAGAGTGGGCCCGGCCCTACCTAAACGACAGCCGGAAACTTAACCGGCTAATGGATCCCAGCCTTGAGGGGCAATACTCTCTTAAGGGTACACAGAAAGCTGCAGCATTGGCCTTCCAGTGCCTAGCACGCCACCCTAAGAGCCGGCCTGACATGAGAGCGGTGGTCGAAATACTTGAACCTCTTCAACAACTCCAAGACATAGCAATCGCCCATTTTGTGTACACTGTGGCTACAGAAAACGGAAAAGTTGATGATCAGAAAGAGCGGAAACCCGCATCTAAAGAGAATAGGCATTCACAGCACACGCGAAACGGACTACATGGACACCGAAATCGTTCTCCGATCTCAGTGATGCCGACTAAGTCATGGTCAAGTCATTCGGATGGTTCGCCTTCCGGGAACTCTCCTAGTCCCAGACACAAAAGTAGAGAGGGGAAATGAAAGCAGAGAATTGCCAAGTAGCAATTAGCGGCTCCTCATACACTCAGTACGTACACTTTGGTTCAATGCCCTTCAGAAGTGGTGGCATCGAGAAATCAAGCTTCATTTTACAAGACAAATAAAACCCAAACTGTTAAGTATATATTACATGGAAAGACTTGGCTGAAAAGTTGACATGGCCATCGTGCATTTGCTTCATTGTTCCAATTCACGTCAGTGTGATTAAGTGTAGCGTCTTCATGTAGATTGTGGTTCTTGTCGAAATGTGACAAAAAATAGCAAAGAAACTGCGTTAATGTATATATACTGCTATACTCTTCAAAAAATATGTAACTGGTTTGTTCAGTAAAATGCTAAGGATATCAAAAGCAAAAAACATGCTGCCCCACAGCACAGAGACTATTAAGCTATCATGGCCTTCGTTTTCATTCCATATGTTGAAGTTCTTTAGATCATGTCCAATGAGAAGAAGCACATTCTTGTTCAGGTTGAAGTTTTATTTGCTGATTTGCATGAATCTGGTGGTACTCTGCAGGGCTTCCAATTTCCGTAAACCTCTCAACTTTTACATATACGTCCCAAAGCACTGAAGATCAATTCGAAGTGCTGCTTATGTGACTCCTAAGATATTTCTTAAGAAAGCTGCTGCTGAGATTGCAAGTTCACCGATAAAGCTGCTACTGCCTAACTGTATGTTTGCTAGTACCAGATCAACTAAAGCTTTCAGTTCATAGGAACACCTTCAAATTATATTCATGACCCTCTTGTAGTCTATATACCCGCTGTATTCTCTCCCCTTTTTGTGTTTGATGATCGTTCCCAAAAAAGAAAATCTGAATCATAAAAACACATTTCCCTGCAGTCAATCCAATAGGTGAGCATTTTGTTCAAAACTTGGGATTGAGCTAACTCACCATCTTTATTTCACGGTTCCTATTCTATGTATCCCTTTGTCAGAGGAACCCTTATTCTCTAAATTGTTAGACAACACATTCAAAAGTTGTTACAAAACAGATACTTATAGATACATACATATAGATAAGGAAATATACATATACATACATGTGTGTATTGGGAACTGAAATATAGCCCACTTACCATTAAATGAACCATATCATGCAACTTATAAAATAGAAAATCAATGCATGTGATTAACGTGTGCAATTTAAAAGAAAAGAAAGACTTGTAGAGTCTCGGTCACCAGATTCAAATATCGTTTCTTCCCACGTAAGTAGACGACTTAATTTGGAATATATCCAAACGCAGATCACCCGATCTGAAATTGTATTGCGTCTAACTGCAGTTATGTTCTCTCATAAATTTGGAAGGTTTCTCACAAGAAAAAGAAAGAAAGAAGTATTCGCCTCCCAACCATTTGGTCCCTTACACCATCCAAGTATTTGGTGCCGAATTAAGAACCCCTTTTGCAGTCGAAGACACCGTTGGAAAGGTTACTAATATAAAATTACAAGTCTCACTCACTTGTCGTTAACTTCCATAAGCTAGATTGATATATATGAGTAATGGTACCAAAACTATAAGTACAAGACGATATGAGATAAGATTATAAACTAAAATCTCAAAGCTTTCTTTGCCAACTCTATGACCCGCAGAAAATTAAGCACAAGGGTTCAGATAAGTGATCAATTCGAGAATCCAAGCATGAAAATCTCAAAGCTTTCTTTGCCAACTCTATGACCCGCAGGTAAAATTAAGCACTAGGGTACAGATAAGAGATCATTTCAGGAATCCAAGCATGGAAAGTGATGAACGAGGTGAAAATTACAGTATTGCAAGCTTAAGCTACCATTTACATCAGTTATTTCCACCAATCTGGTGGATGTTCTTGCGCGATCCATCTCTTGGAAGAATTCCAGCTGATCCACCAATATTGCTCAAGTACCACATGAAAGAACACACTTAAGAGTCAAATGCCAACAGTTGGCATTGCGTGACGGCCCTTGCATTAAGCTGTTCATAACCCCAGTTTGCCAGTAACTAAAGAGCCGTTGTTCATATAATTTTGTACTATTTACATTTAGTTAATAAATCTCATTGATGCTCTCTACCAGATCTTGTCTATTCGTTTCCCTCCAACCTAGACATGGCCAGCTTGGACCTGTGCCAGTAGTTCCAACGAGAACCAAACTGGGCCAAAAACAGGAACCATGAAACTGGATCTAGAATCAGACTAGGAATGGGGGACTACCTGGTTCGGTTCTGGTTGCATGTACCTTCTATGGAACAAGAAATGAGTAGGAACTGGAATAGGCTGTTCCATACTTTTATTTATTATTTTCAAAGTTTTTTATTAATTTTTCCATTCAAAAAAATTGAGGGCTCAAACTGAATCGGAACCAGAACCCGTGGTTACTAGAACCAGTCTATTCCCAGTTAGTTTTCGATTCGTGGTTCCAGGAAAATCGAAACTCGCCATGTCTACACTAAACTTATCTCTCTCGCCCTCTCTTTTAACTAGAGAATACATATATATATATATATATATATATATATATATATATATATATATATCTTTAAAAATCTCAATCACCTGATAGAAGAGATTGATGATTGAAATAAAAAAGTACATCACAACCCATTGCAACACAAAAAAGAAAAATGCACTTTTACATTTTGGGCTTGGTTACTTGATTAAAAAGAAACTTTTGTTCTTTGGTTGGATGATTGAGATTTTACATATATGGGTGTCTCTAAACCTTCATCGATGATAAATCATCTATATCAATTCGAACAATCATATTGAAAGGATAAATAGTCCAAACTAAAAAAAGCAAGAGATAAAAGTATCTTTTAAAAAATGACAAAGTAAATCATTTACTTTTTCACCTTTTGCTATTTTGATCTATACCATATCTTTTTGTCTATCTTAATAGTTGAAATCGACATAAATTGTCTAACGTGAATGGAAACTTGTCGACTTATATAGATAGAGATAGAGAGAGACTAATATGCTTGCCCATGTTCCAAAGTAAAAAATACACATATGAATCAAGTACACTTTAAAAAAGTAAATGGAGATTTAAATTTTTTCAACTATCCATTTCAAGAGATGGTGATTGAGATTTTCAAAGATGTGGCATGTACATAATATGGTATCTTTGAATTGTATATCACATAGAAATATTTTAAAAGCATAGGTTACTCGTCTCTTTCGAATATTAGTTAGGAACTACTACTGCATCACGTATTTCCCGTACCAACCCCCTCTCCCACCCAACCACTCTTACAGAAAAAAATTAATAAGCCCTAAAGTCAGCTTAGAGCCAGAACCGAACTGGGCCGAGAGAACTGACCATTCTTCCTTCGGTGAAATTGGCAGTTAAACTGCAGGTGCAGCCCTTTCTTTATTAAATTTTTTCAATAGTTGTCAGCGTTTAGACGGTTTTGGATCCGAATAAGTGGTTCCGAATGGTAACGGAAACTAGCCTGGTTCCCGTTGGGTTCCTGGTCATGGTTCTGACTGATGATGCTTTTGGCTGCTTTGAGTCACTACTCAGCTTTCGTGACCGCTGCTATTGAATATTCTACATTTCCTTTTCTGCAGACTACAATACTCACGCGTGCACAGGCAAAGTGAACTGTGCTTCATTATCTTCAATCGATTGTCCTCCACATTCCATGTCTCAACAGTGCCCTTTCCTTAACTTTCGGTGACCAAATAAACTGCACTTGAGTTTTCTGCTTCAGCACAATTGGCCGCAATGAACTTCCATAATGGCTGCTAACTATTATTAACCAATTAACCAGCTTGTATCGAATACCGTGATTCCATCTCAATATCTGTTAACATTTTACATCGGTCCAAATTATGTCCTCACAATCTGTGCTCTGGAATCAACCGAAAGATCTCAAGTAAAACACTCATCACACAGTGACACTCACACGCATCAATGGGAGTGTTCATTTCGTTGTTGAGGCGAAAGACACACTCGATCTCCTTGATTGAAAATGATGGAGATCTGTGGGGCACCGAAGAGCCGAGGATTGTGGAGGGGTTGGTCGCGGTAGGAGTCTACCTTTCTCCCTGTCCTCGCGACGCAGCTGAAAATCCAGGGGAGGTGCGTTCTGTTGACAAACAGCACAAGTGCATGTGAGTTTGACAATAAGGTCAGAGCCGGATCGCGCCAATCTGATCAGAAGTCGCTCCGGTTTTAGTTTGACTAGGTGCATTAATGAGTCAGAAATCGGTCTTCTCATGAAACACCAGCCTCTCGACAACCCACCCTTTGGCATTTATCCCACGACTCCCACTCTTTGCAGCGTTTACACAAGAACCCGTCAACTTGATCAAGTTAAAAGGCTCGATAAATTAGGCCTTCTTTTTGTCCTTTGACAACGAGCTACTTGCTAAGTTGCCTTGGTCGTTTGACACTAATGAATGTACTTGTTTGTTCATAATATTAGAGCATGTACTGGCTTAATAAGCCTTACAAAAGACGATTTAAAGCTGCTTGATGCATGTTAAATATTAGCAAAAGTGAATTTCTGGAACTGCATGACATGGTTCTGGGTTGAGAGTTAAGTTAACCAACCAGCAAGGTATCGATCAACCTCGCCAAATAAATCCAGTTTACAGCCATAATATGCATGAATCCCACATTTAGATTAGACCAATATTAATCAACACGGTTGCATTCATGATACATCAGACCTTGACCATGGGCCAACCACCTATCATAACACATGCAAACAAGCAAAAGAATAAAATAAAGATGTGTGAACGAAGCAAAAGAAATCATGGCCATTGTAATTATTTTATGCCTGCTTTATAATTACACTTGCACGACGATCACCTATAAATATACATCTTGTTTGCTCGCTGGAGTGTGAAAGAATCCCCGAAATCCATCCACCACCGACAATCATGTCAAGGATTGCCAACTCGTTCTGGGTCATAGCTCTCTTCATCTCAGCCACTTTCTCCTCCGCAGTCGCAATCTACACGGCCACTGCCACCGACTACTTATACGTAAAGAATGCCTGCGCTTCGACTCTGCACCCGTCACTCTGCTTCTCCACACTCTCTCCCCACGCCAGCAGAATCAGGGGAAACCCTAAAAAACTTGTGGGGATAGCTGTCTCCGTGAGCCTGAACTCCGTCTCCGAAGCAGCCATGTACATGTCGAGCATGCGTCAGACTTCAGGCGGCAACGCCGAGAAGATTGCACTGTCTGACTGCACAAAGGTACTAGCCGACGCTTCCAGCAGAATGCGGGCGTCCATGAAAGAGCTGAAGGCGCTGAGGAGGGAGACGCTAAGGTGGCAGCTGAGCAACGTTCAAACTTGGATGAGCGCAGCTCTCACCAACGAGAATACTTGTACCGACGGGTTTGAGGGCCTCGACGAGGCCGTAGGCGGTGCTGTCTCAGGCAAGATAGGTTGTGTTACGGAGGTGACAAGCAATGCACTGGCCCTCGTCAATTACCTTGCTTCTCAGGTGCAGACGCATCCTTGATTCGGCATGCGTACGACCTGGAATATTGATGCAACGCTAATTTCACTGAAAGAGACGTTCTGTGGACTATGCAGAATCTACTGCAATTTCTCCTTCCTCTGGCTTCTTTGTTTGTCTAGTAGGAAAGTTTCACTCAGAAAGGTTGCGTGAGTTACTCTCCCTTGAGGGTATTCCCATCATATGTGATATAGACGTAGTCTTATGACTGCAAGTCGGAAGATATGATAGCATAATAGAAATCTATTCCCAAATTAAGCATCAAATTTCGTATTTTGCTAAAATCATTAGACATTAGTGACCACTGTCACGACCACCACTGTCATCGTCGTTGTTATCTATAAGCATCAATTTCTTTCTGTTACTAGTTCAAGTAGATTCTACGCAGTCATTCTCGGTTGTTCTAAATAAACATCTCTGAAATATAATTAAATGTGGCTAAATATATACCTGGATGAACTGCGCAGATTCTGCAACGACCAAGTGGTAGAATATGATAATCTTAAATCAGAAAGTTGCTGTCTGTTCTACCCGTTGGGGAGCTTGAAGTAGAGCCTGCATGCAACTGACCGTTAGATTTTAACTAGAAATGTTAAAAGTACGTTGTCCCGGAAACGCCAAAGATGATATCTACGCTTTAAGGGTTTACTTATGGTTCCGGCTTCCAAATTAAAGAGGAAGCATTGGCTTCAAATGAAATTGATGGCCCTGCATGGATCTAAACAAACTCATTCGTCCAAATCGATATGAGATCTTGGGACCTAACTTTTCCATTCTCCTCATAACAAATACAGCTTTGAGACTCTTAAAGCCATATGTGATCTGGCCAGCATTATTCAGTTCCAGCAGGCCTGCGGATTACTGAGCATGCCAACTATCAGATTTGTGTCGATTGGGGACATATTTCGATCTGTATCCTAGATAAAATCAAAAGATTCCTTAACTATCTTAACGATTTAAAACAAACGAGAGAAAATTTACGTGAGAACTGACAATGCAGTACAATTCAGCGCAGATTACGGGCAGTTGGTTTGCTTGAAATTTTTTTGGAATCATGGTACCAATTTCCTAGCGCAGATCATGGGGGAGTTGGTATATGCATGTGCACCAGTAAACATATTTCAATGGTTGACTACCCTTGCTGCAGGGTGATCAAGGTAATTAAAAAAACGAACTAAATGGAGCTATAAACTGAATCGGGAGCTAGCCTGGAGCCATCAACTAGTGGATATTTGAATACAACATGTCTTTCCTTTTCTTGATTTTTCTTTAATGTTGATGAATAGAAATCCATCGTGATCTAGAACTGATTCATAAACGTTTTGATTATTGCTCTATTAGATGAAGATTGCACCAAAGGAAACAAAAGATTGATAGAATATGTTCTCTCTTTGTCTGAAGAAAGTTGAGGTAACGTTGATGAGGGGTTCAATTTTTAAAAGTATAGTGGGAAGGAAAAAGGAGTGCAATCAATTGAGATAAGTGCGCGCATGGCCGACCACATTATGCTTTGCCTGGTGGATTGCTTTAAGATGAAAGCAGGATATTGTGGAACAATTTGTGGAACCTGCCAACCTCTGCATGTTTTTCGACCCCCAACGATCTTAATGAGATACATGGTCATGAGATAAATGCAGATATGCCGAAATCATATATATTCTATTAGCATGTTTCATCTACAAAGAGTAATGAATGATCTGCATTGGTCTCAACCAGCATGGTCGTCCAATTATCTGTACTGTGATAGAATTCACGTATAATTGGGAGTTTTTTCTGGAGTAATACTATTAGAACTACTTATGGGCTTCCTTGAAAAGGGAAGAGAAATGTTTCATCAGATAATTCCAAATTTTAGCATTCTGTCTACTCTTATAGATAGAATGGATTTGTATTTAATTTTTCTGCTGTGACGCATTGGTTAGTAAAGTGTTGAGAAAGGTTGAAGACATGGAAATTGCCTCACACGTCCAAATAATTAAATTGAATGTGCGTAGCAATGGAAGCACTTGTCATAATTATCCAGTCTCTTCATTAAGTTTCAAGCTTCCATAAGAATTTGAATATTTTTTTGATTAAGTATACCATCAATGTCCAGAAGCCCAAAGGTGAACTTGGCAGCTCTATGTTGCTGGAGGGATTTAGATGAAACCAGAGGCAGGTCCACCAGTCAAAGCATTTAGATGGTGTTTGGGAACTGAGAAATTTGAGTTGGTGATGACACCTATTCAAAGACTTTTAAATCCGTTGTGATTCCCACGTACCATCCCCTTTTTTCTTCAGAATGACTCTCTCTCTCTCTCTCTCTCTCTCTCTCTCTCTCTCTCTCTCTCTCTCTCTCTCTCTCTCTCTCTCTCTCTCTCTCTCTCTCTCTCCGCGCGCATACGTGCTGATTTTTGAAACTCATGTATACGAGCTTCTTTTAAAAAGAAAAAAAAGAACTTCCGAAGGTCTAGTCAATTTGGTTAATGGGATTCAAATCCTAAATAGGGTAGTGCCAAAACTACTATATCATGAAGTCTTAGTTGAATTCAACAGTACGCGACATTTTAGTGTTTCCTGCAATTAAATTTGAGTTTTATTAATGGAGCTCGCCTTTATTTTTATATTTTTTATTATCGCCAACTGGTCTCTATCGTATAAAGAGTCCCCTCTTTGTGAAAATTACTCGAGCAAAACAAGCACAATATGTAGGATGAGTGTGAAGAACAGTCCTTCAATGTTTCAAATAGAACGAACAGTGGAGGATTGATAATCAATAAGTCTAGATGTTTCGAGATTGTCAAATGAGCTGAACGTGGTGAGCTGGGTCGATATTGTAACTGTCTGTTAAGACTCTTGCTTGTTCCGAGCTGGTCTTCTTGGCTCATTTATATCGAGACAAGTTGCAACTTGTCCCGTTTTAGGATGCCACTGCATGGTTGTAGATTTTATGAGCTCAACAATACCATACCGCATCATAGTAGAAAATATGTTTTTTTTTGTTACATTAAAATTTTGCGGAACCTAATTGATAGTAGGGTCGAATTAAATTTCAAAATAAATTTTGGCTCCGTGAATCAGTGGTATTTGTATGCCGGAGCTTCATGTCTATCCAATGCTTTGGATTGGATTGGATTCGGGTCAAATACGACCCCATTAACAAAAAAATACATATGTGTGCACATATGCATGAAGACATGGCGGGTTCCTAAGCAGCCCGGTTCGCTGGAACCGGAACTAAACCAGAACCGGTGGTTACAAACAGTTAATTCCAGAAATATACATATGTGTGCACATATGCATGAAGACATTATATTTTTCAATTTTTTAATAGAAATATCAGTTGACAATTCCAGAATCATATTAAGAACTCTTTTGGGCCGGTTCGGTTGAGGTTCCATTTTTCGGGCTAGACATGTCTAGATGCATATAGAGGTTCTTTTTCTTTTTTCCTTTAAACACTGCCAAAATTTCACAGCTCGAATAATGCAATTGCAGATCTATAACATTCTTGTTTCAGTCACCTCCGTTGAATAAATTGATGTTCGATAGTGATATTCAAATCGGCACCTCGATATAGACACATTTCTACAGTTTGAATCTTTTCACAAAGAGCAATAGCTCACCCACTAAATAAAGCAGGGATACTGTCACCCACAGTGGGATAATCACTCATAGGACTTCCTCTTGCGATCAACCTGGTCCATTTCCATCCATTTGCATTCTTTTCTGTTCACAGGTCTTGGTCGTCACAGTTTCTCTGTTTTGTTGTGGTGAACTCTTTATGGGAGTCGAATTCACAAGTTGAAGGGGGTCATGAGTTCGATACCCACCGCATGTGAAAAAGAAAGAGTTTCAATCTTTATCAGCACTTCTTTGCCGGACATGTGATTCTCACAGCAAGGTTTCTTCCCTCTCGGGGAGATGATTCTTATCTTATCCGGCCATTAAAAGAGGGAAAATAACAGGGGAAATCTCGTCCCACTGTGTTACTACTCAAACAATTAGCCTTTCTTGTCAGGATATATCGTCGACTGGGAACTTAAATAGACGGCGGCCTAAATCATGAAAGGGAAAGCTGGAAACCACAAGTCGCTCATCCGGTCTGAACAAAACTGGCTGCAACACTACCAAGTAAATATTTCTTCTGTCCGCAGGTGTTGACAAGTATTAATTATATTCGGCGAAGAGATAACGAAGAGCAGTGATGGGCAAGTGTTAGACGTTTGTTGCTGCAACTGATAGAGGCCTAAGTATCCGACATGGAAAGTGTTAAACCCATAACTCTTATCCGACGTATGAAACGAACTTGGACGTATAGGAAAATGGTTCAGGATAACGTCTGCTTTCTATTCATATCAAAGAAGACAAATGCAGTGTTGATTCTTATCTACATTGTCCTCTACTAACGGTCTCGGCCTCCTGTATAAATCACCCCTCCAGAATGAGGGAAGAACCAGGGAAACACCTCTCTCTCTCTCTCTCTCTCTCTCAAAGATGAGTGCGCGTTGCTTCATTTCATCCTTTCTCATTTGCGTCCTCATCTTACAGGTCTGGCACGTCTCAGAAGCACAGATCCTCTTTCAGGTGAAGAATGAAAATGATCTTTCATTCATCGGTTACATTCTCTCACACAAACTAAGTTTTACCGTTTTCCCTTGTGTTTCTTGATAGGGATTTAACTGGGAATCGTGGAAGAACACGCAAGGGTGGTACAGAGTGCTAAAGGGCTTGGTGCCACAACTTGCTGCAGCGGGTATTACACACGTATGGCTACCGCCGCCTTCTCAGTCAGTCTCACCCGAAGGTAAAACTTAAATCACCACGACTACTCAAAGGTCATCGAATTCCAATGTTTGATGTAGTGCACAGCATGTTGCATTAGTTTCCAGTCACAGCAGATGTGACTTATAACCGTTCCAGGGCCTCCCTAGATTTGCGAGCTCTTGGGTCCCAATCAGGTCTACAGCAAGTCAAAATGTTGGAGGTGAACGTTGATAATATATGGACATGACATGTTCGAGTTGATTTTAGAGAATATAAAATAATTTAAATTTTTTAAAAGTTTTGAAAACGTACGAAAAATAATATTATTATATTGATGTTTCTCGAAAAGCAATAGGTGAACCGCAGGATCTAATTCACAGTTCCAATTTCTTTTCTCCTCTTCTCACACCCGGATCTTTTATACTTGTCATTTTTAGATTTGTTTTCGTATTTTAATCTATGTACAAGAAGGTGAGATTCACGTATTGGCTCAGGATTAATCTTTTGTTTCTCTGGTAGCTCTTCGAGTGCCTTTGTCTGAATTTTCGCATTATTGGCTTCAATTCTAGCAACAAAATGAAGTAAATGTTTGTGCCGCTCGATCATTTATGTACAGGTTACATGCCCGGAAGACTCTACGACCTAAACGTGTCGAAGTATGGAAACCAAGCAGATCTGGTTGACCTCATCAACACGCTGCATGCATCCAACGTGAAGGCCGTCGCCGACATCGTGATCAACCACCGGACAGCCGAAAGGAAAGACTCTCGGGGCATATGGTGCATCTTCGAGGGCGGCACGCCCGACGACCGCCTCGACTGGGGTCCCTGGGCAATATGCCGCGGCGACACTCAGTACTCAGACGGCACAGGACACGATGACACTGGCGAGGACTTTGGGGCTGCCCCAGACATCGACCACCTGAACGACAGGGTCCAGAACGAGCTCACCGACTGGCTCAACTGGCTGAAGTCTGACCTCGGCTTCGACGGTTTCCGCCTCGACTTTGCCAAGGGATACTCCGCAGCCATCGCCAAGGGTTATCTCGACCGCACATCGCTGGAGTTCGCTGTCGCTGAGATATGGGGTGCCATGAGCTATGGCGGGGACGGCAAGCCGAACTACAACCAAGATCCTCACCGCCAGGAGCTGGCCAACTGGGTGAATGGCGTGGGAAGCGCATCAGGCGCGTTCGACTTCACCACCAAAGGGATCTTGCAGGCGGCAGTAATGGGTGAGCTATGGAGGATGATCGATCCACAAGGGAAACCGCCGGGTTTCATCGGTTGGATGCCAGGGAAAGCCGTCACCTTCGTTGACAACCATGACACTGGTTCCACACAGAGATTCTGGCCTTTCCCTTCGGACAAGGTCATGCAGGGCTATGCTTACATCCTCACCCACCCTGGCATCCCTTCTATTGTGAGCATCTCTTATCTTCTGATTCTCTCACGAGTGAAATTCGCTGTCATTTTAATTTCATGCATAATCGGAGTTAGTCGTTTCACTTAACCTTTCGGGTCTATTAACGTTTAAACTATTGTTCTTTTGGATTGGTGGTCATAGTTCTACGATCATTTCATTGACTGGGGCCTTGGGAAGGAGATCAGCACGCTGACGGCAATTAGGGAGAGGAATGGGATCCATCCGGAGAGTACATGCCGGATAATTAAGGCGGAGGCAGACCTCTACCTCGCGGTCATCGACGAGAAGGTCATAATCAAGATCGGCTCCAGGTTCGATGTGTCGAGCTTGATTCCCCCGCAATACAAGATAGTAGCATCGGGCAGCAATTATGCCGTCTGGCAGAAAATGTAGAAGGTTGCAGTTGCTTCTATTTGGTGGCGTGGCCACCTAACTATTAATAACTTCATTTTTCGATTCTCCGATTGTTATCTCATTATTGAAGGAAACTATTATACGACAATAATTTCAGAGTTATCTTTTTGTTGAATTCTCATATAGTAAAGGTTCTCTCTCTCACGCAACACACACACACTTTGTTTCTCTTCATAAGGCCGAAACCCATCACTTTCATTGATCGGTTTGGAGAGAGTTTGTTTCAAACATACAGAGAGACTTTCAAGTAATTCTAAACTGGGTAGATGGGAGTGTGATGTCATCACCCTTTTGGGCGAACTGGGGCAGGCGAGAGTATGATGTCATTGCCTTTTCTGATCAACGTCTTTGTATAGCCACTCTATTCCAATAAGACTTGGCAAAACTCAACTGCTGGAGTCTTTACCTTCCAGTGAATTTTCAGTGATTGTTTCAATGGTTCATGCTTCAATAGAAAAAGAAGTTCTCCTTCCGATAAAAACAAGAGATGAAAGATTTCTTGAAAAGATCAATGCACAGCAAACGTCAGCTGCAGAATAATGTTTTGTTTTTTGGGTTCATTCCTTTGGTTCCGTGTATTCGAATTTTCAACCTCCATTCATCATACGTCATCAGATTTATGGGTATGTACAGGTCGAATGATACCCACACCTTGATTACAGTTGTTTCACTTGTTTGCTCGGGAATGAAGCCCTCAAATTCAAGAACACCCATACATGTTAGCTAATTTTTCACGCCTGATTTAAGTGCATAGTATATAGATTCAAAGAAAAGAGAATTGTATGATGTGCTCTTTACTGGACATACGTAATCTGAAACTAGCTAAAAGGTAAGGGTCTAGTACTTTTCTGAGTTTTTTACGGCAGGCAGTTCATTCCTTTAAAGGAAGCCTAGGATTTAAAACCAAAATTTCCTGTAGATAAAGTAATACACTGGCCCTCTGAATCATATTATTAAATATATCTTTGATCATTGTGATGTCATTATTGAAGCATAATAATTGAGATACAGATAGAGAAAGGTGAAAGCAAAAAGATGTCTACCCAAATATAACGGCTCACCTTTTTCCGTATTGTCAAGTGCAATGACCTCCCATGGGACGCCAGCAGAATCCACTATCAAATTTCAACCCTTGTCTCATTCATCGCACACATAACTCCCCACAAAGGCAAGTATTAAAAGAATTAACGAACCCATTTAAATTTTTCCCTATTTACACACAAGGATTTAATTTTTACAACTTCCTTGTGTCTGCCAATGGTCAACCCACAAAAAAGCAAAGAAAACCACGCAAAAAGAAAAAAAACTCACGAAGAGGAAGAAGAAAATAGGATGGGACTCACGCTGTATAGCAACAATAACTAGTGTGTCTTTTGGTGGCAGAAACTTCATCATCAATGATCAATTTTATGGCCTGGCCTGAATCTGGGTGCTGCAGCTCTCCATTAATCCCAGTGGCCTCTTTCCTCTTTGCCTCCAATCTCTTCTTGCTCATTATCTCGTGGATTTTGTAGATCATCTGCGTGAAGGCCTCCTCGACGTTCTTGTTCTCTAAAGCCGATGTCTCCATGAAGAAGAGGTCTTCCCGCTCGGCTAAGCCCGCGCCCTGTTCCACGCTGACCGCCCTCTGGTTTTGAAGATCCGATTTGTTGCCGACGAGCATAATCACCATGCTGGGATCGCTGTGCTCTCTTAGCTCCTTCAACCACTTCTCGACGTTATCGAAAGTAGCTTGCCGAGTGATGTCATACACCATGAGTGCCCCCAGTGCTCCACGGTAATAAGAACTCGTTATGGCTCTGAACCTGACAAAGATCCAATTGTTCAAGGCTCTATACATAAATTTTATAAAGATTCGGTTCTTGTATAATATGTTCACTGAAATTTACGTGTGGTTAAGTGATTGCAAATAAGCATAACTACTCGCAGGCATCCGTTTAACTCAATGTGTAGATGTGTCTGCCATTGTTTATTAAATGTGATGCACATGTTCTGGGTTCAGTGCCTTGTTTAAAGCTCGGATCTCGTATATGTTCTCCAATAACTAAATTGCGACAGGTAAATTTACAGGCTTACAATTGATAGAAAAACTCACAACCATGTGTTGCTTGCGTCGACCTAATGAAAATATCACACACACACAGGTAGAGAGAGAGAGAGAGAGAGAGAGAGAGAGAGAGAGAGAGAGAGAGAGAGAGAGAGAGAGAGAGAGAGAGAGAGAGAGAGAGAGAGAGAGAGAGAGGGAGAGAGACCGTTCTTGGCCGGCGGTGTCCCATATCTGAGCCTTGATAAGTTGGTCGCCGATGCTGATGGTGCGATGGGCGAACTCGACGCCAATCGTGGGCTTGCTGTCGAGGCGGAACTCGTCGCGAGAGAAACGAGAGAGGAGGTTAGACTTGCCCACGGCGGAGTCTCCAATCAGCACAGCCTTGAACAGGTAGTCGCACTCGCCGTCCATGGTCTGCGCCATGTTTAGTATCTCCTAATCACCAGAGAGGATAAACTAACAAGCCCAGAAGAACACCTCCCACAAAGAATATGTATACAAATGATCTATAACTAAGTAAATGCTTGGGTGTGGAGAGAGAGAGTAGGGCCAGATTTCTTTCTTTTCTGAAGTGAAATCACAGGAACGCCCTGTTGCTGCTGCTTGCTTCATCGCATTGAAAAATCTTCTTTTTTTATCATATTATCTTGTGGGACATTGATGCCTTTCCTTGTGTAGAACCTAGATCTGAGGCTAAGGTGAATCTGGTTAGGGCTCGACAAGACTAGTAAATCATGTCGAATATAATGCCTGGATTCAGCTTGTTGATAAACCCAGCAACGCAAGAATATTCACTAAGGTTATTATTATAATCTTTGCTCAAGCAGAATTTGTTACTGTTCCACAGCATTCAGTGGATTCAACCTGGATTCTCAACAAGAAAATTTACGTAAACCGTGAGTTTAGAGATGGCGTACATGATTGGTTTTGAGCTCCTGCAAAAGTGTAACAAAATGACCATCTTCATGACTTGTACTTTTTTATTATAGTAAAAGGTTTCTTTTATCTAAGCATCACAAAAGAAGGTTAAGTTCCTCGATGTAGTGCGGGAGGTCCTTCGTGGTTTTTGTGCTGCATACTATAAATATGACTGGACAATGTGTTCCATTAAGATCCAAAGCCCCACCACTGATGGGTTGAGCGCACAAAAAGGGGGAGACTTGCCGACAATCCAAATCATGGTCACCACCGCCATTGCTCTGGCCTACAAGTTGGGAGCGTGCACCAGATGCTGACTTTTACTCCTTATGCTTTAGTGTCATTTAATACTTTGGTCTAGAGGGTCACTGTAACACTAAACAAGTGACTCTTTCAACCAACAGTTTCATCACTCCACAGGTCCACACCTCTCAACGCAGGTATCATTTTTTATCTGTTTAGTATTCTTTGTAATTTGTGGAGTAATTCACTGTATAGTGTTGCCACTGAGATGAATCCTTATGAAAACAGAGGATGACCAGGTCGAATTAATCATGAGTCTGCCGCTACAGTACGCATAGGAGAGAAAGGAAAATATCACTCATAGACCGAGCTCTTCATCCCCCGGACAGTCCGACTGTGACAGCCTAGGACCTTGACCTGACCAGAGAGGGAAGAGTAAGTTCTTGTGAACCCTTTGATATATGACCTTGCGGCTATTAAAAGAATTTAGTGTTGGGGTATCAAGGCTCAGGAAGTATTTATACACTGGACTCTGTTTAGCAAACTACTGTTAAGACGATAGCGGAGTTGAATTTGGAACGATCGGTCCTCCATGGCTCCTGCTACTTGGCCTGTCGAAATCACGCGTGCTGGATTGGTTTCTGGCGCACCAACCTACTCTGTTTATGGCTTCATTTTCATCTGTTATCCGTTGCAACTCCTTTACCTCTAGTTTTGTTATCTTCATACCTTTATCAAGAAAATCTGAATCTTCAGCTGGCCATGAAATGCTGCTTAAACTTATCTATTTGTTTCTGCCCTTCAACTGTCCCCAGCATTTGTGTTCATCAAAGTCTTCTTTTATTGCGCCGTTATGCTACTTCCCCTTAAACTAATCGTCACATTGAACTACTGTGTTACGGCACTCATCAAGTTTAAGGCTTTCATTGCTGTTAGCACCATGTTCGATTTACAATCAGATAATTACTTCAAAAGGTTAACCATAAACATAAAAGCGGCTTCAGAAAATGGCATGTCTTGAGGTCGCCATCTTCACCTTCCGCATCGGAACTTTTAGCAAGTCTGGAAATCCAATAACATGTAGAACTATAGCCTCACCAAATGTACGCCCTTGATGCACCACAAATTGGTACTTCATGTGGAAATACATGCATCAAAGATAATTTCGGCAAGAGAATATGAACTATACCACGGCCACTGGCGAAACCTATGTTCAGAGCTCATGGCTTCATTCTTAAAACAAACTGCTATTGCCCGTTATGCAGCACCCACCCCTTTAAAAACATGAACTGGGCCATACGTGGAAGATCAGTAAGACACAGCATAATGGTTGAGAAACACTTGCACCACAAATTTTTTCAGAGCCATGCTCTTGCTAAAACAATAATCGGATGCATGAGTCTGCAAGTTCCTCATGCACCATGCTAATAGCCAATTGTGCAAAGATAAAGCATTCTAGAAAACGGACTACCGTAACACCCATGAGCAATAGCATAAGATATAACTGCCATTCTTAAGTTGGTAAAGCCCTAGCAAATCACAAGAAATGTCAAGACTGCCGCTGGAGTTCTACGATGATATGTGACTGATTCAAGCCGAAATGGAAAAACAATTTAGGATATATCTTTATCACAAACATAAACAGTTCCCAAGTTTTTCCATTTGCGTGAATCAAGCAGTCCAATTTGACCGCATGGAAGGATAACTAGCTGTCGTCGGGTGCATCATTTGCAGTTCAATTTCAGAATTTTTGAGTTTCTCCAGCTTCCAACTCAATCTCATCCTTTTCTTTTACTCACTGCAAGAATTTCTGAGGATGAACTCCCAGCATGGCAACACAAGCAAACCAGTGACTTTCTTATACAACTACCAACTTGTCAATCGTAGCTCTGATATACCCTTTAGTATCTACAATATTTCCCTGTAACATGAAGTATTATGCTATGGTTAGTAGAGTAGAGGGAAAAGTGAACCAGTCATGTAGCTCTCGACTTAAAAAACCTCCTCTCTTCATAGCTCCAACAGCCTTATCCGTCTGCTTTTCCCTCACTACTCTTCCGTAAGAATTTCCCTTTCTTTCAAGGTGTAAAGGTGTAGGGATTCTGCTTTGTCATTCACTCCTCTCATGCAAGCACCAAGAAGGCATTGGAATCTCTGATGCCACATTCATGATATATGAATTCCAGGACACAAAATGCCACATTATCATCCCTTAGATTACCTTCAACAGAGAGCAATATAAATATATAATTTGATATTGCTAGTCTCTCTTCAGTCATTCTCATGAGATCCCTTAATCCGAGTAAACACCTCTTCCTCAATCTTCACTTCTTCATGGAGCCTTAGAGGGAACCAATAACGGTGATGCCTCTGCTCAGCCAATCTCAAACTAGCAAGTTGCTTGCTGGTAAGATTAGCAGTCTCATGGATATTCACAACTATACAGAGAGTGTGCTCCAACCAACCTTCGCACTTTTGTTTCTCACAGACCATTTCCTCATGAACTTTTTCCACATGCAGCTCTAGCACCCTGACACTGAGTTACATGCATTCATTCAGATGTTGTAGAAGACAACAATAAACAGTATCATTGTCTGATCTGCCAACTTACCCGGAAAACTCTTCTTTCAGATTGGCCTTCGGCCATACACAACTTCATGGTTTGATTGGAAGGATGAGCATCTACACCTAAACCTAACTGCTGCAACTTTGGCATGAGGGCCTCAATTTTCTCTAAAACGCCTTCTCATGCAATGATGGGCAGCTAACTTTGAGAATCCAACCTTGGCATGCACTTAGTGCGGTATGTGTTGTTTGCTCGGCTTTAGGATCTTTCCTATTTCACACTGCCCAAACGCGAAACTGAAATGCTGAGGACAAAGCCTTGTGGGAGTTGTGAAACATGTTGAGAACTAGATTTACTTAGATACTTTCAGATTTTAGATAGTCAATAGTTTCTTATTTTATGAGATTTAGTATGCAAGGAAGTTTACAATTTGGCTTTTTGTTATCTGAAAATCTTGTTTCCAGGAAAGTTGCTTATTTTATTATTAAATTTCTGTATGATTTGAGATTTGAACTATGTCAAACTATTTTGATATTAACACTTAAATTTAAAATATAGCAATTTTCAATATATTTCACAAGCAGCTCTTCCCCACTTGAACTAGAATATATCAAACTTAGCACCTGCTTGGTCATCTATGGGTATTGAATATTCTATATTAGGCGAGCAGTTCGTGTCTTTTTTCTCTCAAATGTGCTTGCTGGTTCCTCTCAAGGCGACACATTTCTCTCTTTCAATCCTTTCCGTGTTATTCTTAATAATTTATCATTAAATAGTTTGGACAGAAATACATACGTCAATACACTGATGTCAGAAGTTGGAGGATATACTGCCAAAAAAAAGTTGTTGTAGGCTTAAAAGATGTAAGGAAATCGTAAAATGTAATTTGATTTATTGAATTTGGACGAGTATAAACTCAGAATAGATCAAAATAACAAGGAAACCTGGCAGCTAACTCACACCTACTGCTGCACGCAAAAGTTTACTTTTGCTTTGGTGGTTTTGGAACGAAAGGTGCCGTTTTTTTGTAAGAGCATCGATAGTGTTATTCTTAGTCAGAACAAACATGTGGCTAAGTGTAGGGATGTAAATGAGTAAGTTCTCATTGGGAATTAAGTACTGGACTCCCAGAATATTGAATTTGAATCCAGTTGCCATCACTGCCTCTGCTAGGATCTGTATGTAACCTTATATCTCAAGAGATGACTGCTACCACACAGACAGTGACTCCTCTTCCCGGATAACCATTGTGAGTTCTTGCCAATGTCCTTCGTCGTTTCCCCGAACAATTACTAGCGGTGCGGGGAGGGGGAGGATATCATCCTCCCGATGGCCAATGTCCGCCACCTAAGGCGGGATGACTGTGTTTTGGTGGGTTTGTGGTTAAAATTTAGGATCAGTTTGGTTTGCTTTTGCAAGGGATTCACAGGAGAAAGTCCATTAAACACAACTTGGGAGGAGAATTGTATTCCCTCGATTTAAGGCAATCCAAAACCTACAAGGGTTGTCGAAGCTGATACGATAGGCGTAAATTCCTTTATCATGCTTGATTCAGCTGCCCAATGGTATGAATGATTTGGAGTCCAAAAGTTGAGGACCATCGATTCAAATTAATTTATCATTAAGACTTCTTAGCTTTTCGTTCTATATTCAGAAATTTTCAAATATTAGAAGCATATTACATTATAGATTTGATATTCAACGTTAAGGTTACATTAAAAAATAAAAGAACAGAGCCAGAAATAGAAGAGAGGCGGGTCTCTTCCTTGCCCTTTCTCGTTAATAATTTCAGGGCACCATTGACCTATCACAGCATTATCTGGAGCCTTTTACTTCCATGTGCATCAGTAACGTGTAATGAATGAATGCAGTTCCTTCCTTCAAGTTCACTTGCTTCCAAATTGTGCACTTACGTCCGTCCAGTTATGGGTGCAACCAATAACTAGTTAAATAAATCATCCTCTTTGCGGTCCATCACATAGGGGTTGTTGAATTTGACAAGAGCAAGGAAAAGCAGGCATGTCAATGGATCGGAACAGTAGCTGAAATTACCCATACCCAATATAATTAGGTCCCCGGTGATCGAGTTTGATGCATATAACTAGCCCAAATTTTCCTCCTTATCTTATTTAGTTGTATTTTAGTCTGCTAAGAAAACTAATGAAACTTTAGAAGCTTATAAGAAAGCAAAGAAGGAAGCAAAAAAGGCCGTTAGTGAAGCAAAAGCTAAGATTTGGGAGGACTTATATAAAAAACTCAACTCAAAAGAGGGTGAAAGAGATATTTTTAGGATAGCTAGGGCTAGAGATAAGAAAACTAAAGATCTTAATTATGTTAGATGCATAAAAGACGAGGATGAAAAAATTCTAGTGGCAAATGATGATATAAGAAATAGATGGAAAAACTATTTTTATAATCTTTTTAATGAAAATAAAGATGTTAGTATTAGTTTAGGAGATTTAGCCAAGTCAGAAAAGTATATAAACCACAATTTCTACTGACGTATTCAAAAGAATGAAGTCAAAGAGGCTCTTAAACATATGAAGAGTGATAAATCGGTAGGACCATATAATATTCCTATAGAAGTTTGGAAAATACTAAGAGAAATAGGAATCACTTGGCTCACAAGACTATTTAATGAAATATGGAAAAACCAAAAGATGCCCGAGGAATGGAGAGCAAGTACACTTATACCCGTATATAAGAACAAGGGAGACATTCAAAATTGTGCGAATTATCGAGGTATCAAGTTAATAAGTCATACTATGAAATTATGGGAAAGAATTATTGAACGTAGGTTAAGACAAGTATCAAGTACAACAGAGAACCAATTTGGATTTATGCCAGGTAGATCTACTATTGAAGCGATTCACCTTTTGAGACGTCTTATGGAACATTTTAGAGCAAAAAAGAAAGACCTTCACATGATATTTATTGATCTAGAAAAAGCTTATAATAGGGTACCGAGGGAGGTTCTTTGGAGAACTTTGGAAAAAGAGGTATCCCATTGACATATATTAACCTTATAAGAGACATGTATGATGGTGCAAAAACATGTGTGAGGACTCATGAAGGAACGACAAACTTCTTTGAAGTTAATATTGGGTTACATCAAGGATCAACTTTAAGTCCATACTTATTTATAATGGTGATGGATGAGTTAACAAAACATATTCAAGATGAAGTACCTTGGTGTATGTTATTTGCAGATGACATTGTATTAGTGGAGGAGTCTAAGGAAAAAGTTAATAGAAAATTGGAACTATGGAGAGAAACATTAGAAAACAAAGGCCTCCGACTTAGTAGAACAAAGACAGAATATATGGAATGTAAGTTTGATCATTTGGCTATTTCAGAGGACATAGAAATTAAAATTGGCACACATTGCATTCCCCAAAAGGAAAGTTTTAAATACCTAGGGTCAATTTTTCAAAGTGATGGAAGAATTGATGGAGATGTTACACATAGAATTAATGCTGGTTGGTTAAAATGGAGAGGAGCATCAGGTATTCTTTGTGATAAGAAGATACCATTAAAATTAAAAGGTAAATATTATAGAGCAGCAGTTAGGCCTGCCATGTTTTATGGTTCTGAGTGTTGGGCAGTTAATCATCAACATGTACAAAAGATGTCTGTGACAGAAATGAAGATGTTGAGATGGATGAGTGGTCATACAAGAAAAGACCGTATACATAATGAGGTTATTAGAAACAAATTAGGAGTGACACCAATAGAGGATAAAATGAGAGAACATCGTTTAAGATGGTTTGGACATATAGAAAGAAGATCAAAAGAAGAACCTGTAAGAAGGTTAGAAAACCTAAATTTGGAAAGTATTAAAAGAGGTAGAGGACGACCACAAAAGTGTTGGAAAGAAACAATAAAGAATGATCTAGCTTATTGGGAGTTAACTGCTAACATGGCACACGATAGAGATCTGTGGAAACAAAGAATCCATGTAGCCGACCCCGTCTAGTATGGGAAAAGGCTTAGTTGTTGTTGTTTATCTTATTTAGTTGCATTTTATGTGTAAACAATATATCAGATTTAGATGAATTGGATTCGAATGTGCAAACAACTCAAAATTTTCTTTGTATTTCTTTTTAATAAAAATGCTTTGAAAATGAAAAAAATGAAATAATTCAAAACATAGAGAATGGTATCATAAAAACCGAGAATATTGGATTCCAACTCAATTGTGAAGCAAAGCGATGTATCAAGCCAAATCGGATCCTTGTAGCGACCCACTTGAACTTAGTGCATTTAGAAATCTAAATCTGATCCTTTTACCGATACCTAAACTAATCATATGACCGAATACCATAATCCATATTCACACCACCTAAGGAAGTAGCGCCACATTTATCGTGGCTCATATTCCTGCAGGGAAATACAATCGTTTCACATCCTCAAAGCACACGCAAAAACAGAAGCTAAGTATTAAATCATTCAGACCACACCCAGAGCATCAGCTCAACGGCAAGGCGCTCTAGTGCTGGTGGAGAGTTTGACTCCCAGAGAGTGCATGTGTGGGTGTGTGTTAGGCTTCGGCCTCCACTTGTTAAAAAAAAAATCATTCATACCAACACAACCAGAGAACAACCCATGGCACGCAGCAGTCAACCTCAATTCGTTGGGATTGGAAGAGAACCAGTGAAGCCCGAACGAGTCCCACACTCACGCTTCAAATCTTTATCACTAAATATACTTTGAAAGAAACCAATTGCTTTTTGAATCTTGTTTTGGACTAATCATACTCATACATCGGGTTCTGTTTTGGGTCTCTCCTTCTGGCATCATTAAAAGGAAGGGAATGCTCAAGCATGGTATCCACTCATAAGGTCAAGGGGATTGTGGGAAGTTTAGGTGTTGGGGAACAATGCATATGCCATGATGTAGACTTTGAAGTTCCTTCATGTTTTCTTTTCTTTTTTCTTTTTTTTAGAAGACTTCATCTACTTTCTATCAACTATTCTTAATCCCAGAGTGTTAGCCCAACAGCAGAGCGCTCTAGCTCCAGTGCTACTGGTAGAGAGTTCAACTCCAAGAAAGTGCATGTGTAGGCGTGTGTGTTAGGCTTCGACATCCTCTTATAAGAAAAAAACACAACTGTTCAGATGCCTCTGGTTTTGGATTATTTCTCAGACAATCCTTCCTTTCAACTGTGGCCATTTCCTCTACCCAACTTATAACTGAAGGAGCTTATCTTTTTTATTACATATCTTTTTATTAACTCAAAGAATCACTCTCATTTTTGGATTTACCATGTTTCTTATAACAATAACAATAATAAGAAGTAAGCCATGAAGGGTTCGACCATTCTCTTGTGCAACCAATGTTTCTAATTTCAAAAAATAAGTTAATTGACATCTAAAGTCAATAGGCGAATACATAGCATTGTTATTGTCATCTTTTTCTTCTTTTGGGTGCAATGGGAGACCGAAGCCAGGTGCATGCCCCAGCCCATATCGGACTAAATACTAATGGCCTTCAACCTGTGAGTCGAACTCCAGGCCAGGTAGCCATTGCTGGTTATGTTTTCATTGCCATCTTTTTTGTATAAGGTTGGCTATCATTTGAGCTTGAATGAAACAGCTACGTTGGCACAACAGGCGCTGCATGTGTGGTTCGATCCCGTGACTTGCTTTGCAATCAACCACTTTAAAAGAGGATCTGGGTCAGGCTCAATGAATCTTAGACCCAACACCCATAAGACCCGCTCTCAGTCAACTGCAAATGAGTTTGCCTAACAATCAATTAATGGATCTCCTTGTTGTTTTTCTATGGCAATCCCATGTGCTTGTCTATCACCTTCTATTTGATACTTATTTCCAGCCTGTAACCAAGATAGCGGTGACTCGGTGGAACCCAAATCACCACAAGAAATCTTCAACCTTGTCCTTGTGAGAAGGACGCACGCACATGGAGCGAGTACTACTTCAAAATCGGCCAATCATGAAAGGGATCACAATGAGAGAGAGAGAGAGTAATTGCTGCAAAATGTTTAAAGTTCATTATCTATTACTAAGACATTTTTACTTTTAGATCTTTAAGATTTTTAATGATAAAGATTTCAATTACTTTTGAGACGTCTTATGGAACATTTTAGAGCAAAACATAAAGACCTCCACATGATATTTATTGATTTAGAAAAAACTTTCGATAGGGTACCAAGGGAGGTTCTTTGGAGAACCTTGGAAAAAAGAGGTATCCCATTGACATATATTAACCTTAAAGAGACATTTACGATGGTGCAAAAACATGTGTGAGGACTAATTAAGGAAAGACAAACTTTTTTGAAGTTAATATTGGGTTACATCAAGGATCAACATTAAGTCCATACTTATTTATAATGGTGATTGATGAGTTAACAAAACATATTCACGATGAAGTACCTTGGTGTATGTTATTTGCAGATGACATTGTGTTAGTGGAGGAGTATAAGGAAAAAGTTAATAGAAAATTGGAACTATGGAGAGAAACATTATAAAGCAAAGGTCTCCGACTTAGTAGAACAAAGACATAATTTATGGAATGTAAGTTTGATCATTTGGTTACTTCAGAGGACATAGAAATTAAAAGTGGCACACATTGTATCCCCAAAAGGAAAGTTTTAAATACCTAGGGTCAATTTCGCAAAGTAACGGAAGAATTGATGGAGATGTTACGCATATAATTAATGTTGGTTGGTTAAAATGAAGAGGAGCATCAAGTATTATTTGTGATAAGAAGATACCATTAAAGTTAGAAGGTAAATATTATAGAGCAGCAATTAGACCTGCCATATTTTATGGTTCTTAGTGTTGGGTAGTTAATCATCAATATGTACAAAAGATGTTTATGATAAAAATGAAGATGTTGAGATGGATGAGTGGTCATACAAGAAAAGATCGTATACATAATGAGGTTATTAGAAACAAATTAGGAGTGACACCAATAGAGGATAAAATGAGAGAATATCGTTTAAGATGGTTTGTACATATAAAAAGAAGATCAAAAGAACTTTTAAGAAGGTATGAAAAACTAAATTTGGAAAGTATTAAAAGAGGCAGGATGACCACAAAAGTGTTGGAAAGAAACAATAAAGAAGGATCTCGCTTATTGTGAGTTAACTGCTATGTGGAAACAAAGAATCCATGTAGCCGACCCCGTCTAGTATGGGAAAAAGCTTAGTTGTTGTTGTTGTTGTAATCTCAAATATCAAATAACGAAAATAATGACACAAGATTATGCGTTAAGAGACAATGTGTTTACTATTTTTATTCACTCTAGTGGTAAATGCTCAAATCTCATCTCATAATAAAATCTACGTTATCATCTCAATTGATCGATTTTTTAGACAAATAGTTGAGATGATAAAATAAGAAATATTTAATCATACTTTACATAAACATATAAAGTATAAAAATATAATGGTACTTTTATCTCAAATCTTTATGGTTTATCGTATCAATCAAGATGTTTCAATAGACTATAACATTAATGAGGTTTGAACATTTACTACTATACTATATATAATGTGTTCCACTTTACGTCATCCTTAAAAATTCCAATCATCTAGCCATTAATAAGGATGATTGAGTTTAAAAATAAAAGTTACACATCAATCTCTTGAAATGAATGATTGAGAGTTTCAAAAAGATTGACAAGTATATAACATGACATGCATTTTAGACTTTTCATATTTACATGCGTGAAGCAGGTGCATATTAGGACGTCAGAATCAAAGAAAGCAAAGCGTAACAGGTGACCTGAGTCTCGCCTTTATATATATATTGGTCAGGTGGATACTTCTAGTCCTGTACCCGCTTCATACACAGTCATGTTTAGCATTTTCCCAAACCTTAAAAAACCCAGTAACACTGGGTAATCCAAGCCATGTTTCAGGTCGGCTTGGGTCGAGTCCCCATGGGTTGGGCCAATTTTACCATTGGTTATCATAGACAGACCCCACTGACCCGTGACAAGATCCTTTTCATCCGCTGAAACCTTTTCATGGAAACCCATCACATCAATATGACTTGCCCCACTAAGCCCAAACCCATTTCACTGGTGGAGCCAAGCCCTTTCTTCATCAGACAACCACTTACAATCGTGTGGCCAACAGCCAAAGGACCCTCCCAATCTGGAAGCCAACCCTCAATAAACTTTCAGACCAGAGACCCCACAAGAAACTCAGAGAAACTCACATGTCTTTCCTTCTGATGATGCAGCGAATTCGAACTAAATGTCAAAAGCAAGCCAACCATTTTTCTTACTTTTCTTGGGGACGACGACCGACTCTGTAACAACACCCCCAGGCAGACTCCTACGAGCTTCGTGTCGAACTGTTTTTGTAGGGCACGTTTCATTCCGGCTAGACGTCATAGATTTGGGTCTTGTTTAACTAGGGCACACTGCCTCCATGACACTCCCCCCCACATCAGTATGTATCCATTAAACGTTCTAGCAGTACTAACACAGCAGATCAACATGCCCTCTACGTAAATCTCGTGTAAGAGTATCATATGAACTGTTTTTGTAGGACACAGTGCCTTCTGGCGGAAGTCGTAGCCTTGGATCTTGTTTTCCTTAAACGAAACCAATGAGTCAATCGATGTTTCGATAAACTTAATCTCCAAAACGCTTCAAAAACTTCTCATTCGTTGCAATCACATCATCAAAAGCATATGTTGAGATATCAAAGGAGTATAGGTTTCACCTTCGGCTACATGGATTCTTCGTCACCGTAGAGTGCGATCTTGCGACACATTAGTCACATTGTTATGACTCGATCAAGTTTTGCAAAATAGATTTCGAACGATCTCGACCACGCGAACACGGACGAGGAGTATAGTGTGGCAAACAAAACACACTGGTATCATGAGATTGGGAAACATTTCTTGAGAGATACTGTTACCGTGAACGAAGGAACCTACCAAGAGCCCACCACACCTGATCGTGCAGCCAAATCCGGCCGGCCCGTATGCAACACCCCCACATGCCTCGAGTTCGATTCCGCGTTTATACCGCAAGATGACAGCTCTCATTCCACACACAGAATGCCAAGTGTTCATTCCCCTTGCCTATAAAAGAGAAGGGTTCGATTTATCAAGCCTTTGGGGATTGATTTCCGAACGCATGATGATGACGAGTTGCTTCAATCCGATTCCAGGCCGCAAGAGGAAATCCTCCAAACGATGCAGCAACAACCCTCATGACCCTAACCCCACCTCCGCCTCCCCTCCATTCGAATCCGCACCATGTGCCTCTACATCGTCCGTCCTCTCCATTCAAGACTCCGGCGACCTCCGCCTCGTCTTCAACAAGTTCGACGTCAATGGCGACGGGAGGATCTCCATGGACGAGTTGGAATCGATGCTGAGGTGTCTCGGGTTCGCGGGATCGAGGGAGGAGGTGGAGTCGATGTTGCGGGAGGCCGACGGCGACGGCGACGGGTTCATCAGCCTGGACGAGTTCCTGCATCTGAACACGCAGGAGATGGACTCCTCCAAGTGCATGGAGGATCTGAGGAACGCCTTCACCATCTTCGATCGCGACAATGACGGACTCATATCTGCGGAGGAGCTCCTCCAGGTGCTCAGGAGCATGGGAGAGATGACCACCCTCTCCGCCTGCAAGAACATGATCCGTGGGGTTGACGTTAACGGCGACGGTGCCGTCAATTTCCACGAGTTCATCAGGATGATGACCAAATCCCCCGTTTGATTGATTCCCATCTTTGCCTTTCCCTTTTACTTCCTGTCGTTCGTAAACGAACCTCACAAATTTTCCTAAAAACGCAATTCTCAATTTTATTTTAGACTTCAAAAAACATCGAAAAAAAACAACCTCGAAAATTTTGAAATCTTGTGAGAAGACCAGATCGCCATTTTCCTTTGAAAATGAAGGCTCTACTTGACGTTGAAAGCCTCACATCGTTGTGGTGCTCTCCTGAACCGAAGCTTCAAATAGCAGATGTAATGAAAACAGACTAAAAAGGAGCACATTTGAAATGTTCTGTTGGATAGTCGTGAAATCATTACGGAGAAGCACCTTTCGATCGTCGCCTTGCCCATTTCCGTCCGTTTCAGAAAGAGATACCCGAAGATCGAAGCGTAAAGCTCCGCAACATCAATTGATTTTTTTATAGAAAAGAAGAATTCCTCCTGAAGAATTCTCGGTGCACCAACATTCCTGTTCAAAATGAGCAGCTTGGTGAAAGATCAAAAGGTATCGGCAGGATGGGAACGCAAGACTCTCCCCTCATCCACAGCTGATCATCCTCCAGGGTATTGAAAAGAGGAACGTCGCAATGGGTCGCCTAGCGGCCAAGTTCAGTATGCAACTAGCAGCAACAACAAAACAGTGCCATATACAGAATCGTCTACAATACAATTCCCAAAAGGAGGTTGAGCAGTCATGCACGGATTTCTTGTTTCATTCTCATTGAAGAACAAGACGGGTTCATATAAGACTTAGGGAGAACGATTGGGGGCCATGCGGCATCCACAACATCTCCTCCCAACGGCCTCTCTCTCCGCCCAACATCCATCCATCGTCAGCGGAGCGAGTCAGAACCGAACCCGAATATGTCGGAACCTGAGCCCATTTTGATCTGAAGCCCAAACCTTGTACCCGACTAAGGCCTGAACCTAGAACCCGCTACCCATACTCCCCCTTTGAACCAATCTAAAAAAGCCTAGACCTCACCAACATTCTACCTGAAGCCATATCGAACCTCATATCAGATCTCAAGCCAGAACAGATCAAGACCAAATCTAACAAAACCCAGCTCAATTCTGATACTACAAGTCATAAACCGTCTCTCTTGCAAGCCCGGTCGACCATCCACAGCAGCAGCAGCAGGTTGGATTGGATTCTCCAACTTTTGCAAATGAACACCGTCCGAGCCCAATACTGTCACCAGTTATGGACAATGAAAGAGCCGCAGAAAAGCAGTAAATCGGTGGTTGGAGATGCACCCTGCCTGGCAGAGCTACACCGCCTTCAAAGACCGTGGGGAACCTGGCCGTCAAACTTTTGTATTCGATTTGCTCCAACTTTATTTCAATCTGCAAGAGCTTGTTTGATTGATTACCAAGTATTTGATTTTAGCTTGTTTCGTCCAATGTTCTTTCCTTTCCTGAGATCCCTTGTTTCATATGTTGCCCTGTTCCATAATTTCGAATGCGCAAACACAAATTTGGTGAGAAAGATTCAAACTCTTGGTTGAATTTCAACAGGGAAAGGATTTCCGTTGCTGCTGAGGTTTTGTATTTCCTCGTGTTCTTGTTTGCAATCACACGAGAGATAGGATAACAGGAATTTGAATAGAGACAATATTGGTTCTTAAAAATGATTATGAATCTTCGATCTTGACGTCAAACATGCTGTCAATGTCTGGGGTTACGATGGCTCGCTTAGTGAGCTGGCCAAGATTGCAGAATTGCTTCCCTTCAGTATTGATCACGCATACATCTTGAGCAAAGGTGCATTCTGGGCTAGCCGAAACCTGTACCAACATCAACCACCGCACAGTATAAGATGCAACTGACCTAAGATGATGTGCCTCTACTGTTGAACAGATAACTACTAGCAAAGCAATGATTATGGTTGAGTACTTAGTAATTATATTTGTTTTCATGACAATTTTGCAACGGCTGATCCATTTTATTGTAAAGGCACAAGAAATTCAAATATACGATGTGTTCCCCCCTCCAAAAAAAATATCTATATACACAAGGACACGTACACACACACTAAAAGTTCCTGACCTTATGGTACCGAACACAATTCAACCATCAAGAACACCAAGTGCTCAACAATATAGAAATGTAAATACACCAACTGGTGTCACACGTACAGACAAATATGATCTGTCAAAGAGCGAATTGTGCGACATTTTCACCAATCTACACAAAATTAACGAATTAGAAGAATAACACATGAAAGACACGAACTTGAAAAAACACAAAATACTTTTGGATTAGAAAATGGACTTGAATATATCAATTATCAACCGCACTATGCACACACACACACACTGAGAGAGAGAGAGAGAGAGACTAACGTCAAATAGCATGTCTCCAACTTTCATTTTGATGGTGCCATCCTCGTATATTATCATTTTCCCCAGAAAGCCTGCCTGTAGATCTTCTAGGCTGCAGGATTTTTGTGAGCTTGTACTGGAACCATCTGTTTCATTACTCTCTGCAGTTGTAGACCGCTTCAACAAAGGCAAAGTTGCTGGTAGTTGGAAAAAGTACATCTGTCCCTTCTCCCGTTCCCCATCCTTTCCCCTTTCATTCTGTTAGTATAAAGATTAAGATGAAACTACATACAAGTGAAGTTTGACAACTATACCATCAAGCCAAGTTCTGCAGCTGCATTTATAGATTGTTCATCGTATAGATTCAACGTAGAAGCTTCTCCAAATTCGCTTTCATCAAGAAGCTCTAGTAAAACACAAGAGCAGACATTCTTCTCATAAATGAATTCAAACCCTTTCACCAAGACAGAAGAAAGAAAAAAGGAAAACAAAGAAAAGCATACAAACCAGGGTCCCCCGAGTATGGCCGCCTTAAAGGAAGACGGGTGGGATAATAGGACTGATAGTTCTGCAATGAAATCATTAAAATTAAAAGAGAAGAGAACAAAACAAAGAAAGGCACATAGAACAAGTTTCCTGGAATATGACAACCTTAAAGGGCAACAAAGTATAATATGATTGGTACTTCTGAAATAAGAACATCAACTTGCTTGCATTTCACATGCTTCACGTTAAAGGTCCATGCCTTTAAGTTTTCTATGCCAAAATTGCAATCTGGTTTCAAGGAAAATAAGAAATAAGAAATGCAACTTACAAAGGGTTCTTCGTACTCTCCAACTGCAGCAGTTGCCATTCCACCACCATCTACTAGAAATAAACATCGAGCAAAGGCTACAGTAAACGTTCATTGTAAAAATTTGACCCTTCAGAAATAGAGAGAAAAGACTACCAGAAGTAGTAGGTGGTCGCTTGGGTCCACTTGCTGCACCAAATCTGATTTGTTGGGACCTGCTAGATGACTGGCCATATCCAAATGCAACTCGCACGGGAGCAACTGCAAGGAAACCAAAACAAGAAACAGTATTTGACATTATTATCTAGAAAATATGTCAGAATTCTACAATGCAAATTTCATCTGCTATAGATTAAAGGTCAAAACTAACACTAAAGTATCAAAAGTGCTGATCTGATAATAGAGAAACCTCTAGACATGTACAGAGCCCCATACTCCGAAAAACATTAATGACAGAAGAGAACTATCAACCATGTGATTGGTCGTTCATAGCATCCAATGAATGATACATCTCCAGGCTCTTAATAAGTTCCTCCTCTGGCATTAGCAGTTGCTAATATCTCTGTCAACAATCCCTAGTTGAAGCCTTTCCTAAAGGACACTGTGTGTAGGGTGAGGGGGGTAATGTAAGAATATGATTCTTCAATTCACCTGAGGAATCCTAACCAATCGCCAATCACACAATCCAAGAAATGCCAAGAGACCAATCCACCAAATGCTTGGTCTTTGAATATTCAAGTCAAATAATCAATCACACGAGAACTCAAACCAAATATCCAAGGTACTGCAAAACAAGAAATTTACTAAAGAATGAATGAGCTCTATTTATAGAGTAAGATGAGAAGAAAATACACCATTACGAGAACAAGTGAGAATGAGCCAACGGCTAGTTTGGGGCCATGGCTCGAGCCCTAGTGGCCAGGTTAGGCCAAGATAGTTTACGGGTCCTACTGACCCGTACCTATTACATACTTTAACACCCTCTCAAACTTACGGTGTATAGATCAAAAGTTTGTTAAAAAAAAAATGAAACTGAAGGGCTGACAAATCGGCCCTAAAGTTATAGTTTTGAAGTCACATAGCATAGGGTCAACGTCTTCTTTAAGCGTTCTTCTCTGACAAAGTGACAATCCATCGAGATATGTTTTATTCTTTCATGAAACGTATTGTTAGAGGCTATATACATAGCCCTCTTATTGTCATAGAACATTATGGATGGTTGTTCCAAGATGCCCCCATATCTCTCTGTAGTTGTACAATCCAAAAAATCTCAGCACTAGTAGTTGCCATAGTTCATTATTCTACTTTTGTGGATGACAAAGGCACCTTATGCTGTTTCTTGCATCTTTAGGAGATCAAGGTCTCACATAAAAATTCACAAAAAATCGATGGTAGAATGTCGATTATTGACATCTCTACCCCAATTTGCATAGTATATACAGTTAAATCAAGAGAAGTTAAATCAAGTGTATCTGATGTATCTGATGCTTCTCATAACCATACTCATATGAGCGAGCACTAGTAGGAGCTTGTTGAAACTGGATTGCAGTGTATACAGCGTGTGATATGTCTACATGAGTGATAGTGAGATAAGTCGATGCTCCTATCAACTGCATGTACGATGTAAGATCTTCCAATTTTCTTCATCTGTTGCTCTCAATTTTAATCCTGGGTATCTGCCTTTTCATCGGTTATACCTAACTAACAATATCACTTGCAAATTTTGTTTGAGACATAAAATATCCTCGATCACAACGTACAATTTCAATTCCTAAAAAATAACTAAGCAAACCAGAGCAAATGTTTCTTTAAAGTCTACTATGTATTCTTAAGTATACCCTTTACTTACTAGTCTAGCTTTATATCTTTCTATGGTGCTATCATTATATGTTTTTACTTTATATACCCATCTACATCTAATAAGTTTTTTATCCTTACGTTTAGTTACAATATCCCAAATTTGAGCTTCATCTAAGGCCTTTAATTCTTCTTGCATAGCATTTTCCCATTCTCATATGACTTTGGCTTGATTATGGAAGTTGGGTTCTTTTACTTCTAAAATGACGGCAATAAGATTTTTTCTTTAAGGTTCAAAGGTTTTATAGGACACAAATCTTTATGGGGACCTTGGAATTCTACATGGTAGTATGATATTTTCTTGTCCTCTAGGTCTTCTAGAATATTGTAAAGGAAAAGGCTCTATACTCACAAAGACTCATTGTTTTCTCTCATTTCTATATTCATGTGTTCATCTTGTTGCCTCGAATAAATAGTTTCTTCTCTATCACTATCTTTATTCTCACCGTCTTCTACGTTTGCAAAGTCATTTAGAAAGGTATATTTTTCTTTATCTTTAATGTTAGAGTCACAGTAATAGTTGTTTTCCAAGAATTTCAAATCTTTTAATAAATAAAGTTTATCTTCCCTAGGATCAAAACACCAATAACCTTTTTTGTCACTATAGTAACCTAGGAAGATATGCTCTATAGCTCTAGGAGATAATTTATTATTTTTATCCATATAAACAAAACATCTACGACCAAAAACTCTTAATCTTTAATAATATGGCGCAAGTCTAAACAATTTTTCAAAAGAAAAAACATTACCAAGTTGAGAAGAAGGCATTCTATTTATTAGATAAACGGTGGTATAAGTAGCTTCCACCCAAAAGAATTTTGGCATATTACTAGCAATCAAGAGAGTTCTATTAGTTTATATAATATGTTTATGTTTTCATTCAGCTAAACCATTTTATTATTGGGGTTTGTTGAAGATTTTTGGTGTATAATTCTATGTGTTTCCAAATAGTTTTGAAATTATTTTAACATGTATTTACCCTTGCAATCCAACCTCAAGATTTTAAGAGTGGTGTCAAGTTGGTTCTTAATCATACTATGAAATGTCAAAAAACTTCTAAATACTTTGAACTTATGTTTTAAGAGAAATATAAGTATACTAAAATCAATTATATAAGTCACATAGTATCCGACTGCACCTTCAGAGACAATAGGAGTGGGGCCCCAAACATCAAAATGAACCAATTCAAAGGGTATACTTACAATGAAACTTCTCTCATCGAAAGGCATATGATCCAATTTTCCAAGAATATATTCTTCACAAACAAAATCCATATCTTTATTATTTTTCAATAATACATAATTACAAACTTGTTCATATTCAAGTGACCCAATCTTTTATGTCAAAGAGTCGTATCATGAATTACACCACAATGTTCAAAATTTGGTACAATCAAGTTATCCATTTTGTATAATCCACTTTCTTTATTGCCTTGTCCAATCACCTTCTTCGATAGGTGATCCTATACTACGCAATTTTCAGATGAGAAAATGACTATACAATCATTGTCACAAATTTTACCAATGGAAAGTAAATTTAGATTGAGTTTTGGTACTAGGCTTACATTACGTATTTTGAAATCTTTACTTTCTAAACTTTCAATATCATTTACTTTGAGTCTTGTACCATCCGTTTGTATTATCGGCCATAAAAACATGCTTATTTAAAGTCTTTTGAGAAGTGTTCTTAAAAAAACTCTTTTTATATATCATATAAAAAACCAAGACATACCTGAAGAATTTGTGGATAATGCATTCCCGGATATGTTAGCTTTCTCCTTAAACATTTCTTGAATATAAGCCTTGATGTTGGAGGGTAATGCACCTCCCTCTTTATCTTCCAAGATGGACAAATCGTTGATTTTTCTCATCAAAAGGAGACAATAAGTCTTGATGTGCCCGCTCTCCTTACAATAGTGACAAATAATACTCTTCTTTGGCCATCTCATCATGGAGCCTTCAAAATTATTTATATGTAGTGGCTTCTATTACTTTAGATTTTCTGTCAGTCTAGAGGTGGCAAGAACGGCTTCCTTGGAAGCATTGAGGTTTTTCAATCTAGTTTCTTCCCTAACTAAATCGGTAAGGAACCCATCACCCTTGGGTCTCGGCTTGACTATATATGGATTAAAGTGGATCTTATGCTTTCAAATTCTTCTCTTAGACCTTACATAAACAAGAAGAAATATTGGTTATTAAGGTATTCTTGAAATTCATCCATTTTTTAAGTGTTTCAAATTTGTTAAAACTTCGTAGTTGATTCCATAATTCTAAAAAGTCATTATGATAATCCCAAATGCTTAAGTTGTCTTGCTTAACTGTTATCATTTTTTCCATCAAATTAAGTTAGAAAGCAAAGTCATTTTTAGAATGGATTTTCTTTAAATACTTCCATGTTTCAAATGCATTTTTAAAGATATTTATTCTATTGCAAAGTTTTTCATCTACATTTTGACAAATAATGTAAGTAAATTTTGCATTCATTTTTTTCAACATTTTCAAATTTTGTTTTTAATTTTCTTGGAACTTGATGATATCAATTTCACATCTAAAAACCCTTTTTCTTCTTGTTGACTGTCCACTCTTGTCTTAATAACTTCCGATCAAGTTGATCGGACATAGAAATATTGCATCCCGATATACGAAGGCAATAAACTTGTGAACAAGTGCATGTTTTGCAATGCAGTGAATCATGGTGGTATTTGTCGTATAAAACACCACCTTCCAAAAACCAAGAAGGATGTCATCGGGTTTCCGAAGCAGTGAATTATGAGATTGAGCAGGTATTGGAGGCTTCAAAGGAAAATAAGAGATTAAGGGTGAGAGAGAGGTCATAAATAGATGGTTGGGATATGTCTTAACCATTTGAAGATGCTTTTAAAGGGATGTATAGTGATGAATTTCATGATACAACTGAGATGAAAGAAAAGATGGCTGAAGAGGGGAAGAGAATGCTAGAAAAGGGAAAAAAATGTAGGTTTTGGTGGTAGTAGTAGTGGAGTTGGTTCTTGTTCCACTGCAAGAGCTCTTGCTTGCCCGATGCCTATGAGGGGTACTAGAGGAGGAGCTAGAGCAAGAGGTAGTGAGATGCCTTCACTTTCCCCCACATACGACTCCTGGAGCTCAGTCAGACATTAGATAACTATGGCTTCAAAGGAGATAATTAAGAAAGTAGATTTGAACTGTGCCGAATTTTTTTATGAAAATTGTCTCCCTTTTAATATTGCAAACTCATTTTTTTCAAAGTATGACTATTGTCAATGTGGGATCATGTTATAGAGTCCCTACTTATCATGCTTTGAGTGGCACATTATTCCAGAAATGGGTTGATATTGTTAATGCATGGAGTTCTAAATTCATGGAGTCGTGGAAGAATACAGGATGCTCTCATCGTCAATGTAGGTCTTTGGTGAACTTATTAATCTATTATCCCAAAGAGACACTTTTTTGAAACCATATGATTTGTCCCATATTGATAAAATTACAGATAATTTACTCTCTATTTTGGAAAAAGTTGTTAAGAAAGTAGGTGTTTCAAATGTTGTTAATTCATTATTGATAATGCTATAAATTTTAGAGCAGTTGGTAACATGCTTGACAAACCATCCATCCTTAGTATGGACGTTGCATAAACTTAATGCTTGAAGATTTGAGTGTAATGGATGAAATAAGAGGAACTATAGATCATGCAGAAATGTTATAAAGTTTATTTATAATCATTCTTTTATATTGCATTTGATGCGAATCTATACAGGTGAAAGGAATTTGATTAGGCCTTCATTGACAAAATTTGCTATGAATGTTATTACTGTGCAAAATCTTGTTATATAGAAAAATGCATTGAAAAAATTGTTTCCATATGATGAATAAGGATCTATTAGTTGGTTTAGAAAGTGAGAGGGAATTGTTAGTGGTAGATATTGTTTTCAATACTAATTTTTTAGAAAATTATAGCAAATTTTTTAGGATGAGTGTACATTTAGTTAAAGTAATGAGGATGGTGGACAAGAAAGATAAGCCTGCTATGCATTATATATATGATGCTATGGATAAGGTTAAATTGGAAATACAAGCAAACCTGTCACTTCTAAAAAATGTTTGGAAGATAATTGATATACATTAAAACCGCCAAATGCATCATGATTTGCATGCTGCTATATATTTCCTTAACCCTTCTATTCGATTTTCTCCCAACTTTATGGATGACAAAAAAGTAAAAAAGATTATATTGAATGCAATTAACCTTGTTGAAGATTCATCTACTCGTTGCAATATCCATTTAGAGCTAAGCAAGTATATACAGAGTGTTGGAGATTTTGAAAGGCCAATTGCAATCCAACTTCGCTCCCAAATGTGACAAAATAT
Organism: Brasenia schreberi; assembly: GCA_036023115.1. Classification (NCBI taxonomy): domain Eukaryota; kingdom Viridiplantae; phylum Streptophyta; class Magnoliopsida; order Nymphaeales; family Cabombaceae; genus Brasenia; species Brasenia schreberi. The sequence goes on from JAYKKT010000082.1 coordinate 287,965, forward strand.
TATGTGTTTTTATTGATATTCATTTACGCTATCAATTGATTGACTTTGAGTGTCTTTTATTAATCATTATCGTGTTTTATTTCAGATGAATGGTGGGCTCACTTTGGTATAGATGCACCGAATTTGACAAGATTTGCTCAACATATATTGAGCCAAACATGCAGTTCGAGTGGGTGTAAGAGAAATTAGAGTTTTTTTAACGCATTTACACAAAAAAGCGAAATAGATTGGAGCATGCTCGACCGTGTGATTTGGTATACGCTTACAATATGAAGTTAAGGCAAAGGTAATAATTTTAAAATATGTATTATTTATTGTTGCCTAATTCTTTCTTAATCTTATTAATAATGAATGATTGATAATTTGCTATGACTATATTGTATTTGATATTCTTTATAATTTGAATATTCTTTTTACTGATATATGCAAGAGAATGTAAGGAGGGTAAGGAAGGTGTCATATGATTATGACCCACTGAGCTACGAAAATGTTGATATTTTTTATAATTGGGTCGAAGAGGAGGAGCTTCTATGAATTTAGAAGATGAAAACTAGAGGACACTCTAAGCCAAAATATAACTTGGAGTTGGAGATGATGAAAATGAAGGTGTTGGATGGGCAGATCCAATTGCCGAGGAGGAAGAGGGAGGAGATAACGATGATGGTGATCCTTACTACATCGATTATAATGCTTTTGTTTATTATGATCCATGTTGTAGATGATTGTAATTTGTTTTAACTTTTAATTGTAACTTTATAACGTTATTGTCTTAATTTCTTGATGATTGTAGGTTGTAACTTTGTTGTTTATTAATTAAACCCCAAAGGTATTATTCAATATTCACGTTATGATATAGATGCTTCTTCATTATGAGATATTTGTTATGGTATGGATGCTTCTTCATTATATTATATATGTTTTGTTCATTAATTTAAATTTTTGATTTTTTAATTATTTTTTGTTTTTTTAACACAAAAAATGAAACTTTACATTGTATCGTACTGTACCGTATGTATGATATAGTATCATATAGGCGTATTGGTGCCTAGTACGATACGGGCACCGATACAGTTTTTACAACATTGATTATCAAAACATGGTATAAGAGCATGCCCGAATGTGAATGAGGATTTATGAACAATTTTAATGAAAAAGCAAGATGAGTATGAAAAGAAGAGTGAAAGGAATGAAAAGGAACAAATATTTCATTATTTGGTGGATACAAAAAAGATGCATAAAAGAAAATAAAGTTAATGCAAAGTGAGTTTAAAGGTTTTAGAGAAGCAATTGAAAAATAATTTAATGTAGTTTGAAGGGAGTAGATAGATTGATAGGTTGAAAGATTTTTCTTCTCAAGTTCACTTCCTTTTAATATAGCAAGAAATCCATATTGGAAAGATCTTGTCACTTAATTGGTTAATTGTAATTTACGTGGTTATGTTTCTCCAAGTTCTGAAAAATTGCGAACCATGATTCTTAAAAAAAAAGTCAATATTGAAAGGCTTTTAGAACATAAGAAGTTTTCATGAGAAACTAATGGTGTTTCTATTATTTTTTATGGATGGAGTGATATTCAAAGGCCTTCACTCGTTGATTTTATTGCTTATTCAATTAGTGGTCTTATATTTTTGAAATCTGTTGATGTATTTGGAGAGATTAAAATTACAAGCTACTTAAAAGATTTGTTTGTAGAAGTTATTAACAGTGTTGGACCAAATAATGTTCTACAAATAATCATTGATAATGCAACTAATTGTAAAAGCACAAGATTTTTGGAAGGTAAATTATCCATACATTTTTGACACCCTATGTAGCTCACAGTTTCAATTTGGCTTTTTCTCGTATATGTAAGTTATCAAAAGATAAAGGTAATCTTCATGAATATGAATTGTGTTCATTGATTGAAGATATGGCAGCAGATTGTATAAAGATAAGAAATTTTATAACGAATCACCATTTAATTACAGTCATATTCTATAAACGTTCTCATTTAAAGTTGTTGAAGGCTGGAGAAACACAATAAAGACATTATTGGTTCAGATGGTTACTGATCCAAACTGAGATTTATACCGTGGTAACAAAGTTGAAGATCAAGCAAGGGCCACGCAGTGAAGACTATTTATAGTGGGATAATGTATTATGTTTTCTTGAATTCACAGAGCCTATTTGGAAGATGTTGAGAGAAGTTGATAAAGATAATTGATGCTCCATAAAGTTTATAAAATGTGGGATACCATGATTAAAAAAGTTGAGTCAATAATTTTGAAGCATAAAGGAAAAGAACAATATGAGACATCATCGTTTTATGATCATATTCATTCTATATTAGTTTCAAGATGATACAAAAGCAATATTCCCTTGGATTGTTTAGCACATTCTTTAAATCCAAGATATTATAGGAAGAAATGGTTGTATGAGGGCAGTGGGTGTACTCCTTCCTTCTAATCAAGATCCTGAAATAGCAAAGAATAGGCAAATGTGTTTGGAAAGGATTTATCGTGACTCATACCTACTTAGGCAAGTAAATTCTAAATATGGAAAGTTTTTATATCAAAAGGAACAATCTCTCAAGTAGTCATGTTGAAGACTTGGTTTATGTCCATTCAAATCTAAGATTGGTTTCACGATCTAATGTTGAGTATAGGTAACTAATTACTAATCTTTCAAAATTATTTTCTTTTCTATTAATCATGATGATTTTATTTCATGTGGTCATACAAGAAAAGACCGTATACATAATGAGGTTATTAGAAACAAATTAGGAGTGGCACCAATAGAGGATAAAATGAGAGACCATCGTTTAAGATGGTTTGGACATATACAAAGAAGATCAAAAGAAGAACCTGTAAGAAGGTATGAAAAACTAAATTTGGAAAGTATTTAAAAGAGGTAGAGGACGACCAGAAAAGTTTTGGAAAGAAACAATAAAGAATGATCTAGCTTATTGTGAGTTAATTGCTAACATGGCACACGATAGGGATATGTGGAAACAAAGAATCCATGTAGCCGACCCCGTCTGGTATGGGAAAAGGCTTAGTTGTTGTTGTTCTTGTTGTTGTTATGATGATTATATTTCATCTTTATTGTTATTTATTTGAATATATTACAGTAAAGGAGCATCAAAATATTGGGATGCAAATCCAAAGGAATATCATTTAGATGACAACCGAGATTTGCATACCCTTAATATGAAACTCACTAATCCGATAGTCCCTTCGGTTGATAATGTTGTCGATAGTGAAGATATATGATTTATCAAGTACACGTTCATTTCATTTATCAAACATTAAGATTTTCTTTTGATTGATTTTTTATTACGATGAAATTAGTAGTTGTTTACGTCATATACTTATGTTAATTGATGTCTCACTTATTCTAGTTTGAATATTATATATAATATTATATTCTTTAGCCATGTCGTCACACCCAAAAATTTTGAAATTTACCGTATCCCGCACCCATGTGACATAGACAACAACTAAGCCTTTTCCATTACTAGATGAGTAGGCTACATGGATTCTTTATTTCCACATAGCCCTATCATGTGTCATACTAGCAGTTAACTCAATATAAAATATTAAAAGATAAATGACTATACCCACAACAACAACTAAGCCTTTTCCCATACTAGATGGGGTCGGCTACATGGATTCTTTATTTTCACATAGCCCTATCATGTGCCCTACTAGCAATCAACTCAATATAAATCAGATCATTCTTTATAGTTTTTCCCAATACTTTCGTGGTCGTCCTCTTCCTCTTATAAAATGACTATACCCAATATACTTTAAAATGGTAAACCCATTCTCCCTTTCCGACAGCTAGCAAATTGAGCGCATAACAAGTAGTTCCTTCCCAACACTATATTATATTTTCATACTTGAAGCCAGGCAGAAATCCATGACAAATGCAACTTAAAACTAACACACAAAGGAATGAGAGGCAGACTTGATGTGCACCTGCAGCAAGGTGCACGTCTAAGCATAAAATATCAAGTATGTTTATCAATTAATTCTTTAGATATAGTTGCATTAACCGCTGGCCAATAGAGATATAAAAGGAAATCATGAAAAACAATAAGGCACCTTTCTTCTCAATTCTGCCTTTTCTGCTCCCAGACTCCTCCTGACTTTTCTGCACAGTTCAATTTAACAAATTAGTTGACTAAAAGCATGAAATCCAAATCCAAACAATAAGAAGAAATAGACTAGTAAGGGTGGAACCACGCTAAGCATAATGCAGGGGGGTTCAATCCCATCAGGGTCCTTTTCTGAACTTGACAATCAGGGAGAAAAGTTACTAGGCAAAGATATGAAATTTTGAATACCTTCACAAGCTTAAGCAATTCATCGGACAAGACTGCATCAGCCGATTCAGATGTTTCACTAAGAGAAGAAAAAACAAATAAGCAACGAAAGGTATCACAGATAAATCATAATGAAGCCAAAGTAAGACAAACACACGATTTAGGTGCAACAGGCTTGGGTGGTCTTCGTGGAGGTGCTTTTGGTTTGAACTGGAACTGCAAGACATTGCAAACATAACCATAGAGCTTCAACCAATTAAATTTATAGAGAACAAAAGAAGTACATAGTATATTTAACCTTTGCACGATGGGAGCTGGAGTCATCTCCCATGTCTTCCTGTAAAACCATACAGCAAAACATAAGCTGTAATCCTACATAACTCAAAAGTTGGGATATGGATTGATGTTCAACATATTAAATTCACCAGACATTTAAGTTTCTCTAACTTAAATTGATGGAGATGTTATACATAGAATTAGCAAGTTCGCTAAAATCGAGAGGTGCATCAAGTATTCTATACATTAAAGTTGAATGGTAAATATTATAGAGTGGCAATTAGACTCACTAATGTTATATGGTTATGAGTGTTGGACATGTATAAAAGATGTCTGGTGATGCTGAGATGGATGAACGCTTACACAAAAAAGACAGTTGTGCTTATTAGAAATGAATTGGAAGCAGTACTAATAGATAATAAAATGAGGAAAAAAAGTTTAATATGGTTTCGACATAGAAAGACAACCGAAGGAAACTATGGTAATAAGGTATAAGAAAGTAGATGGTGAAAATGTTAAAAGAGGAAGAGGAAGACCACAAAAGTGTTGGAAGGAAAGAATAAAGAAGGATCTAGCTTATGTTAAGTTAGATGCTAGTATAGCACATTATGAGTTTTATGGAGACAAAGAATCCATGTAGCCAACCCATATATCTAGTATGGAAAAAAGGCTTAGTTGTCGTTTTGTTATTTAAGTTTCTCTAACTTCATGAAGTCATGATCATAAACAAAAACTAAAAGATTTCATGCAGCAATTTTCATGCAGAATCAGTTCAACAGAACAAAGCCAAAAGTAGATCGGATTTACATAAGTGTCATGGAAGCAAGCGCTGTATGGAAGCCCATGGACAGCAACGTAAAAGACTGGACTGATATCAGGAAACATAACAAATCCAAAAGTAAACTGGATGTACATATAGCGTCGTTTAAACAAACAGTTAGCATGCCACATACCCCAATCGAGAAGACTGATCAACTCAACCAAATATACGGGGTGTAATTAAGTCAAAATTGATGAACTCAATAAAACATATAACCGCGAATAAGCTAGTCTATGATCGCACGGCCAGGTACCATGGTGAATTCAAGCTCACAATGAACGTTCACAAAGTTCCAGGCCATAATAAAAGAAAACTTTTTATTTCTCAAGAAACTAGTCATTTTTGAGCGATTTCATCAAACAATTGAGGCAACCCACTAGTCCAATCCAGCCCATCCATCCATAAGTGATCGAAAACTTTGCCTCCACAAAGACAAATCCTAGTCCGAACATGTAAAAAAATTGAATGAAAATAAAGTCACACATTTGCGCACAGGCAGAGAGAGAGAGAGAGCATAGATTTAGATTGCTAATTCACCACCTCTTAGACGATGTCTCGACAGCGAAAGAGAAGCCGCTTCCCGTGTGTTTGTGTGTGAGAGAGACAGAGAGAGAGATTTAGGATCCCCCTGCCGCGCCATTTGAAGCGCACTCGTCCTTGTGCGCCACGACACCGTGACACGCCATCTAAATTGTTCAAATAAATATTTTAGATTATTTCCACGGAAACCTTTATTAGTTTACTAAAAACAACGAATAAAAAAGGAAAAGGTTTTGTTAACTTGGGTTCGAGATTATACTATGTTTTGTCGACATATGAAAGTTTTTTTTTTCCTTCATTTGACAGAAATTAACAAAGGGTTATTGACGGACAAAAATCACATAAAAAGCTCAATAATTACACCGAGAGCGTTTAGCCCAACGACAACACACTCTAACGCTCGTTGCTGTTGGTGGGGAGTTCGATTCCTAGGGGGATGTATGGGTGTATTAGTCTTCAGCCTCCTCTTATAAAAAAAATATAGCTCAGTAATTATAGATTTACACTTTAAGAAAATGAAGGGAGCGATTTTGCTTTATTGTTAGTTGTTACAGCAAATGTAAGTAGAGAAATGCACAAAGGGCTAGCTGGTCGAGCCATAGTTCATCAAAGATTTGATCTTTTCTAACTCTGAATGTCACGAGTTTGATACCCACAGTGTTCATCTGGCTTCGACCACCCCATCATCGGTTGATCCTCTAAAAATACGCTGCACTTTGCACATCCCTGGCAATTCAAGGCAGGCAGCTTTGGCCAAGTAAAATGACGAGAAGTACATCTTTTTAAAACTTGTGTAGGTCCGTATAAAACTATAAACCCAATTTTCAACGCTTGGTTAAGTGTTTAACTTCTGATTCATTTTCAGGTCAATCTTCTTATTGTAATCGAGCGAATCAGTAGACAGGATGTTAGCCAACAAAGATGATTCGTATTACAGAAAATTACACACACACCTTCATCCACCGTGAACTACCAGGTCCGAACTCGCAGAACTCTTTCTATTCTCAATAAAATAATCTTTGTTTTCGTTTAAGGTTGTGCTTATTTCTTACAAACCCTTGTGAACTTAATGATCTTGTTTTTGTGACCGTTCAACGATCTTTAGTAAAGACTGACTCACATCGGACTTGATTAGGTGTCGGTCATGCCGTAAACACTTTGGTTATATGTATCTTGAAACTCTGAAACATAGATAGTCCCACCCTTTTTAGCCTTTGTTACCTGTTTCGAGAAACTAGGTGCTTACGAGAGGAAGAAAATATTAAGGAAAAAAGAGAGGGTCGGCTTTCCAAGGTTAGTTCCTCACATATATTCACGTCTGGGTAAATTTTAACGCGAATATGAGGTGAAGATCGTCTTTAGGTTGAGACGTCCGCCTCAGTCACCGAATTATCCTCTTCCCCTTCCTCTCTGTCATCAGTGGAGAGAGAGAGAGAGAGAGTTGTATTGTATGAAGGATGTCTGCTGCAAATATATGGGTTTTGTTGGGGCTGGGCATCGCAGGAATCATTATTGTGGGCAGGAGGTTGAGGAAGACCATCAAAGAGGATTTCGGTGCTTTCGTTCAGAGGTTTCAGCTCCTTCCGCCTCCTCAGCCTGCACCTCCAAAGGCGCCCCACCCGCTCACAGCTCTTTCCTTCGCTGTTCAAGACATGTATATAATCTTCTCCCCTACTTCCGTCCTTGCACTTCTCTGCCCATTTTTTATCACCCATAACGATTTTCCTTTTTGTTGGTTGTCTATTTTATTCACCACAAAGAGGTTTTTCACATGTTGGTTGATTTATTCTTCTTGAAAGGCGTCAGTTCATTGAATTACGTGGCGTATATTTAGTTGGTACGGGTTTTGGGTTCCTTTCCGCTTTCTTTCACCTCCTCTTTGACATTTTATTTGACATACTTGGTGGATGGGGAAATGGATTGGACGGTACTTGCTGAGTACCCTTTTGTCTGATTTTGGTATCTCATGTGTGGTCTCTCTGTTCTTAACCCACCTATTCTGAGTGCTTTACTTGAATTTTGATTGCGGTTCGTCGATGGATGTGTTTCTGATGAGAAGCACGAACGCTTATGGACGCGTTTGCGTGGAAAAGAATTATTTCTTTTCGTGTTCAGTCAGTCACATCGGAAGTTAAGCATAGGAAAGTGGTGCAGTTTTCATATTAAATTTCATGTCACCATTAGCCGATGCTTGTTTGAACTAATGTTGTGAATAGGGTTCCTGACGGGGTATATTGCATTACAGTCTATAGGTACACAAGCTTACCTTTTCCCAAAAGAGAAAAATTAGAAAGGGGAAGAAGAAGAAGAAAAAAGAGAGGAGAAGAAGGTTCAAATAAAATATTCATGAGAAAACAGACATTGGATTCAGTTTGTCGAACTCCCAGATGATGCCAGGATTTGGATGGTCTTTCAGTTGTTAGGATGCTTCATGCTTGATTTTCTCCGTGCAGAGGACACCTGCCATATGAAACTAGATTAAGATTTTTTCATGCTTATAGGCATATCTATGCTTCGTCACAGACAGCTTGTTTTTAGCTGGTTGTGTGTTCGATTATGGCATTTACATTACAGGCCACTTCCTTGTGTCTTTCAAACTATCAAATTGGATATTGGTGAAAGCATAAAGTGAAAATGTAACATTTTTACACTTCAAGCAAGCTATGCTAGTATTGTTTCACCAACTGTAGGTTCCAGCGGAGAAAACTTCTGTAACAAGCTTATCGTGAGTGCATGACATGAAAATGAAGCTACATTTCAATATTCAAGCCATCAATTAAACTAAAATGATCGATAAAGCTCCTGATTTTCTTTTTTTGTATACTTACCTACTGTTGAAGAGGCAATTCATAAGAGGTAAAAAACTAAATGCAAGACTATAAGATTCAGATTGGCACACATTGCTTCCCTTACAAGGAAAGTTTGAAATACCTAGGATCAATTTTTTAAGAAAAAATTGATGGAGATATTATGCATAGAATTAATGTTGGTTGGTTAAAATGGAGAGGGGCATTAGGTATTGTATGTGATAAGAAAATACCATCAAAGTTGAAAGGTAAATATTATAGAGCAACAATTAGACCTACTATGTTTTATGGTTCTGAGTTTTGGGTAGTTAATCATCAACATATATAAAATAACATATATAAAAGATGTATGTAGCATAAATGAAAATGTTGAGATGGATGAGTGGTCACACAAAGAAAGACCATATTAATAATGAGGTTATTAGAAACAAATTAGGAGTAGCACCAATAAAGGATAAAATGAGGGAAAATCGTTTAACATGGTTTGGATATGTAGAAAGACGACCCACGGACGCTCCCGTAAGAAGATATGAAAAACTAGTTTGTGAAAATGTTTAAAAAGGAAGATGACAACCACAAAAGTGTTGGAAAGAAACAATAAAGAATGATTTAGTTTATATTGAGTTAATTGCTAACATGACACATGATAGGGCTGTGTGAGAACAAAGAATCCATTTAGCCGACCCCATCTAGTATGGGAAAAGGCTTAGTTATTGTTGTATAGTGATTTTCTCGGCATGCATGTGCTCCACTATGCTCAAGCATTAACGAGATCTACATGATTCAATTGGTTACCAGATTTGACATTGCTGGATATGTGACGGGTTTTGGTAACTTGATGTGGGCAAATACGCATGAAGCTGCAGAACTTACATCTTCAGTGGTTTCAGCTCTTGTAGAAGGTGGAGCAACTTGTGTTGGTAAAACTGTCATGGACGAAATGGCATATAGGTATGCAAAATGCATGGAAGCTTGAACTTTCCTTGAATTTTTCAGATTCTTGCTACGCTGTCATGTGCCTTTACACTTTCCTTTCTTAATGCTATTTGAAACAATATATGTGTATCAATAAATTATTTCCACACCTGGAATGATACAACTAAAGAGGGGTTCAGTTTCTGTCTGTCTTCTTAGGGCTCAAGCCTAAACTCTGAATGTATGATACGTGTGTTACTAGACATGGTCAGTTTTGGGCTGGAATTGGAACTGTAATTGAACCAGCCTGGGACTCATTCCGGTTCTAGTTCCAGAACTGGTAAAAAATTACTAAAAAATAAAATTTAAAGAAAAAAGTTCAAAAGTACCAGAACTGGCGGGTGGTTCCTGGTCCTGGTTCCAGTTTCACCAGTTCTGGTTTTAGCTGGTTCCTGACAAAGTTTGGTTCTGGTTGGAACTGTGAGGCTGGTTTGGAATTGACCATATCTAGGTGTTACGTATCATGGTATCACTTGAATGCCTCTACGGAGCTTTGACATACTATCTACATTACATGTTATGCAGTCTCACTGGAGAAAACAAGCATTTTGATACACCAACGAATCCCTTAGTCTCTTCACGTATGCCTGGAGGATCTTCTAGTGGCTCTGCTGTTGCAGTGGCCGCGGGACTTGTGGATTTTTCACTAGGTGAGTTGTTGTTTCTCTTGTGACTGGTGTCCCACGTAGCTGTACTCTCTTTTCTCCGGACAGTCATTAATCTGAAACAACATGTTTGATGCTGTCTAAGCATGGGTTTCTTTTGATTTCCTCCTCCTCCTCCTCGCACTTTCAACAAATGAGCCTTGTGCATCTTGTTTAGTCGATGTGTTGTGTTGAATTGTAGCAGACTACTTTTATGGATTTTGAACATATGGTGTTGTTTAAAGATAGCTCTTGGATGATGAATGTTGTGTACTTCAAATTGCTGCCAGGTACTGATACTGCTGGGGGAATAAGAGTACCAGCAGCATTCTGTGGCATCTTAGGCTTTCGCTCATCACACGGTGTTGTATCAAGTGTTGGCATGATCCCCGTTGCTCCAAGTCTTGATGCTGTCGGTATGTGTATTAGAAATTTATCTTACTCTTGGTACTTTTTGATATGGAAATGGGTAGGTTGTAAGGTACAAGTAAATTAAAAATGTTTAGTACATTAGGGCTCTTCATGGAAGTTGATGGCTGTGTTGAACACCTCTGGAGTTGGGCATTTAGTGAACTGTATTAGAAATTTAGAAATATCACTACAATTTCATTACTGTCTGAAATATTCACCCAAAAATGATCATTTTCTGGTCTGTATGATACTGCCTTTTGAAAATTAGTTTGGGACTATATGCACACTGGATGTTATTCCAGACCAGCAAATATTTGCCTTGTGAACGTGAATCTCCAGTCTTTTATGCATTCGGCAGTCAACTCCTTATTTTTATATTAAATCTACTTTAAAGCATAATTTAGTTTGTGTCGTGGATCTATATTCACAAACCAATCAGGTGTCATGAAATTCTGAACCTGTTTACTGGAGCTGATGAAGTTTCTGATACTGCTTGTGAATGTTAAGCGTAAGATATTACGTGTAGACTTGTTCAACATCAACATTGGGTTTTCAAGGGGATGCCCCTGTGGCTGGTGGCCATATATGTGCTGGTTCAATTCCAGCTCAACTACTTTGTATATTTTTTGTGAGACAACATTGGAAGGTAGTTAGAGAAAAAACAAGCTATGAGTTGCCTAGACATGAAATATAGAAAAATGTAAAGGGGAAATATGGTCTAGAAAGAAAGGGTTATGAGAAAGAACAAGAGATATAGAAAATAAGTGAAAGGAAACAAATTATTATTATTTTTTAGAAAAGGCAACTTCTTAAAGAAGAAAACAAAGGAAAGTAGAGAGAGAGAGGGGGGGAATCCATAACAAGAACGTACCACTCAAGAGGGCAATATCATTATAAGCAGCACTACCAATCAATTTTGTAGTATCCCATATTGCATTTGGTGAAACTTATGGTACTGCCGATCGATGCTTATGGCTGCATATTGGCTCATATCGGATTTTAAAAAATTCAAAAAATTGAAAAATAGAAAGATCAGGAAATCAAGAAAAAATCCCATATAATTGTTATTGATCAAACTAAGTATGAGGAACAAGGGCATTGTATCAATACAATAGCATATCATGGTTTATAAGTTAACCATTTAACAAACTAAATTAACTAATAAGAATAAAAAAAAGCATGAAGACCAAGGATAATAATCTAATCATTACCATATTAAATAAAAAAAGTCTAGTATATAAAATCAAGAAGTTAGATGAGTTAGATGATATTATACACTTGAAAATGGGATGAAAAAGCTTTAAATTATTAAGTTCTCTTGAACAATTAACAAAACCAAAGTTATCGTACAATACGATTTTATCGCGTATTGGTACATGAATTAGAATGCACCGTTTATTGGACTGTACTGCACCATATCGTACTATATAGTATGACATGGCCCTCATATCGTATGGTACACCCCTGTATCGTGGAGTATGATATTTGATTTTTTGGGGGCCATACTTTACGTCTTTTGAGGCTGAAATTATTTTAAACCCCATAAGATCACCTTCTTCGGCCTCCTTGTCCATTTTCCTTTTCAACAGAACCCTTGCTCTCTCGTTCTTGCATCGGTCAATGACTGATACTCCTGATTCCCATTTGATTGAGAACTACTATAGTAAGGAAGTTTAGGGATAACTCACATGCATAGTGGAGTTAGCCGTGTAAGACATTATCTAGCTGGAACCAAAATAGAACTACGTCCTTGCTCTACTGTGCCTCAATAAGTTAAGATATAAATGCTAAAAGAAATAAAAGATATACAAGCAAGAACAGAAGAACATAGAGCATGAGGAGCATTTTAAGGAGCATAAAGAGAAGAATAAAGAAAATATCTCGTTTTTCTAAGTTATTTACTTTTAAGTTTGAAACTTTGAGAATCTATGACTCTCGTTCTATAGTAGCTTAAAATTTTAATATAGTTTTTTTTCAACTTTTTTAATTAACAATTTAAGACGGTGTAATCTTGTGCATGTATGTGATGCATGACATTATGCATATTACAAAATCGTTTGATATTTTTTCAGATATTTTTTTAGTTTGTAATAGTTTTTTAAGAAAATCCAAGAAATGTACATGTATCATACTGTATCGTCTGATACAGTACCATACATGTGTACTGCCTTTGCACATGCATAAATGGGAGAAAAAGGAGAAACTGGGGCCCTAGAAGACCCTGTCCTGTAACCATCGGCTGGTACCTATATTGCATGTCACTTTCTGTGTCAAGCTATACATATATATATATATATATATGTATATATCAATATTTCTATTCATAAGATACATATTGATGCACGGATAACATTGCTACTAACAAAGTTATATCGTACCAAGTGCCAACTGTTAGTGGGTCTAATGGTATGGAATGTGGGTCTCTGACATGAGGTTAGGAGTTCAAACACAGATAGAACACTCAAATGTGTGTGTAATCCAGTAGGGGCCTGCAGCATCTGCCTAACCCCAGCTTGCCCATAAAAAAGGAGCATTTTGCATCAACTATTCCTGTTGCTGGTTTATAGGTTTTGGTCTTCCATTTTTCTTTTATCTTGTTTTGATTTTAGTTTTCTTGTATAGAAGATCAGATTGCTTTCATTAAATTTTTGTTATTCCAAGCAGGGTGGTTTGCTAAAGATCTTAGTATATTACGTCGTGTGGGACATGTGCTGCTGCAAGTTCCATATGTAGAATCACGACGTCCAAGATCTGTTATTATAGCTGATGACTGTTTTCAACTTGTGAAAACTCCTGCAACTTGGATTATGCAGGCAGTCATTGGATCCACGGAGAAACTGTATGGAAGTATGTTTCTCCTCTTTCTCTCTGTGTCTGTCTGTGTGTGCGCTTGATGACTTACCAGTGGTATTTACTGTTCTAGTTTTTATGTCAACAGGACAAGTTGTAAAGCATGCCAACCTGGGAGAATATTTGCTCTCCAAAGTTCCAAGCTTGAAACATTTTCAAAATAAGGAGATTGGAAATGGGGAACTGAAAATTTCATCTTTGAGGGCACTTGCAGAAGCTACTTTATTTCTGCAGAGGTTTGTCTTTATGTAGCATATCATCTGGTTTTTATCAAACTTTGTATATGAATGCTGTTGTTTACAATGCTTTCATGTGCCTTCTGCAATGCATTAGCTATATATGATTCAATTAGTTAGTGTTCTGGGATGCTTCTTCGTCTGCCGGTTTTATGCTGCAAGTTCTGAATGGCTTTATTGTCGTGGACTTCTCTGGCTTCATTATAAATCTAGGCCATTATTTTAATGAATGTGCAGTTGATCAAATTTTGGTAATTTATTTATTTATTACTGTTTTTCCTAGATAATAAGATTCGTATTGGTTCTTGGAATACCAAACATTATCCGGTAAGCTAATGGAGGTGGTAGATACTATGATTCGGAGAAAGATTCATATTATATGTTTACAAGAGACAAAATGGGTTGGAGAAAAAGCAAAGGAGATAGAGGATACAGGTTTTAAATTATGGTACTCAGGCAAAGAAAAGGCTCGAAACGGAGTTGGTATACTTTGATTTAAAGGAGAGTGTAGTAGACATACAACGATATGGTGACCGAATCATAACGTTGAAATTAGTGTTAGGAGCAGAGGTTTTGAATATACTTTGTGCTTACGCACCCCAAGTAGGACTATAAGATAGTATAAAGACAGTTTTTTGGGAAGAGTTAGATAAGGTGTTTCAAAAGATTCCACAAAAGGAGATGATTTGTTTAGGAGGAGATTTAAATGGACATGTCGGTAAAAAGGCATTAGGATATCAAGGGATTCATGGAAACTTTGGTTTTGGGGATATAAATGAGGAAGGTAGGGAGATTTTAAATTTTGTTATGGCATTTGATCTCTTTATAGTCAATACAATCTTCAAAAAACGAGATGAACATTTAATTACTTATAAGAGTGTCTTATCACAAACACAAATTGATTACTTTATTTGTAGAAAAAAGATAGAGCATGTTGTAAAGATTGTAAGGTAATTCCAGGAGAAAGCTTAACCACCCAACATCGACTTTTAGTTATGGATTTACAAATAAAAAAGTGGACAAAGAAGAAAAGAGTGCATCGAGCTATTCGGACTAAATGGTGGAACCTCAAAAGCGAGAAAGAATATATATTTAAACAGAAAGTCCTGCAAGGAGATGTTTGGAATTATGTTGGCACACCGTGTGATATGTGGAACAATATGGCTATACATATTAGGAAAGTTGGGAAAGATGTGTTAGGGGTATCTAAGGGAGGTGTACCGGCACAAAAAGAAGCTTGGTGGTGGAGTGAAGTAGTACAAAATAAAATCAAGGCAAAGAGGGCATGTTACAAATTACATTATGCTAAGAAAACTAGTGAAACTTTAGAAGCTTATAAGAAAGCAAAAAATGAAGCAAAAAAGGCCGTTAGTGAAGCAAAAGCTAAGATTTTGGAGGACTTATATAAAAAACTCAACTCAAAAGAGGGTGAAAGAGATATTTTTAGGACAGCTAGGGCTAGAGATAAGAAAACTAAAGATCTTAATTATGTTAGATGCATAAAAGACGAGGATGAAAAAATTCTAGTGGCAAATGATGATATAAGAAATAGATGGAAAAACTATTTTTATAATCTTTTTAGTGAAAATAAAGATGTTAGTATTAGTTTAGGAGATTTAGCCAACTCAGAAAAGTATATAAACCACAATTTCTACTGACGTATTCAAAAGAATGAAGTCAAAGAGGCTCTTAAACATATGAAGGGTGGTAAATCGGTAGGACCAGATAATATTCCTATAGAAGTTTGGAAAATACTAGGAGAAATAGGAATCACTTGGCTCACAAGACTATTTAATGAAATATGGAAAAACCAAAAGATGCCCGAGGAATGGAGAGCGAGTACTCTTATACCCATATATAAGAACAAGGGAGACATTCAAAATTGTGCGAATTATCGAGGTATCAAGTTAATCAGTCATACTATGAAATTATGGGAAAGAATTATCGAACGTAGGTTAAGACAAGTATCAAGTACAACAGAGAACTAATTTGGGTTCATGCCAGGCAGATCTACGATTGAAGCGATTCACCTTTTGAGACGTCTTATGGAACATTTTAGAGCTAAAAAGAAAGACCTTCACATGATATTTATTGATCTAGAAAAAGCTTATGATAGGGTACCGAGGGAGGTTCTTTGGAGAACTTTGGAAAAAAGAGGTATCCCATTGACATATATTAACCTTATAAGAGACATGTATGATGGTGCAAAAACATGTGTGAGGACTCATAAAGGAACGACAGACTTCTTTGAAGTTAATATTGGGTTACATCAAGGATCAACTTTAAGCCCATACTTATTTATAATGGTGATGGATGAGTTAACAAAACATATTCAAGATGAAGTACCTTGGTGTATGTTATTGGCAGTTGACATTGTATTAGTGGAGGAGTCTAAGGAAAAAGTTAATAGAAAATTGGAACTATGGAGAGAAACATTAGAAAGCAAAGGCCTTCGACTTAGTAGAATAAAGACAGAATATATGGAATGTAAGTTTGATCATTTGGTTACTTCAGAGGACATAGAAATTAAAATAGGCACATATTGCATTCCTCAGAAGGAAAGTTTTAAATACCTAGGGTCAATTTTTCAGAGTGATGGAAGAATTGATGGAGATGTTACGCATAGAATTAATGCTGGTTGGTTAAAATGGAGAGGAGCATCAGGTATTCTTTGTGATAAGAAGATACCATTAAAATTAAAAGGTAAATATTATAGGGCAGCAATTAGGCCTGTCATGTTTTATGGTTCTGAGTGTTGGGCAATTAATCATGAACATGTACAAAAGATGTCTGTGACAGAAATGAAGATGTTGAGATGGATGAGTGGTCATACAAGAAAAGAGCGTATACATAATGAGGTTATTAGAAACAAAGTAGGAGTGATACCAATAGAGGATAAAATGAGAGAACATCGTTTAAGATGGTTTGGACATATAGAAAGAAGATCAAAAGAAGAACCTGTAAGAAGGTTAGAAAAACTAAATTTGGAAAGTATTAAAAGAGGTAGAGGACGACCACAAAAGTGTTGGAAAGAAACAATAAAGAACGATCTAGCTTATTGGGAGTTAACTGCTAACATGGCACAAGATAGGGATATGTGGAAACAAAGAATCCATGTAGCTGACCCCGTCTAGTATGGGAAAAGGCTTAGTTGTTGTTGTTGTATATATTTATTACTGTTTTTAGTTTTGTTTTTTCGTTGTTATTTTTGTATATCCTCTGGACAGCATGGCAGTTTTTAATTCTCATGATAATTCTGCTATCTCATAACATTGTGGTCTTCTTGTCTTGAAGACTTGGCTCAACATTTGAAAAAGCTGTAGTAGTGATAGGCTTTTGGTGTCTCCTATTAACTGGAAAGTTCAATTTAGTTTCTACAGCACAGGCTATTTTTTTTTCTGGACTAGTTATTTTTAAATTCTCTGGTGATCTTATACATATTTTTGTTCCTCACATAGAGAAATCACCTCCCTCTTTTTCATTAATGTTTTTCCCTCATTAGCTTTTGTAATCTACTTTTTTTCTTGAAAGCCACTATAGATACATTGTTCTCTGTTCCACTATTTTAATTAAGGCATACTATCAAAATGTTTATTACAAAGCAATGAAGGGAAGGAGAGGGAGGGACAGAGTGGGCGCACAAGAGAAGAGGGAGGGAAGGAGTACACCAATAACAAAATCTACTCTCACCATGTATTCAGAAGATGTATGATGATTTCTGATGATCTAACATAGATTTACTTTTTCAAAAAAAGAAAGACCTACTTTGAGTTTCCAAACTTCTGATTTGAATCTGTATTTGAGGCATTAACCGTTGATTCCATGGAAACAAATCATGACATCTGTGAATTATTGGATTTGCACTTCAAATGCAATGATGCATGTTCATGGTAACTAGCCTTGTTGAAATTTTTTGTCAGGAGCAAATATTGTCATAATTCAGTATACTTTTTTATGCATATAAAACTATTGATTCTTGTGAAATGAAATGCATCAAACTTTATTGATAACCATCAATAAAATGATGAGAAGAGTACATGTCATCTCGCGACCCTTCTTGGATGTTTGCGGCTGCTACAAAGTCTCTTCTAAGAACAAAACCTAAGAAACATTATATTTTATGCTATTTGTTCTAACTTGAATGACTAATTTACTCCTACTTAAGTAGTAACCCAATATCACACATTAGGGGCATATTAGTCCATCTATATGATACAAGCATTCTTCAACACTCCCCCTAAAGCTGGGAGGAATATATTTGAGACTCCCAACATGACTTTTGGTACTGTTTTGGTTAACATGTCTGCAATCTGATCTTCTGACTTGATATATTATACTTGCAATGTCTTGTTTGTGATTTTTGCTCTTATGAAATGATAATCTACTTCTATATGTTTCGTCCTTTCATACTGAACTGGGTTGGTGGCTATTTGAATTGCTACCATGTTATTTGTATATAACGATATTGAAAGATTAATTTGATTAATTTTTTCTTGAATTTCTGTAATTACGGAGATAAGCAACAATCTTTCACTAGTTCCTTATGCTGGATCTCTTTATTTTGCTTCTGCATTAGATCTTGTGACCACCAACTGTTTTTACTCCTTTATGAAATCAAGTTAATCCCAAACAATACAATGTACCCAATTATGGACTTTCGGTCGTCTATAATTCTAAATTGGTGTGTCCTTAAAATATAAGATGTCATTACTTGGTGTACCCTTTAGATATTGAGTACTCTAAAGACTGCATACATGTGTGACTGTCTGGGTGCATGCATGAATCTTATCCCCATCACATATGTAATATCGGGTTTGGTTATAGTAAGTATATCAACTTCTCAAGTAATTGTTGATATTTCTTGATGTCATGAAATTTTTTACCTGTTTTCAAGCCTAATTTGTGATTAATCTCTATGGGAGTGTCACATGGTTTTGATCTAGTTGTTCATGTTTCTCTCAATATATCCATCACATACTTGCGTGGGGTGATAAATATGCCTCTTCGTGACCGTAGAACTTCATTCCTCAAGAAATAGTGAAGTTGTCTAAGATCCTTTAAATCGAATAGACGATTTAGTTATGGATTTTTTCATCGTCATCATCAGTTACTATCATCAATTTACTATCATCAATGTAAACAATTAGTATTGAGATTCCTTTGCCAACTTTTAAAAATAATGTATAGTCATTTTTATTTGTGGTGTAACCGAACCCAATTATTCCTTCACTAAACTTTTTGAACCATGCCCGTGACGATTGTTTTAATCCATATAATGACTTCTTGAGAAAGCACACTTTATCAGTTCCATAAAGATGTTTTAAACCTTGCGGTATCTCCATATATACTTCTTCGTTAAGGTCCCTTTGAAGAAATGCATTCTTCACATCCAATTGTCACATTTTTCATCATTTGTTTGCTGCTAGGCTGACAAGCACTCTTATTGAAGTTATTTTTGCCACAGGGGCAGATGTCTCGTTATAGTCAATCCCATAGTCTTACCTTATAGCGATCAATTCCTAGCATTGCGTTGTTCTTTTGTGTGCTTGGGTTTACCACAATGTGTGCATCTTATCAATTCTCGTCCATCACTAAAGTTGTCTTCTTGTTCTCTATTTATGGAGCTTCATCTACCTCTAGTGGACTTATTATACCTCTACCAATAAATACAGTTCTTTTGGTGTTTGGAATTTTTAGTTTTTTCAAAATCTATCTATCTTCCTCTCTAATTAATAGACAGGATATTGGACCAAGAGTGGGCAGATCATCACTTGCTAAGATATTATTTTTCGCATTCTCATAATCAAATGAAACACCACTTAACAGATCGGACACTTTTCTTTTTTCGAATTCATGCGCTCTCTCTTTTGCACATTCTTTGCATTGAATCATAGTGAAATAAGATAGTTCATCCCATAAACTTCTCATTTCTATATAAAATTCGCTGATAGTTTTCTATTCTTGTTTGCATTTTTTAATCTTCTCAAAGAGTTGATACTCCTTCGCAATATTTTTTTTGCGAGTATGCCTCCCCCACGGCTTCCCAGATTTTTTTGGTAGTTTCAAGATATAGAAATGAATGCCTCACATTAGGCATTATGGAATTAATGAGCCATGCAGTGATTAAGGTGTCTTCTCTCTCCCATCATGAGTGTTCTAGGCTCTCTAAATTTGATTTTATATAAAGACCAGTAAGGTATTCGGACTTCTCCTTCGCCTTTACTCCTAATAGGACAGATCTGAACCGTTCTAATAACTTTCTCATTCTATGATTTTCTTTAGCACAAAAAGTTTTTTAGATCAAACCTGATTGCCTCTCTGGGTACAAACTACAATTTTTTATTGTTGAAGGTGGATCGAACACTTGGGTTGTCCCTTTCTGCGTTTTGCCGATGGCTAGCTGTCTAATATCCCTCTCAACCTAATCGGCCTCCTCTGATACCATGTGAAATGAAATGCATCAAACTTTATTGATAACTATCAGGAAAATGATGAGAAGAGTACATGACATCTCGCGACCCTTCTTGGGTGTCTGCGGCTGCTACAGTGTCTCTTCTAAGAACAAAACCTAATGAAACACTCTATTTTATACTATTTATTCTAACTTGAATGACTAATTTACCCCTACTTAAGTTTGACCTAATATCACACGTTAGGGGCACGGCATTCTTCAACAATTCTGAATTTGAAATTTTGAACAGCTTAGAAGCTTTGACATGCAGCTTGAGAGTAAATCATGAGAGGATAATTAGTGTAAAGGATCTTATGAAGATCAGCTTGAACAGGTTTTGTATAGTTCTTCGCTGTCTGATATGATTTGACTTCTTTCAGGTATGAATTTAGGAAAACCCATCAGGAATGGATCGATTTTCACAAGCCTGATTTGAGTCCAATCATACTATCAGATTTGAATGCAACCTCAGTGACCACGGATGAACGGGTTTCCCAATGTCAATCCATCAGGGCTGAAGTACGATCTGCTCTTACTGCTCTTTTGAAGGTAATTTGTTTCTCCATAGAGTAAGTAGAAGGGTCTATGCTACAATGAGTGGTGGGCTGACAGTGACCCAACCTTAGGTTTTTTGACACAATTAGCCACTCTCAAGGCTTGAAACTGTGATCTCTCACTGTTAGTCTAAGCACTTTGCTGTTATACCAAGCATGGACCTGGAAAATTTTTTTTTTTTATTAGTCTAAGCACTTTAGCCGACCCCGTCTAGTATGGGAAAAGGCTTAGTTGTTGTTGTTGATTAGTTCCTAAAATGACTTTTATTGTCATAATTAGTTTGAAAATCATCCATCTGCAGGATGACGGTATTCTTGTGATCCCTACAGCACCTGGCCCACCACCAAAACTTGGATCAAGGGAAATGTTTTCTGAGGACTATCGATCCAGATCGTTAGGTTTGTTGGCTATAGCCAGTATGTCGGGTTGTTGCCAGGTAAGTTAGGCTGTTGGTCATTATGGCTATGTTTGGTGGTCGTATATTGCCCTTTATTTATTTAGTACTTATTTCTAAGGGCTTAGCACCTGCTATTTTGGTTCTTATGAACCCACATTCTTTTGTCATTCACCCTCGACATAGGTTACCCTGTATAATGTTGCATTGGCCTAAACATTTGTTCATTTTTTTTTAGCTATTTGACAACAACAGGACCAGTACCCCATTAACCGTGGCAAGCTACTTTTTTGGCATAATTGTATCCTCAATTACTATGAAAAGTTCATTTTCAGTTTTATTTTGTTTATTTTTTTCTCTAACAGGTAACTGTGCCACTAGGATCTCTCGACAAATGTTCTTTGGCCGTGTCTTTTGCTGCAAGACATGGAGGTGATAGATTTTTGTTGGATACTGTTCAAGCAATGTACGATTCTCTTCAGGAGCAGGCAAATATGGTTGAGAAAAGCAAACCATCAGCTAATACTACCACTCGGGATGAACAAGCTGAGATTGCTAAAGAAAAGGTTTCATTGTGAACTAGGTTCTGCTATCTATGTCAGTGTCGACTTAGAGCAATTAAGTGTAGATTATAAGTTTCATTTATCCCTCATGTATTGGTTTGTCAATTTCCATTGAAAAATATGCTTATTAGTCATGTCCAAAGCAGTGTTGTTTGTACCATATCATATCATGTATCGTTTTTCTCCATGAGATTTGTGTATCGTATCGTAATGTATCATAAATTTTTAATTAAAAATAGTTTAAAAATAAAAAATATATAAGAAACAAGAAAATTCTAAATGATTGTTATGAATTAAAGATAAGTTTGAAAATTGTATCAAAATAGTAGTACATGACTTATTTAAATTATTTAATGAGGTATGCACAACAATTTCTTTGTTTGGAAATGTGTTTCCTCCCCTCTATGTTTAAGCTAATCTATATATTTCTGTTCATTTTTCTTCAGCAATTTATTTTGGGGTTGATGTGTTTGTGCAATTTAAATTCGGGTGAGTTTGCATCATGTATGTTCTAAAAACAAAACCCTGTTTTCCAGCATCTGGCATATGTTCATTGATGCAATTTTCATTTATGGACCGAAAAGATCTGGCAAATTCAGAATGAGTTTCTGTACAGTCGGTTTTCCTACAACAGGGATTGGGTAAAAGTCCCATATCTTTGTCTGTAATGAATCAAATTTGATAAAATTAGTCTCATCGGAAATCATCCATAGATTTTCGGCAAGACTAAAATCATAGAATTTGGAGTTCTGTACACCGAGATATAGAGGTTTCTTTGGGCCTCTGTGTTTCTGTAACAGAATATCATGAAATTGTTGAGCAGAGTTCAGTTCTTGATTTAATTTTGTAAATCCACTGCACCAAAATTCAAAATAAAAATAGTCTTAGAATATGTACATTCCAGGCTATGTTCTATAAATTTTTCAGGAATTTTGGAGATGTCTAAGTCGCCAAAAAAAAATTGGAAACAAGTTTTGAAAATAGAACCTGTTTTTGTTTTTCAAAACTTGTAGATTTTTAACTTTTGAGCAAAGTGCTCGAGTTTATTTCTATCACCACCACATTTCAACGTGAATTTGGAATTTCACCTACCCATATGAAATCCTCAAAGCGCTGCTCTAAGGCTGACCCTTGAGCATTGGTTCAAGAAGGCCTAAAGCGAAAAGATCTCGCTTAGCCACAATCGCTCAAAGTCAGATTTTAAACTTTTGCTAGTTTTGGAAAACTAGCTGGCATGCTCGAGCAAACGAAGTAGGTTTGAAGAATTTTTTTCTCTCTACGTTGGTTTGAAGTAAAATTTTTACATCTACCTAGTTTCATTCTATAGATGTAAAATTTTTACTCCAAGCCTATATAGAGACTTAAAAAAAGCTTTTCAACACTACTTCGTTGCGCGAGCGTGCCAACTAGTTTCCAAAAACTAGCAAAGTTTTAAATCTGGCTAAGCGGGATCTTTTCGCTTTAGGCCTTCTTAAACCGATGCTCAAGGGTTAGCCTAAGCGCTTTGAGGATTTCAAATGTGCAGGTGAAGTTTCAAATCTAAGTGAAAAATAAGGTGTTGATAAGAACAAACTCGTGCACTTTGGTTTTAAGTTTGAAAATCAGCAAGTTCTGAAAAACAGAAACTGGTTACGTTTTTAGAGCTTTTTTCCCGAATTTCTTTGGGTGATCTAGAGATCTCCAAAATTCATGAAAATTTTACAGGACACAGCCTGGAATGCAGAGATTCTAAGCCACTTTTTGTTTTGAATTTTGGGACTAGGATGATGCAAAATTAAATCGGCAAAAGTGTTTCTGCACAGAACTGTTCTGTCACAGAAATACAGAGACCAAAAGATAGGTCTGTATCTCGGTAATAAATATGTACTTCGGATTCTAACCTATGTTATCAATAGCAATTAGAAGGTTGTTAGCGGTTGACCCTGATATAGCGGTAGTAGGGATATAGTGGATTTTGCAGTACACTTTTATTTATGATTAAATAATTATATATATATAATGGATTCTTTAATTTCTAAGAAATATCAAGAAACACAACCACTTCTTTCATAAATATGAATCAAACTAAATAAACAAATTCTACTTCTAATTTCTAAGGAAACAAATAATAAATTTCATGTGACACATGCATATTGAATTGTTAACCTTAAATTAGAAAACATAAATGTAACAAAGTTATTCTAAGCATTAAGCAAAGGAATTAAAAGAAACAAATATATAATTATTTATATGCTCAAGTATAGTGAATATGGTGTCGCCAAGTCGGACCCCTCTCTGACTCTTCAGAGCTTGTATGCACATTACACATTTTGCTCCGAAATTGTCCACAACCAACAGTGAACATGAAAAAACAGTTCACATGTACTAATCAGTAATCTTGTTGCCACAAAGGAAAATGTTAAGGTACATATAAGAAGCACAAATGTAGGTGTAGCAAGTACTTCATATTACATAAAAGAAGTATGCAACGATGGGAATAGACATACACAAGTTGCGGGTTACAACTTGCATTAGTTACAACAGTTGAGATTAACTTCAATGACAAAGGGCAGGTTAGTATACTATCCCTTTCAAGGTGAAATATAGATCAAATGCATGTAGAATGAATGTATAAACAATGTTATATCTCAAAAAATGGTCTATATGAGTAACCGTTCTGTCAAGGCTGAGAGGGGAAATGTTGATGAGATGACTTTATATGCACATAGCTTTTCTTCTAGTGAATTCAAATGGCAGGTTAATCTATGATCCACTCTTATTAACAACGCAAATTAAAATGATACAACACAATACTTGCAAATACTGCAAGAACAAGTACATTAGATAGAAGAATACGTTACATAGCAATCCATGAAGAAGATTCACAAAGACGAGAAGAAATCAGATTCTTGAATCTTGATGCATTAGATGGAAGAATAAGTTACATAGTGTTCGTCAAAATTCAATTACAACAACAACAACAACTAAGCCTTTTCCCATACTAGACGGGGTCGGCTACATGGATTCTTTGTTTCCACAGAGCTCTATCATATGCCATGTCAGCAGTTAACTCACTTAATTACAATCACACTTAATTGTCATGTTCACTCATTTTCAGATGAAGATCCTTATTCTTCTAGTTCCGCTTCCTTCGTATTTGTTTTTTCAAAATTAAATTCTTCTTCTTCATCTACCATAGGCATCTTATTCTTTGCTTTGCTTTGCCTTTTTGTCGCTTTCGTGTCCTTAACCGTGTATAAACAACTCCCCCTCTTGATGCTTCGGATGGTATCTCCCTATGTTAGCTTTCATACTAGAAGCTTTTCCTCTATATAAAAATGAAATCTTTTCGGCCTTCTTCGTTATACTGTGCACATTATTATAAATTGCTTTCTTTATTTCTTCGGTTGCATTCTTGCAAGGTTTCACATTTCTGCTCCTTTTTATTAAATGATCCTTGTATCTTGTTATTCTACTGGTAGAAACATGACCACATAACGTGCAAAACACTAACATATTAAACCGAATACCAATCGTAGTACTACTACTAATGCCAACCCAAACCAAGAAGTAGAATTTGAGAAAATATTTTCTGTTGACAGCTTCTATAGAAAGCACAAGTATGAGAAAGTGTAAACTATAAGAGGAGGTTTACATCCATAACAAATAAAATCCAAACCCATTTCAGGCATCACATTCGAACCGCTCCACAAAGAGTAAAATAATCTTCAACTTCATGCTAAAAGAGATTTGCAACCAATAACAAGATCAAAAACAAAATCATAAAACATTATACATCAAAAAAAAATTCAGAATCTCATTTTCCATTCATCCACACTATGCCGAATGATTATCAAGATAACCATCTTGATCAAAGATAACAGCTAACGTGAGGCTTAAAACATTCAATAATAAAAATTATATAGCATGACCTTATTAATATAAGGTGCAGAGCACTTGGAGAATGTGAACGAGCCAATAGTCTCAGTGAGTATAAAAAAAGTTAAGAGAGAGAAGGTCACAGAAGGCAGAGAAAGAGAGAGAGAAATGGAGAGAGAGAGAGAGAGCTTACCTGCGACAGAGGAAGACAGCACAAAGTTAAGAGGTGGAGGTTGCTCGTTGGTTGTGGCAGAGAGAGCAGACACAACTGCAAACGCAAGAGGTGGGAGAGAGGTGAGACACAGATGAAGACACATATCACATTTAGGTTTAGCATTTTATGTTTTTTGGTTCGAGTCGATCCAATGACCTGAACCAAAAAGGTATTATATGCTAGTGCTAACAGTGTCCTGGAGGAACGCCCACTATAGCAAACTTGCTATAGCGGTTTTTGTTTTGCTATTACGCTATAGCACACGCTATTGATAACATAGATTCTAATAGGTAATAACTCCTACACAT
Source organism: Brasenia schreberi (assembly GCA_036023115.1). Lineage (NCBI taxonomy): Eukaryota > Viridiplantae > Streptophyta > Magnoliopsida > Nymphaeales > Cabombaceae > Brasenia > Brasenia schreberi. Next base: position 314,173 of record JAYKKT010000082.1, read on the forward strand.
GGAATTCTAACATTTAATAAATCAGTGCTTGGAAATCTAAAAGTTGATAACTTCTAGGCTTAAACTCTATTAGTTAATAACTCCTGTCATTGAAACTCTAGAAATATTAATTATGAACATAGAAAGTTCTTAATTCATATTTATTATGATTTGTAACTCTTATGCTTGGGACTTGCATCCCTTGGAACTCATGAATTCTTGGTATCTTGGGTTTTCTTTATAAGAAAGAGTGTACCCGTATCGCACGATACGGAGCGATAAGTTCCTATGGGGCGATACGTCCCTTGTATCGTATCATGATACAATATGCCCCGTATCTTATGATACTGAGTGATACGGATAACACTAGTCCAAAGTGACACTAGTCATCCCTTACATATTGCATTGCAAAGTATGCTTAGTGTTCTCTACTTGCATCGCAGTTGGTAAGTAGCTGTAGTTATCGCTTGCATCTTATTCTTAGTCAGATAGATAAGCTAAATTGATGCCCTAAAATTTTATTTATAGAGCAGCAATTAGGCGTGCCATGTTTTATGGTTCTAAGTGTTGGGCAGTTAATCATCAACATGTACAAAAGATGTTTGTGATAGAAATGAAGATGTTGAGATGGATGAGTGGTCATACAAGAAAAGACCTTATACATAATGAGGTTATTAGAAACAAATTAGGAGTGACACCAATAGAGGATAAAATGAGAGAATACCATTTAAGATGGTTTGGACATATAGAAAGAAGATCAAAAGAAGAACCTGTAAGAAGGTATACAACAACAACTACAACTACAACAACAACTAAGCCTTTTCCCATACTAGACGGGGTCGGCTACATGGATTCTTTGTTTCCACAGCTTCCTATCATGTGTCATGTTAGCAGTTAACTCACAATAAGCTAGATCATTCTTTATTGTTTCTTTTCAACACTTTTGTGGTCGTCCTCTACCTCCTTTAACCTGTAAGAAGGTATGAAAAACTAAATTTGGAAAGTATTAAAAGAGGTAGAGGACGACCACAAAAGTGTTGGAAAGAAACAATAAAGAATGATCTAGCTTATTGTGAGTTAACTGCTAACATGGCACACGATAGGGATCTGTGGAAACAAAGAATCCATGTAGCCGACCCCGTCTAGTATGGGAAAAGGCTTAGTTGTTGTTGTTGTTGATTGATGAATCCTGTGTCTTATAAGACGAACAATGCCAAACCATAAGCGGGTTGCAAATACTCACAATATCCATGATTAGAAATGCCCACAATAACAATGTCAATCATGACCGGAAGCAATATATACAGAACTGTTATGTTTTTTCACAAAAATGCTGGTTCATTGAGATATCCTTAGGTTTACAGCATTCAGGAGATATCTATGCGTTATATTTGATCCCATGGCTGGGTGTTTCAACCTAAAAGAGAAGAAGCATTTTTTACATGCTGGCATGGCTACTTTTCTGATTTCTACTTAAATTTGAGTAAGGGAAACGCTGCTGACTTTGTATATGCCCTTGCATGCTGTTGTCTCGAGTTGTATGTTCTGCTGGAAGTTTGCCCTTTCATTAGTATGCAATTCTTCTAATTCTTGCATGGTAATTGGCAATCTAGTGTTTGATCTTTCGCCCAGAGACCATTCAAGCTGATGCTCTTTTGACTCTAGTTTGAAGGGTTTGTGCTATTTTTGCCTTTCCATTCACTGATTTTTCTGGAATTATTTACTTCTGCAGGGTAATATTGCTTATAAAGAGAAGCAATGGCAGAAAGCCATTAATTTCTATTCAGAAGCAATTAAACTTAGTGGAAATAATGCAACGTACTACAGTAATAGGGCTGCTGCATATTTGGAGATTGGGAGGTAGGGTCTTGCTTGTGTTTGTTGGTGTCAAAATGACTCTTTGCTGCACTTCTTAACTTTGTCTGTTATGCAGCTATGTACAAGCTGAAGCAGACTGCGATACAGCCATTAGCCTTGATAAAAAGGTTGGTAATACTTTTCTTCTATGTGAATCTTTCACAGCTGTGGGCTATCATAGTGGAGATCTGCTTGAATTTGTATTCTGCAATCAATCTGGTGTTGTTTGGATTCTTTTTGTTTATCTCTATCTGGCTTCTGCTAGGTGACCGGAGATAAACGTGACCTCAAATTCGCATTCATGTGTGCTAGGTTGCATTTGAGCGGATGTCCTAAAGAATTTTAAGTTACTGGACAGTACGCATGAAGAAAGTTTTGCTTTGAGAATGTGTAGGGGGGCCCTTGATTGTTTGCTGCCATATCCAGGGCCACAGTGCATCAATGCAGTTATTCCTGTCAAAAGACTCAAAACGGATGTCTCTTGAATACATGAACTCCAAGTTACTCCTAGAACCATTAAGCTATCAGTAATATTTTTCAATAAGTGCCACTCTTGTGGATACTCTTTGTGCCAGAAGTGCATTTCAGACATGCATGTAAAACTTTGAAAACGAAGATATTTCACTGTGTGCCAGAAGCTATTTCACTTGATACTCTTTGTGCCACTCTTTTGGATTAAACAGACATGCGTAAAACTTCATTAAGTGTATCTTTTTCGGTCACTGTGTCTTGATGTTGGAGGAAGCAAAAACAGCGAAACTAAGATTAAACCTTTGAAAAGCCGTAGATAAGGAGGGAGATATCTGTTGGGAGGGTTTTAGCTGAAGAGTTTTTTGTAACCATGACTGCTATGATATCTTTAATCTTGAGGAGCTCAATAGTTTCTAAGTTGTTTTGATCAGAGTTGTTCTTTTCTGCAACAGGATCTGCATATTTGTAACCCTTTACCGCTTAAGTTTAACTTTGATAACAGGCTTTATGTATTGTCAATTTGTCATCTTAATCTTCCTATTTATCTCTTCACTGCAGAATGTGAAGGCTTATTTGAGAAGAGGAACAGCACGGGACATGCTTGGTTATTATGAGGAATCTTATGAAGGTAACCTGGAATTTTGAAAGTTCAAAATAAAAAATTGTGCATTGTCGCTCACCCTTTGCTCATTTACCGCTGCTAACATCGGTTCTACATGTTCCCTACTGGTTTTTGTTTTCTTCCTACTTTTCTTCTGTACTGGTGACCAGGTAGGTCTACAGGGTGGTTGGTGAGTCACCAGATCTAGTCCTTAATCCATTTCTGTACATGGAAACGGTTCACATTTGAGGATTCTTCTTAGGATTCAGATATACCAAATATATTTACAATGAAAAGGGACATATCCAAAATAGAAAGAAACAAACTAATATGGATAAAGATTAGTATGGGTCCTGGTAATTGATATCCTTGATATTTTTGAAATACTGTTAATATTATCAGTAATCCAAAAGTTGCAAATATGCAATATTGTCAAGAAGATCATTCTTTTTTCCCTTTCTTTTTCCCTATTTTAGAGTCTGATCCTGTTTTTCGTATATTTCACCATAAGCCTTTTAAATTATTTCATGCAGCTTTAATGAGAAAATTTGTGTTAAAGCCTATTGTTCTTAGTCTCGTAAAGTACATGAGTGGTCTTCAGAGAATATATACATTGAATTTAAATTATTTGAGTTCAATACCGTTTCTCTCATTCTATCCCTAGTGTAAAAGCAACAATTACAAAAGTCAGAGTGAAGCCCTAACGGAACTGGCAGAAATATATTTGAGAGAGAGTATGCAGAATCAAATGACTCGTGAACCTAACTTCGGACAGGTATCATGGTGGACCTCAAGTTGGAGACGATCCTACGAGCAACAATTGGTGTCCAATGACATTATGGGGGATCAGGTCAATTACAGGAGGCTTGTTAGATCTTCACCCCGAGTGAGAGGGAAGGAGATAGAGGGAGGGAGAGATTTGGACACAAGTGAGGAATTGAGTCTCTCCCTTTCTTAGAGGATGTGATGCGGCAATCCAAGAAACTTGTTTTAGTCCAAGAATCAAGTTAAGCAAAGATTGATAGATGAAACTCTAGTCAAGTTAAGTAAAGATTGATAGATGAAACTCTAGTCAAGTTAAGCAAGAAACTTGTTTTAGTCAAGCAAAGATTGATAAGATGAAAGTCTAGTCAATTTTGGCAAAGGTTGGTTGATAGAAATTTTATCACCAACCTGGATAGCCATCAAAACCTTATATGGAATAGCTTGTGAAAGACTTGGAGATTCCAGCAGCTCTACATCATAATCTGTACCGTTTTGGTTGGTAAAAGGGGTCAACACTTCAGGTTACGTGTTAGGGCGTAGTCTAGACTCTAGACACAATCATAAAGCGGTTCATTGATAGGATAAACTTGTGAAGTAGTTTCTTTGAGGTTCATGTGTGACACGCTATTGGAGCAAAAGTTGATCAAAGACAAAATGTTTTTTTTTATGATAGATTTCTTTGTAAATACATCTTCCATGCTATTGATCGTGGGCAAGTGAAACAATTGATGGTAAATGGGTGTGGTAGTCTTGAACTTTTATTTGTGCAATGTGAAGAAGCTGAATGCGAAGAATGTATTTTGGACTTCACTAACATCGAGGAACAGGAGGATGGATAATGCAAGGGAATACAATCAGTTGCATTCTGCTTCAATTCGAGGAAGTAACACCAAGACAGCTAAATCGCAAGATGTGGAAAGAACAATGAACAGCTGTCCACCAAGCGTTAAGAAAGTAAGTATTCATTCAACAAAAAAAGCACCCTTGGTCAGAAGATCTAACCAATGAGATAACTACAACTGAGTGAGTCTTGCAGTGCAGTCGTTTAGTCCCCCTTGGGCACTCTCAGTTCTTCAAGTAGTCCAATTACAGTCGTACGTATACAAAACACAAGCATCAGGATGAGCCAGATGTGCATCTTAGATGGAAAATCAAGATCTTTGAGGAACTGGATTTTGTTTTGGTTCAGAAACAATTAAGTAAAATGGCATTGTCTTTGGAGAAACTTTTGATTTTCATTATCAAAAGTAAAACTATCATGAAGCTAAGTTCGACAAACCCAATCTAGTGCTGAAGGAAAGGAACTCCTTGCGTGCAATAACATGCAAGAACGAGTTTTCCTAATTACGGAAGCCAGGCAGGTGGTGCTTCATATCATAGAGTCTCGGATCCTAAGTTAAAGTCCTTTTGACTTCATATAAGGTCATGATGTTCCACAGGGTTTGTGTATATTCAACGAGGAAGTCAATTGGCTTAGTTAAATTTCAGATTTTCTGCTTATTGATAATTCAGTTCTCGTTTGTGCTTCATTTTTTTATTGCATATATGGTTTTCTCTAATGCATTACTTGTATGCTTCTAATGTGTGGACTCCTTGCCCTGAGTTGTTCAAGTCTGGTTGGCTGCCTTAGTATTTCCTATTCCTCGAATGCTGCCTGGATAGATGAACATTCTTCATGGGGTCAAGTTTATATGCCGCTTAGCTGTCGTTTCTATGCATGTGTGCTGGGACTAGGATGGATCAATATAAATATAGTTAAATGCGTTATATAAGTGAAGTTTTCATTGTTGTGCAGACTTTAGACATGCTCTTGTTCTTGAACCCATGAATAAGACTGCACAAAAGGCTGTTCAGAAACTGAAGAATCTTATTGCATAGCTGGTACCAGCTAAAGCCGGTAAGGTGTCAAAGGCCCACAATTTTCCTTGACGCGTTTCAGTGAGCTTCTGGCTCCTCTTGATGGCGCAAAGGCTGGTTTCATGGAAGTTCATTCCTTAAATCTGTGAAGAACCCGGTTGAATCGCACACCATGGGCCCAACCGAGTTCTTCATGTTCATTCATCAACCAGGGATGCTTTTTGCTATTTTCTTGATATCCGTTGTCTTCCGGCATTCATTGTTGTACTTAAATGAGGCTTACAATTCTTCTCGGCGTAGTTTCTTTTTTAAGTTAAATGGTTGCACTGAAGTATTCTTGAATTTGTTTTGGCAATTTCTTTATATTGCTCTTCTTTCCCGGACTCCCTTTTCTTGACAATCTTGAGCACTTTCGGCAACCAGGTTGTATGTTCTGTGTGAAATAAAGTGATTCAAATCTATACTACTGCTGCTAGTTTGCAGTTACAATTTGGACCGCGACGATGCTTTCACATGATAATGTGTTGCATCTCTTTCTGAAGGAAAACCATTTTCCTTGACAGACTGTAGGGATTGAATCTTGGGACCCGATGTAACTTTTTCGTCTACTGAGTATAAGAAGAAAACTTGAATTCCCAATTTCATCCTATTAGGATGGGATGTTCGTGGGGGAGGGGATCATCTTTTGCATGTTGCAACCTTTCTCAAACAGGACCGATTTGGAGAGTAGAAACAAAGGGTAGGAACGAAGAGAATAAGAAAATCCTCAATGGGGATCGAATGACAATAGCTGGTCATTGTCTTGTAAATCTAATCCCGGTCATTCTTTTCATTTGTTCTATAAAGTTAGGTTCATCTGAATTAAGACAAATTATGAACTCGTCGTTGTCTCACAATTATTTGTAATAATATACTTGAATTTGAATGTATTTGCATAAATCAAGTTTTCATTTTAAATGAAAATTGAGCTCGTGATGGGTTCTCTTAAGTCTCACAGGAAACATGAGGTGGTGTTTTGAAACAAAGATAAGATAAATCACGGACTCACTGTTGTCTCATATTCATTCATGATAATATGGTCGAACTTGAATGTATTTGTATAAATTAGGTTATCATTTTAAATAGAAATTCAGCTCGTGATGGGTTCTCATGGGACCCACGGGAAACAAGAGGTGGGGTTTTGAAACGGAGATGGAATGAGACTTTGATTCCCGACCCCGTTCCGTTTCACCTGTTCTGCTTCATGAACATCCCTAGTCCCATGCTACGATTTAAACATGTTGCCAAAGTAATATGAATGTTATGATTTAAACATGTTGCCAACTAATATGGATATGTGGGTCTAGAGAGTGAGGTTGGTGTCTCCTGGCGGCGACCATATGGGCCCTTTGGCTGATAGCACTGTAGACAGAAGGGCCTGACATGGCAAACCCATCAAACCCATTGCAACTTGTTCCACTTTGGAAGATATTTCGATATCTAGGTATAAAACCATAGTAGGAATCATCAAACATTCTCGAGCATGACTTGTAATATTCAAGGTAAAATAGATTAAAAAATCAAACTTCTTCTGCTAGAAGGTTCAGGCCTACTATTGTTAATGATATATTGAGATGATGATTCCTTATCTTTGTGACGGGTGGCCAGGAAAAACAGGGGACCTTGCCAGCATGAATGAACTTGAAAAAGCAGCAACCACCAACGAATTACCATCATACATGGAAGGAGGCTTGACACGCTTGATGAGTGGTAGATTAAGCTCACCTAATTATGGGGGGGTATCAAATGCGCTTAACGTTACTGCATATGATCAAATAAATAGAAGCAGGGGCTGCTGACAAATTACTTAATTAAGAGAGAGAGAGAGAGAGAGTTGAAATCACTGCTGTTGTTTGAAGGAGACTCATTCAGAAAGCTACATATTCGGTTTCAAGAGGGTGGTGGTGTACCACCATCCACCGATCCTTGACTTCATCCATTCCCCGTAAAGAGATTGGTGATCAAACTAAACAATTCCCATGAAATAATGACCTTTAACGGATCAAGGAAAAACCAACGATGCCCGAATATCAATCAAATCCACATTATAATCACTAATCACCAATAACATCTTAACTTTGCGTATATGCTTATACTGCGAAGCCATACCCTGCCCAATTGCACTAGATTTGCAACTTAAGGGACTGCATCGGCCCGGATATGGTATGTGACCAAGTATACATTAAAGTATAGTCGATTGAACCAAGTCAACTTAAGAAGCACACACTGTTTGTATGAACACATCCGCGTGCACCTATCACACTCTGCTGAGCTACTAAGACGACGCAAGGGTCTGTCCCCTGCTTTGATTATTCAAGTTACAAAAGCAAAGACAAAAAAATTCTTAATATATTGTATTGGCCGGCCAAACCAAAAATGAAAAGGTTTGGATTTGGTAGTGTGCTTAATTTACTGGTTGAGTAGCCATATATCAATAGCTATTACATTATTAATCCCAGCAACCAAATGCACACAACTTAGATTCATTTTAGATCAAAAGGGAGAAGCCATTCTTGCAATTACTTTACCACAGGTTTGAAAAGCAACCTGATGACATACATTAGTCTTATCTTAAGATTCGAGAAAACATCTGATAAAAGATTCAATTGTCTTATCTTTGTCTTACCCTAAGACTCCTCCAGGATAAATGTTCTCTTCCACTCTGTATCCATCCCCACCCGCAAACAGCGCCAACAACATGCTCGCTTGCTTAAACGCGTTGGACCCCAAATGAACCGGAACGAACCCGGCCGAACTGAACCGCTGTCTCCACTGGTTCAACGTCTCGTGCCGCTCCACCCGCTCAACCCCTTCACACGCCACCACGTTACAGATTTGCTTCCCCAAATACACCTCCGACATCACCTTGTCCTGCGACTCTACCGTCGACCCTCCAACGAGTCAAACATCGTCGAGTAGTAATGCAGCGACTCAGTGAACCGGTCTAGAAAACCCAGTCCGTTGTGGTTCGCTTACGTGAACGCGGGAGTAGCCGGTGAAGGCCTCCAGGATGGCCTGGTTGGCGGTGAAGTGGGCGAACTTGAGGTAAGGGCAGGCCTCGTAGAAGTGCATCTGGAGGAGGTCGGAGAGGGAGTCGTCCGCCGGGAAGTTGAGGCGGTAGATCTTGCAGGCGAGCGCCTCGGCAAAGAAGGTGGCCACCTTCCTCATCGCCCCGCCCTGCGAAGCCGCCAGGAGACCGATCTGCTTCACCAATGCCCCTGCTACTACGAAGTTGTCCTGCTGCACGGCCTCTGCGCAGGCCACGAGGGTGTGTACCAATCGGATTCCCTTCTCTTCCGAGCCGACAACCACCATTGACCGAGCCTCTGGCGGTGATGGCGCTGATACGGTCGACACCGGCTCCAATTTCAGCCGCTTCTTCTCTCTTGCGCTCCCTCGGCCGTATACAACCCCTTCTATGCCTTCATCATCATCGAAATGTTCTTCCAGGGGTGAACGTGGCGGCGGCAGAAGGGTAGCTTTTCCGGCGTTGCTTGCAGAGGACGAGGACTCCGTGCGGCGGTCGGAATTCCAAACAGAATTTTTGGTGGTAGTCGTGGTAGAGAGATTCGTAGCACCCAAATTGGGGACAACGGGGTTGAGCTCTGAGAGCATGCTATCTATCCAGGTCGCGATGTCGGAAGGGTTGTAATGGACGGTTTCGGAGGAGAGGTGGGAGATGCCGTCCTCTTGGGCGCTACAGATCACCATCTCCAATTGCTCCAGCTTCTGCGCAACTTGCGCCATGTCCGACGATCGGACGTTGTACCCCAACGCTGCCAGCAGCTCATCCATTCCGGCGTCGGCTTCTTCCGGCACTTCGCGCTTCTCTCTAGGAGCCATCGTTGGTGGGTACGCCCCAGCTCCGTCAGGCTGTTGCTGGTGAAGGGGATGATGCTGAGGGTGATGACGTTCTCCCTTCATCTCTCTTATCTTTTCGTCCTTTGGGGGTTTCTTACTTGGGGAACCCTTTTTCTAACGGGCCCCCTTCCAGACGGGGACTCGGAATGCCTCCATGGCGGAGTTCTCTCTCTCTCACTGACTTTCCAGATGGGGTACACTCTGATGATGCAGTGCAGTGCCGTATGAACCACACGTGAAGGGCTGGCTCACCTCCCAGTGCCAGAAGCTATGCAAACAAGGACTAATTTAAGATTAGGTGGGGAGAAAAGGAAGTAAGAGAAGGACGGACGGGGAGGCAGATGCTCCGTTTTATCATGAAGAGAAAGTAGAACGGGATTCCGTTTCGTTGGTTTTTATTGCGCTGAGAAACGATGGAGCAGCAAAAGATGAATCGAGGGAGGAAATTGGTCCCACTCAGTGAGATGAAGACTCGTCCTATACACCTCCCGAGAGAGAGAGAGAGAGAGAGAGAGAGAGAGAGAGAGGATATGTGGATATGTAACAGCTATAGGTGAGGTGCCGTCACAAAAGCAACTTTCGGTTGTTTTACAAATTAGCAGCGCCTTGGACCCTGCGATAAGAATCTCACACAGCGGAGCGGTGGGGCTTTTCTTTTGAGCAAATTAAAACGAGATGGGAGGCCTCTCTCTCTCTCTCTCTTATGAGTCACCAGTAACAACGTAGTCTGAAAATCGTCGCGCCCGCGAGAGCGTGTCTGGGTTGAGGGTGACGGAACGCCAACGGACGGTCTATATTTCGTAATGTCAATCCAGACGTGACGTCTGCATTATATTTATACATCCTTTTTCGCTCTCTCTTTCATACGTATCCATCAAATAAAAGCTGCATGCAGTGCAAAAGAGTCATGTGGGTCAGTGAGTCCCCTGCACTGAAAAAGGCTCAATCATCATCATCATAAGCTACCGTTCATTTTACATTCTCTCTCTCTCTCTCTCTCTCTCTCTCTCTCTCTCTCTCTCTCTCTCTCTCTCTCTATATATATATATATATATATATATATATATATATATATATATATATTATGAAGTGTTGTGTATTTTACGTTTAAGACGAGTTTTTTTTTATATCTCAATCATTTATTTCAAAAATTGAATGATTGAAATAATAAAATAAAATTGACATGATTTAGCACATTTAAAATAAATCTCAATCATCATGAATGAAATTCATAATAAAGTATACTTATAATATATATTTTTTTATTTTAAATTCAAATTTGAATAATTTGTTTTATATTTTCTAACACCTAAATGTACTAACATATATGAGTTTTTTTTCTATATGTTTTATCTCAAAGATTAAGATGAAATCGTCCTTAAATCTATTATATCATCTAACTGTAAAAATCACATAATGAAATAGATGTAAAATATAATAATACTTTCAATTTAATAATATCAATCATAGAAATGTTTAAATAAATTTACGCATGAACTAGGTTTAAACATTTAATATATATATATATAGGCATGATCCAAAAGCATCTCGGGTTTATAAGACTCGTTAGGGCATGGAAAGAATCTCGCACTGAAAACTGAAAAAGAAGATACACACATTTTTTATCTCTCATCAAGCAGCAAGCTTTTGCTATAAAACCAACAGTGGTCAAAGCAAGTCAGACTCCACTGATCGAGAAGTTTACCTTGAGTAATGATGCCAAGAGCTGCAAAACGCAGAGGCTCCGATCCGCCATTTACCACACCTCCTCAAACATACCTGTCTCTCTTTCTCTCGCCCCTTCTCCCTCTCTCTCTCTCTCTTTCTATATATATATAATAAATATAGTCTTGCCATTAATTGCTTCTAATATTCCTTCCAAAACTTAAAATATTTAAAAATATCTACCTTTATTCGTGTAATTCAAATATTAAGAATATTTTTAGTAAATTAATCACCCTTGTTAGTCGCGTGATTCTCATCTATCAGCCTGTATCATCATCAAGTATAGCTGTCTGTAATAGTACCCCTCTTTTATGACCTTCCGGGATCGAGATGGTGACCTCGCTGTAAAGTGCCCGTAGATCATTACCAATAAGGAAGGTTTACGTTCTCCTTCCGGGAAGTAAAGAGCTCATTGTTGATTGCCCTATTAACGATGCCGACTCAAGATTGTCTTTCTGAACGATACTTTCTTCCATGCAAAACGTAGACATGGCCGCCGGTTTGATGTTTGGAACTGAAACTGATGGTAATCGGAACTGGTTGAATCAGTCTCATAATCACAACCGAATCAAGGGGTTTTCGGTTTTGATTCATGACTCAGAATCGAAACTGAAACTGACAGTTGCACACTGCAGGTTTATATATTTTTTTCAACAACTATTATCACAAACTGGTTGGTGGCGCTTCCTCTTGTTACAGTTGGTGGGTGTATGACTTCCAGAAAGTGCATATGTTTTTGTTTTTAAAAAAAAAATTGAAACTGTTTCATGACCGTTCTGAAACTGGAATCGGAATCCATCGACAATTCTGAAACCGAAACCATTCTGTTCATATGTAAATGAGAAATAGTTCACCGGGCTATGGGGAAGATTCACAAGCTAAAGGTGACGGAAAATAATAATTAGATTAGATCGATATTTATTGTATTCCGAAAAGGAAACAATACCCTTAGATAATTCCGCCTTCAAAAGTAATCTAGTTTGATAGGGAAAGATTACAGATTTGTCAATTACTACCGTGGTGAACCCGAATCCTAGACTTTAAAACTGATTCCCTTTATTCAATTCTAAAGTTGATCTTCTTGTTATTTTCCGTGATTTTATTTTCTGCGATTTTGTTCTATCACTACTAAGCAGATCATTGATTTCGTCTAGATAATCATAATTGTGCTGCACTGGTGATCATCAACTCATCCTGAAGGAACGATAATTTTACTACTTGATAAAATCACGACTTGCGATTTACACTAACAATATATATATTTTAATGCTCTTGATATGTGTGATCACAGCTTGTCAAGTAATTCCACTGAAATCGATAAAAACCTCCACACATATGCTAATAGAACCTTAGGAAATCCTATGGTCGGGAGCATGTTCGGGGCCTATTCAACCTTGGCTTGGATAAGTTGAAAGTTGCTCGATGGAGATCGCACACGGCCGTACTTTCATAACACGGCCATCTGCGGTTTGATTCCCGCGAATAAACTATCATGGAAACACGTAAACAGCAGAATTTGAACGCGTTTCATACCATGGAAACATAGTTTCATAACACGGGCCACATTTTTGTTCATGCCTTGCTTTCACTCTGCAGACATAATACGGTACTCTCGTGTTTAAATGACAGTCGTGTTCAAGCCGTAACTTCCATATTTGATCTTTTCTCCTTTATGTTGACTCTTAGAGGATTGCAATGATTATCCGCTTGACACAATGAGACCACGATTATCTTATAATCACTATCCATTAGCTTTAGTTTCATATTTATTACATTTTAATCCGATTTAGCTTGAAATGCTTTAGAAACTATTTCTAAATGTTAACAATTGAATAGCATAAGTGGGAGTTACTAGATTCAAACATAAAGTAACTAAACACCGGAATCCTTATCCTGATCGAACAAGTTAGATCTGGCTACCACTACTAGGTTGTAAAATTTGTCTCGATGAAGTAGACTTGCACTTATTATGGACAAATAATGTGTCTATTTTGAACCATTTTCACAGAATACGAAGCAAAGTCACATATCGCATATAGTAGGAAGGTCTGCATTAAAGATGTCCTAGCATCGGGCTACGTGTATATATGCAGACTAACTTATAATAAGTATTTTTTGAAAAATATAAAGCTGGGGCAAAGTAATTCATTGATAAATTCATTTGTGTATATTTATGTTATTAATTAATAATATTAAATCGGTAGGGGAATTTTAATAATTTTAAGTGGATACTGTTTCTAAAAAAAGATCAAAGTATTGTTACCAGATAAAATGATCGTATTATTCATTATTAGAATGGTGACTGGCTCATACAAATCAGCATTGTGATATGATAGTATAGAGCTAGAGGGTTGTACACTTGACCTAAGGTATTATTTCACCCGAATCTGCTAGGACACTTACATTAGAAAGGAGGTGAATAATTGATTTTTTATATCCTTAATACATGTTAGTTGGAAATAAAAAACAATAAATTGTATCAAATATAATTTTACTTGCTAATCAATTAATTAATTATAATATGAAGATATTAATACGATTGATTCATAATTATCAATATTAATTGCGCAAATTGAAAAGTAATGAGAAACATTTGATCTGAATTCATCCAATTGTGAGGAATTCTATTAAGATATGTTAATCTTTAGAAGGAACCTCCCATATTGATAAGCCATGATTGGGACAATGAAGGCTAATCAATATAAATGAGGGTTAAGGCTAATCTCTATCACTATTTTTATTCTTTTGATGGGTTCAAGCCGGATATGAACCAACTATCAATAGGAAGCTCTAAGATTATATCGACAACTAATCATTCTTAATGATTAATGATGAGATAATCAAATAAGTTATTAATCGTAGATTAAGTAAGCATATTGATTGTACCCCTTCAACTGGATTATAAGAAAAAGGGTGGCAGAGATAGAATGCGGCCAACCTGTAATTGGAAATTATTGTCTGACAGAAGTCAACTTGAAAACCTATCACCCATCCTATTCTGGATCTGTGACCATTTATGGAGACCAGACCTGCAACGGTAGCTTGCCGGCGAGGTGCCTAATCAGAGTTATCACCAGAGTACAGGATGTAAGGTTTAGGTGGCATAATTGTACATTCATAGGAGGATCAGCTCATGTCTGATCAATCAAACACGAAACCAACATTTACGCTTTTGGTAAGTATTATTCTTTTCCTATGCACTATGTTCATAATATATGGCTTTCATTGAAATAACTCCGTGCTCTCTACATGTCATTTACTTTCTATTCACTTAAGCTTTCACCAAACTTAGTATTATTAATAATTTTTAAATAAATCTTTCTTTATAAGTCTCCAAGGAAGACTAATAAACTAGATAACAAAGTTCTAAAAATATATGTTATTAATTCTTTCATCTCTACTGGATGAGAAGATTATTCTTTTTACTTAGTCATTTTTGACTTGATCATGTTTGTAAAAATTGCGAACAACTTTATACAGTTGACAGACTAAAATGTGCAAAAGTAAGCCAATGCAAAACGCCATTTTGCTTCTGTTTCATGCACATTTTAAAATCAAATGAAAGATAACACAATTTACGTGGAATTTTAAAGACCAACTGTAAAGTGTTTTTAGATTTAGAATAAATAATTTCCTTGTGAATGGATGAATTTTCACGTCGCTAAAAAAGAATATCCTATTTGTTACATGATTTCTCAAACAACCTTATTATCATAAACAAATATATTGTCAAATTTAAAAGAACGGTTTTACATATGCTCAGATAGCTAGAATTTAAAATGCTGCAAGCTTTTCCTATCTGACAAATGTTTTAGGCATTGTTAATTGTCCTGTTCGATGACATGACATGATTTGAAAGATTATTATTATTATTTGTATATATTATTATTATTGTATGTTGTAATGATGTTGTTGTTATTAATTATTATTGCATGTTGATGTTACGATTATTATTATTATTATTGTTGTTGTTGTTGTTGTTGTTGTTATTATTCAACAAAAAATAGACTACAAATAGCAGCAGTTAGATTTAAAAGTCCGAATTTCAAAATTGTACACATGCTTTGGTTTCACCTAGCTGGACTTGAACGAGGAAATTTTTTCATATTTTAAATCTATAAGGAAAAACAGGATTGCATGTGTTTATTATTAATAAAAACAAAATTTGGTTCTAATTCTTTTTTTTTAATCTTTTTTTTTCAACTTTTTTAATTACTTTTAATATAATTATTAATTTAATTAAATGAAATTAAAAATAACAAATAGAAAATAATTAAAAAGTTAGAAAAGATGAAAAAAAAATATTAAAAAGCCAAATTTTATTCTATTAACTATTAAGAGAATAACTTGATACTTGAACATAATCCTTTGATTTCTTCGCTTAACAAGTTATATATATATATATATATATATATATATATATATATATATATATAGAGAGAGAGAGAGAGAGAGAGAGAGAGAGAGAGAGAACAAGGGAGAGATCATAGTATATGCTCGTTCCATTTATGCCTAAATCTACTCCAATATCTTCACAGATCAATGCATTGACTAATTTTTCTCTCACACACACGTATATATATATACATGTCCAGTTGCAGTTCACCGGAATCGGTGGTTCCGATTCACTGAAACTTCGAACCGTAACCGAACTGGTAGTTGGGTGCCCGATGTGGTTACGATTCAAGAACTGCTGGTTTCGGAATCATCATGAAAGAAGTACTCTACCATTACCATTAGGCCATCTGACTGTTTGTGATTGAGAATAGAAAAAAAATTATATAAACATTCAATAAGCACCAGTTTGAAACCTCAGGTTCTGGGCCGGTTTTCAAAAATCACGAATCATAACTGAACTGGAGGTCCTCGATTGTGGTTACGGTTTCGGAGCCGGTTCGGGTTCAAACTGCCCGACCGGCTTCATCTATATATATATGTATATGTATGTGTGTATGCGTGCACGTGTGTGCAGCATGGGTTGAATTAAAATGACATGATTAAATTTTAATTACTACCAAGCAATTAGGAAACCCATAAAGCCCTGACATAAGCATGAACGAAAATGCTCGTGCTTGTGCCCTCCTCAAATGGCTTAAAAGGCACCGCAGGTGTATAACTAGAAAATAATTGCAATATATTTTGATAGCCCGGTTGAAATCACCATAATTTCAACTTCGATACATGCTGGTACCTGTCTACTCCCTAGAGGTTTTGTAAGAAAACCTTAAGTGAAGGCAGGTCATGAGTTCGATAATAGGGCTATGCAATTGCTAAGTGTAATTTGATAAGGTCTAAGATCATCTGGATCTATCTAGACCTGGATATGGCAATATTGACTTGACCACTAACCGAACCCGATCCAAATGGGGCTTAGAATACTTGACTTGATCAAGTTTGGTTCGAGTATGGAGATAAGGTGCCCCAACCCATACCTGATCCAGTACCCGACCCATATTTATATATACGGACACTGTTACCCACTGGAAAAGGACAACCTAAACTCTTCCGGACACGTTAAGGTTCAAGTCTGGGCCGGGTATTGGTATACCCATCCCCTCCTCGTCCCTTTGTCATCCCTACCTAGATCTGGCGTCTAATCTGGGCCTTTATGACTTGGCTCAAATCCTTGCATCAAACAAACCATTTGCTTGTAAGTTCCACTTATCGTGTAATAAAAATCAATTAATGTAGCCCAGAGCATTAGCTCAATGGCAGGGTCATCTAGCACCGTTGCGACTGGTGGGGAGTTCGACTCCTACAGGGTGTATGTGTGTGCGTTAGGCTTCTCGGCCTCCCCTTTTAACAAACAAAGAAATTTAATTAGTGTAGACCAAGAACAAATCATTTTTATAAATAGGAATTACGAGATGTTAGTAGTAGCATTAATGAATGATAAAATGGGAGCTCCTAAGAGGCAGCTTACAAGGGCTTGGGACTTCACCAGTGTAAACAATACAACCCTAGGATGATCCAATTGGCTTTTTATACGTCAACGTGATCACAACCAAGTAAAGATTTGGATCTTTATCTGGATTCAACATTTAACGTTGAACGGGAACGTGGTTGCTTGCCAAACTAAACTGTGTGGATTATCGGATCACTAAAGCGAAATCCAGTCCAGTCTCTTTTATCATACCCGTATTGGCATTTCTGCCAGCCTCACCTCACACAATCACCAAGTAGCACAGACAATTCCCGTTCCGACAGTAACTGAGAACCCCCAACATTGATCTGTTGCTTTCCGCATTGTTTTGCCGCAGATGGACGAACTCTTATGTTATCACATTCATGAAAACAAACACACACACACACACACACACACACATATATATATATATATATATATAGAGAGAGAGAGAGAGAGAGAGAGAACATGATAATAAAATTGAATGAAAGAAGTACTTCTCTTATGTTATCACATTCATGAAAACACGCACACACACACACACACACACATATATATATATATATATATATATATATATATATAGAGAGAGAGAGAGAGAGAGAGAGAACATGATAAATGAATGAGCACACTCCATATTCAAATATCCCAACTTCTTTAAAGATCTCAACCAATTGATCAATAACATCAATTGTTCAAATTTAAATTTTCGAAGTCCAAAAGTAGCATGGTACTTTTTGCATGTGTATTAACTGCACCTAATACTATTTTGCATTATACTTGATCTTAACAATTGATCTTAAAGATCGAATGATTAAGATTTTTACTGAGATTTTTGTATGAATAAGTGTGTGCAGGGACTATGCTCTCTCTCTATATCATTTTCTTCCAGCCCAAATGCGCACAATGTAGTATGGTGCACACACTTATTGGAGATTTGATATCATCACAATAATGCTCCAATATCAATTGATCTTGACAATTTGATATCATTTTAGTGTATGATCTTACACAAATATCATCACAATTTGATATTTGAGATCAAAATTGGAGATTTGAATAACTTTGCATTTTATTCATCATGTGCATTAAATGCAAAGTACAATGGTATATTTGATCTTTACGCAAGATTATACACCAAATAGCATTATGCAACAAAAACTCTCTCTCTCTCTCTCTCTCTCTCTCTATATATATATATATATATATATATATATATATATATATGGCCGATTCCTAAGCTATCCAACGGTTTCAATCATAACAAAACTAGGCCAGGAGCCGATTGAACAGAAAATGAAATCGAAGGCCACCCGATTCGTTCTGGTTCCCCCTCCTATAAAACCGGAACCAAACTGTAATTGGTGGTTTCAAACTGTTGGTTCCAATAGTTTTTTAAATTTAAAAAAATCTAAATTTATTTAATAAAGCGACGGTTCTAAAACAGTAACTGCCTCTAAGCTGGTTCAATTACGGTTATAGGTTCTGGGCTAACTGTTTCCAGAACTGGACACACACACACACACACACACACACACATATATATATATATTATAGTGAGACCAATATGCTTATTATTTTATGTATTTGTTCATTCTTGAAAATATGAACCAATTGTAAGATAGAGTTTAAAAAGCAAAAATGTAAATGTGAATCAATTGTATCAACAAAAATTATGGACATGTATGCATTCTGCGTTTTCATTTTTGAACTCAATCTTCATCTTACTTTGAAAGATATTGCAGCTATATAACATGGCAAACATTTTCCCATATATATATATATATATATATATATATATCGGTTGCTTATGGGCACAAGCCTTTAATTTAAAATCTTGTTCGATATGCGTCTTTGAGATGAATGAAGAAGAAAAATCTGAACATGTACCTTTCATAAATTGTACTTGATTCACGTTATTTTTGCTTTTTTTATCTGAACTACTCATCACAAGAATCAGCCAGTTAAAATCTAAGCATCACAGCACATGCACATAAGAAACACCAGGATGTGAACAAGTGACCGAAAGATTGCAGGAAACAGATTCGGTTCCCCTCCCGTAGATTGCCGATCCGCAATAGATCCGTTTCATTCGATATGATCGCTTTTATTCATAGTCTTTCCGTATATACTTGCTGAAAAGAGGAAAACCAAAAAGCGAGCGGGAAAGATCATGTTAAAAGTATTTTATTGCAGGCATTCATCGTTCTCGCCGTGAATGTAGCGCTCTGCCACACCCACACTCATGTATCTCGACAGACTCGATTGCAAAAAAGCAGAGTGAAGAGTTTAAGAATGGGGAAGCACGAGCACGCATGCGCAATCATACCACACCACATGGGGCCACAAGCTACAGTGTTATCGATCAATGTGACAAGTCACTCCCCACCAAAATCAGTTGACATAAATCAAAGGAGAAAGAGATCTAGTAAGAGATATCTTAATAGCAAGCTTTAACAGTCTCGTCCAAACTAAAGGTTGATGATGGTTTTGCCACAAACATACAAGACAACTGACTTTACCAGTTCATCCACACTAATAGCAACACACACATGCAGATACTCCACTTTCGAAACATTTCTGATAAAGCCACTTTAAACCTCGTTTGTGAAGGTGTGCTCCTCGAAGAAGAGATACAGTCAGGTTACAAAACATCAATCACAACCGTTATATTTCTTTCCTTCATTGACGTACACAATGAGCTCATGCATCTCCCCACCGATTTAAGAAAGAAAATCCATTCACATCTCTGCCTCTCTCAATCTGTTCGTGTACTCTGCATACTGTGGAGAGTTTCACCGTGTGGTCTTAGAGAAACAACTTTAACATAGATAGTGCACGCAAATGCGTGGAAGCTTGCCTTTGCGCATCTCCTCCTATAGACCCAACAGTATGTAGTACACCAGGGTGATGGGCAAAGCTATCAGCATCCCGAATATCACCCTAAACATGTCACAGAAAGATACTTGGTCAAGAGATAATTAGACACGTTCACTTCTTCCAATAAAACAAAGAGAAGAAACGAATCAATGAAACGGATAAAGTCGCTCTAAATTCTTGCTGGGGTGAGATGTTGCCAAACGAAGCTTACCATATATCCCCATGCGCCTTCTTCTGAATTTCACAGATATATCACAACACACACACACACAGAGCCTGACATCCACTCACCCGGTGCTGAGAATATCAGGGTGCACGTTGTATTCCTTGGAGAAAACGAAGGGCACAATGCCCTGTGGGAGTGCTGCCTGTTTCATATAAAAGAGTGCATCTTTTAGTAGTGCAGGCTGTGATTCAAAGAGAGACGAGCAACATTTCTATTTTTGGTTTCCAAGAAACAGCAATCTATTAAGAAATGGTTAAGGAAGGAACAACTTATTTCGAAGTTGGAAGAGATTTGAGATCATAAATTCGTAGATTGTACTGTAAACAAAGAGTAGTCTTATAGGCCACGTTAGAGGGATCGACGTTGTGGGAAGAGTAGTTTGATCACCTGTACAATGGCGACGTGTAGAAGGACTCCCCGCAATCCAACGGTGATAGAGGCGGCGGCCATGACAGCTGGTCCTGTGAGAAACCTCACGGCCATGGCGAATGCAGCAACCGAGTTCCCACACGCGATGATCCTCGGCTGCAATGCCATGAACAACCCTGCCATTTACATGTATCCCCAATTTCGACATTAAATTCCATCCATCTATCACTAACATTATAGTGTCATTAATTAATGGTCTACCAATCTTCCATTTGCTACTTACCTAAACTAAACATGGCCATCCCAAGACCCGCATCAGAAAGTATAGAGATCGACTTTGCAATAATGGCAGGCATTGCCACGTTCCACCTTTCAAAAGTATAGATCGAACAAACAAAACGTGAGAAAGATCAATCGACATGATAGACGACTTCTTTTGATTGATATAACAAGCAAGAACTAAGGTTACTAGCAAGTTAGTACTTGAAAGAGACGAGGGACCAAATGACGCCAATGAGACTGGAGTAAGTGTTGGGATTCCTGATTAGCTTCCTCCACACCATGATGAGAATAAGCCTCGTCATCACGCTTGCTGGTGGCATGGAAGACGGTTTGCCATCTATTTTTGGCTTGGGATCCAGAGGGGCCTTTGAGCTCGAACCCGACTTCCCTTGACCTTCCCCTTCCCTCTCCTGGTCCCCTTGCAGCGTCACTCGGTTCTTGAAACTAATCGCATCCGTCTCGTATTGCTGCTGATCTTCCCAAATCATTTCCCCTCCTTTTCTCATTGATTTGTTAAAGAAAAACCGGATTAGCAATTCACCAAGCTAGCTAAGAACGAATAATACAAAAGAAATGCAATCGAGAGAGAGAGAGACCTTTGGTGGGAGGTACCCGGTCTTTGGTGGTAGGGGAGACGACCATCTTCACCTCCTTCACGTTCTGGTCGTTACCATACTCCTGCTGGCTTCGGAACACGTGAAGCCCACCCTCAGACGACGGCGATGCACTTGGGCTCCACACGAACATATGAAGGTCCTTAATCCACATCCTCTGGCTTCTGCTGTGCTTGACCATTAGGCCTCTTGGCATTGGTATTGGCATTGGCATTTGCATTTGCATTAGCAGCAACATTTTTGGACCCACCAGTAGTGGAGAGAACATTCCAGGGTTTGGTGCAGGGTAGTGCCCCTGTTCCACCAGGACCAGCATGGTAATGGTACCTTGGCTTACCACCCACTGAACCTTCATCATAGTTTGATGGCCTTGGAGTTGGTCCTCTTGATGCTGAGAGGCCATAGACATCAGAGGCATTTAAAGTTGGAGTTGCGGACCACCACCAGCCATCATTGAATAGAAATCAGTGTGGTTGAAACTAGAACCTCTTGGTGTGGGGTTCCTTGAGGATTGCAAAGAGTATATCTCCAGCATTGGTAAGGTTTGAAGGGCGTGGTGTTGTGGAGGAAAGACCCTGAGACCTTCTTGAGAAGATATCTGATCTTGAAGCATTAGATTTCCTCACAGTGACATGAAGCTTCCCATCTTCTTTGATCTCAGCTTCAGTTTCCAAGGTTGCCTTCCATCCAATGACATGACATCAGAATCCACATGGATGGAGACAATGGAGCCAGCAGTGTCAGGGAACTGCTCAGAGATTAGCATTCTAGCTGCTCTAAACTCAAACAAGAACAGCATCAAAGTGTACCAAATGATGCATTGAGGACCACAATTTGTACCATTAGGCTCCCTGAGAACTCACCATACATCCCTTTGAGCAAAGGGATGCCCATTCCACCATTTCACCGAGCCGTAGGCAAGGATCATGGCAACGTAGAGCGGCACGACGGCCGTCATCACATGGTAGAGATCTGCTGCTGTGATCATGCTGGTAGCCAACCAAGAGAGAGAGCATGCGTTTTCCTGCCAATGAAGGCCGAGTGGTAGCAGTTCGCTAGCTACAATTGAACGAGAAACAAATCGATCAAGTATGAGAAGGAAAATGAAGTGGCGCTAAGCGATCAAGTGTGAGAAGGAAAATCAAGTGAAGTTTCTAAGCAAGCTCAATGGTACAGTGTTACGTGTGCCTTGGGTGTGAGAGCGAACCACAATCCCATATCCCAATTGAAGTTGGGGCAGCGGGAAAGAAGAGGGAGATGGTTGATGGGCGTTGAGAGGAGCAAAACAAGGATCTCGGTGTCCAACGTCAGTGAGTATGTGGGGAGGACTGCGCGCGCACATACACATATATATTATTGAGAGAGAGAGAGACGTTTTGTTACAAGGAAATTGTGCATCTAAAGGCTAGCTCTCTGAGGGAGAAGCTTTTATGAATGAATAAAGATGGGTGGTCTAGGTTCTTAAATACGTACTTATATGTAGAATGAGAGCGGCAGACTGGCAGATCTAGTATTAAAATAGAGAGATTGGTTTGTAGTGGAGAGTATTTTGGGGAATGCCTCCCACTGGCAGAGTAACCGGATCTCTTTTTGGAGTTGCTGCCATTGTGCGGAACTAAAATATGGTGGTAGATTTTGTACTAAAGCTGAATGAAAAGCTTGGGATTCCCAACGGCTGCCACCGTAATTCATGAGACTCTGCTCCATGCAGCTAGTCTCCCGTGCCTCTCATCTACCTTTCTTCTTTTTCTTTTGGAGACTGCAGATCTTCACAATTGCTTCTAATGGACATGGCGCGTGTGTGTCTGCGCGCGCGTGCGTGCGTGAGAGAGAGAGAGAGACAGAGAGAGGGTGGTTGATTACCAAATTACTGAATACTTGGTCACTATTGATCAAGGGCACACACAGAATATGGGCTGTACCTTGCTTTTTCAGTGAACCAGTTGGGCTTTCTGGCTCAAAGTATTTCATATTCATAATATGTGAAGCAAAAGCTGATCAAAAGATTCGAAATAATAGTATAGTAGTAACCCATCTTCTGCACGAAAGAAGAATTTTTGTCTCTTCCCTTGTTTCTCATGCACAGATAGGCTTGCTAGGTGAATTCAGGCAGCCATGACCGCGACCCACATTAGTATGAACAGACAACATTTTCTTCAACAAGTTGAAAACCTACAAGGGGTCGGTTCTTGTTTGTGGTAGACTGAACCTAGTTGGTGCACATTGTTCCCAGTGGACTTATTTTGAGACTCCACGCATAGTTGCAGGGAAACTGATTTCCCCTTTCCAATACTCACCATCTTTCTCAACAGTTTCTCGCATCGATTCCCGGATTTCGTAGTTCATATCCCAACAACTGTTATATATAATGCATACATCTCTTTGGTGGCCGTGTCTATTTCTCTTTTGCATATATATATATATATATATATATATGTGTGTGTGTGTGTGTGTTTATAAGTATTTTACGTGCATATATTTATATATAAATATATACACACAAATAATAATTTCTAGTTTTATAATATAAAATATCAAGATTTTGTATTTTATGTAGAATATATAATATTCGCTGATTTTTTTTTTTAAACTTTTGTAGGTTGAAGTGGGATGAGAAAGGGTATAGGAAGAGGCTTCTGGTGCAGGGCTGGTGCGGGTGGAGTGGAAACCCCCGCTCCACCCCATTGCCATCCCTAATGCTGGTGGCACCAAAGGTCTGGAAAAGTTGTCGTAAGGTTAGACCGAAGCCAGATTAACTGGTACCGTGCCTGGACAAGATGGGCTCGATCATCAACATTGCAACCCAAATAAGGGACATCATGTTTGTGATTAGTGTAGAAATTTATTTCTATTTTAGTGTGACTAACAAAATAAAAGTTAAAAGCTGCAGTTTCTTTAGGGCGCTGTAACAAGTTAGAATTAGTCGCTAATAGCACTCAGAGCGTTAGTTCACCTGATGAGGGGGCTCAACACACAAGTTAAAGGTCAAGAATTCGATACGTCGGGTGTGCAACTCTGGCCTGGGCATCCCCATTATATACAAAAGAGTTAGTGGTAAATAGCTAATAGTAATTTGTCAATTTATTATAATGGTAAGTCAATTGTGTGTTAATGGGTCATATTCTCTGTAATAAGTACTTCCCTGTTGAAAGTGGGTGCTAATGTGAAAGATTTAAATTTAATTAAACCACCTTGCTCTCTCCGTACAATCCTCTTAGAAGTTGAATTTGCCCCCTTCCAACGTTTTATCATTGCAGCTCCATGTAATTTCTAACACATCAGACCCACAAGAATCTTGTCCAGTTAATTTTCAAAAAAAGATTTTGTGATAACAATGCCATACATAGGTTCCTTCATATGTTCACATCCAAAGCTAGAAACGCAACATGGAAACAGATTCTAGTTGATAAACGTAAGCCTAAGAGGCGTACAAAACAGAGAAACCAAGTCCATACATACACACATATATACATACATATATCTATACATGTCTATACATATATATATGTGTATCTTTACATACATATACAAATACATACAGATATATATGCGCGCGCACACACACACACATATATATATACTTACATACATACACACAATATATGTGTATACATATACATATATATAAATACATAAATAATATACATATATACTTACCTATATATATTATGTATATATACATATGTACACACACACACACACATATATATATATATATATATATATATATATATATATATATATAGAGAGAGAGAGAGAGAGAGAGAGAGAGAGACCATGATACCAATGTACACACTCACCCATCTAAAATTTCTTTAAAGATTCCAACCGTTTGATTTTTAAGATCAATAATTGAGATTTTTAAAGAAAAAAGCAAAATAATCTTAGGTACGTTTAACACAAGTGCAACAAGTACCATGATACTTCTTGATTTTTTAAATTTAAATTTCAACATCTCATTCATCAAATAATCAATGTTTGAGCATAAATGGGGTGTAAGCATTTACCAAGTGTGTGTGTACATACAGATATGTGATATATACGTATATATGTATATATATATACATGAATGAGTTCTCTTTTTCTGCTACAATGGAACACTGAAGTCAGATATGCACATGTGAGGTGTTGAACTCACAACCTCTAACTAGTGAATTGAGTTCCCTAGCAATGTGAGTTGTTGCTATGAGTGGAGATATATATTGCGTGTTGCTACCGCAGTTAAACTGATCACTCCGATAATTTAACACATTCGCTGGGTTTCCAATTCCACAGAATACTGTAAGACATGAATTTTGTTAATCCTACTACTGCTGCAGTGCAACGATGCAAGGTGCTCATTCAATCGAGTTTCAGACTCTTATGTCGTGGGTGTCCATAGCCTTATCAGCAGTGGCAGAACCAGAAATTTGTTTGGGGTGGGGCGGGCTTTAAAAGTTTACAATACTTTTTTTAAAATTTCAATATAAATACAAATTTTCAGAATTTTGACTGGTGCCATCGCCCCACCCCACCACAATGTGGATTCACAGCTGCTTATCTCAAAGCAAGTTCCTCATAAAAAAAAAATCTTAGAAGAAAAAACATATGCCTCATGATCCAGAGAGGTAGACATGGCTGGTTCCTAACCGGTTCAGCAGTTCCAACCAGAACCAGACCAGGCCAGGAATTCGGCTGAACCAGGAACTAGGGACCACCCGGTTTGGTTACAGTTTCACCTCTTATAAAACCAGAACAAGCGGTTTAAAACCGGTGGTTCCGGTATTTAAAAAAAATCTTATATTTTTCAAACCGTTTATGGTTCTAGATTTTGGGCTAACCGGAACTGGACATGAGAGGGATCAGGTCTGCTTTGTCATCCATCCATGGGCTATATTGGGTCCTCACATCATGCCAAACTTGAGTTAGCTGTTAGCACTGCACATATAAACTTTTGACTCCTGCAGGAGTTTTAAGCAATCAAAAGAAGAAACATTGGAAAAAAAGGGCAAATGACACTAACTTGTGACTACCAAGATGAAGACAAGAATGGCAAGAGTGTTAAAGAAGAGGGTTCCTCGGCTCCACCATTTCCTCTTTGTCAGCACAAACCATCATCTTTGATTTGTGCATCATATTACATGTGCAATCATGCACACCGATCCAATAAAGGAACTGTTATTTGTACCAAGTTGTCGCATATTCTCCACTTAAAGCTGTAATCTCTTTTTATCATTGCATCAGACGAACAAAACTTAGTGTGCCCATTTTTCATATGACATAAGGTTACATAGACATGGCTGGTTTGGAACCCGACTGCTGGTTCCAACTAGAACCAAACTGGTTCCAATTCCACCTTCCGTGGAACCAAAACCCAGAGGTTTGACCATTTTTTCTTAGTATTTTTTGAAAATTTAAAATTTTTTAAATGTTTTTATAATGTATGGTTTGGATCTCAAACCGGAACTGGAATCCTCCAGGTGCAGGTTTCTGGTTCCAGAAGAACCAGAATGGTCATGTCTATTGATTACACTTCGGATCTCATAGCCTTGTTTTTACACAGGTTGCAACCTCAACCGAAAGCCGAAGAAGTCATTCATACAGAAGTCTCAATTTTTCGGAATTTCATGTGGACTGTCTCACCTGAATTAAATCTAACTGAACTCCTTACCTGAGGAGAAACTCTAGGCCCACACCGTATAAATTTCCTTTTGGGGTAGGATGTTGTGTATAATTACCGTATTTATACCAAAGGGCAGACCCTACTCATTCACCGGATCAAGTGTATAACATATATGCACATACATACATACATACATATATACACGTGTCCATAAATATATATATGTATGTATTTATGCATGTATTTTGTGTGTGTGTATATATATATATACATAATTTATATACACACATGCGTACAGTCGCTGATTCAATTTGGGGCACTGACGAGGCTTGTTTTTCCATCATATTCTCTAGTTGAGCTGAGCTTTCTCGTAGACGGCATGATGGAGTCTTTCTGAGAATGGAGATCAACTAATTCATATGATTTAGATTCATCTCCTAATCGGACTCTAATGATTTGATTAAATTACTCAGATTCAGTAGGAGGCTTATGGCCAATAATCAAATTCATATTCAGAATTTCCTATCTGCTGTCCAAATTCAAGTTTCGATTGTATCCCATTGGTAGGGGTGTTCATGGAACTGCAAGAAGCGAACCAAACCACCTAGATGTCTGGCGGTTTATCTCGGTTCAGTTCTAGTTTGAAAAGATTCTACCGGTTGGGTTCACGGTTCCACTGAGTCATGAGAACTGAATCAAACCATTATATATATATATATATATACCCATCCAGACCCTAGTGGGATTGGATATGTGCTGATAGAAAGCACCAACAAACATATAACCTATGTTCTTGAGACTGCACTTATATTTGATTGAGCTCCACTTGCCTCATCTTTCAACTCTCATGTTTGGGTTCGTTTAAATACTTAGCTTAAACTCTCAGTGGTTCAAAGTCTCTATTCAGATTCCACTATTTCGGGTGGAGTCACCTGTATTCCTTCAAGGGCGAGAATTGTAGGAACTAGACATCGATTCAAGAACCTCCAAGAATCCAATGAATGAAAAAGATGAACTCATTGGTCCATGTGATGGGAGAAAGCTTTGCTGACAAATGATTAGCATTGAGGTTTTTAATCTGAAGCGAATTCTTGATCATGAACATGATGTATCCTTAATGGTCAGCAGTTTGATTGCACTCATCAGTATGAACTGTTCCTGATGCCACAGGCTTTCTGTGGATGAAGATTGAAGCCACTTGACAAATGACCAAACATATAATTAATTGGCACCCACAGCATTAGCTCACTGTTAGAGCTCTCTGATGCCCACTTGCAGGTGGCAAGTTCGAGAATCGTGGGGTGCATCCGTATGTTTGATACTTAATTTGTGTGCTTCCAGTACATAAGGATTTATATTCTGACTAGATTAAAGTTTTAATTAGTTGGTTCTTAGTTGAGCAGCTTCTTAGTTTAACAGGATACCTAACGAATCTTGTCATGTTAGTTCAAGCAGATTAATTTAATCGTTAGGATGGATATACTTTTTCGATTCAATTAAACAGAAATTAAACGAAGTAATCTGAATACAAGCGACTGTATTTCCTTCTTATACGGCATTTTAATGTGCATGGTATTACATTAATTTAATTAGGGGTTTTCCGAATTAATAGATCCCCTCCCTTATTGGCCATTGCCAACTAAGTTCCTTAGATTTTGACAGAAAAATACACATCTTTGAAAAAAAAGTTGGCGAAATCCACCCCTTTGGTTGGTAATCGATTAAGCAACTAAATATAGTTATTTAATTCACAAAGCTCTCTTTTATCTATAAAAATTGACCTAGAACCATCCCTTTTGATGTGTGGAGGCAGGCAGCATCGACAGTTGGAATCTTTGATAACATTTATCAGGATACTTCATTGCCTTTTAGGATCACTTTGCGAAGTTTTAATAAGAATGTAGGGTTCTTTTTGTTTTGTTTTCTCTAATACCATAAAGAGAGGTTTATTTCTTTTCTGCTAACAAATGTCATTCAAACAAGTTTCCAAAAGAATTTGGTTTGATTTTGTGCAATACTTTGTACAAGTTCCTTCTTATATAATATGAAGCGCATAAATCATAAATATATCAATAAACAGAAACATTTAATTGGACTGCAGGAACCCTCTGTTCCCTTTATATTGGGCAATAGTAAGTTCTCTCTCTCATCTAAAGAATGAACAGTGACATACCAAAAGTCAGAAAAGAAACAAATCTAACCCGAATACATGAACAGTGACATGCATATCAGGGATCGATTTGGTATGCAGCACACCTAAATCTTGGCAATGATGCCTCTGTTACAACTCGATTCATTTATTAAAATATGAGTAGGCCCTACGTGTGGGAGAAACACTCGAAGGCCTCCATGGGGTTCATCACATCAACGTTATTAATGGCTGAGGGAGCGCATCACAACACTGTTATAACGCAAATTACGGCTCTCGGTGCCTCCCCAACAAAAGAACAAAACAATATCACGAGCAGGAACATGACAAACCTAACCTCTTCACCCACACTGAAGTAGAATATATCCACAACCGATACCACGCTGTATAACAACCCACTGCATTGGCTGAGAACCAGGCATTGATTTCAGATCTTGCAGAGAATACCAACCACCACCATCTCATCGGCCGTCGCCGGTGTTGGTGGTTCGGGAAAGCAGCAACCATGGAAGAATGCGGGTTTGCTCTTCTCGTCTTGGTATTCGTCGTATCGCCTCTTTTGCTGAACCCAGCTCAGGGTCTCAATATCGGCGTTCAACACACAGCCCTGCAACTCCCTTCACACACGGTGAGTGCAAAACCATGAATCCAGTCATCTCCACAAGGTTTATTTCACGTTTGGACTCTGCAATTCGGTTTGGCAAAGTTCATCGGGCCATTTAAGCCGACCTGGGGTCCTGAAACAATGATAATGGCAATAGTGAAAAAGAAAGGGAAAGTGTATCTTTTCTGGTGTTAAAGCTCTCGGTTTTTAATCCGCTTACTCCTTTTGGTTTCATTCTCTATTATTTTTTCTAGCACTCGTCATGTAGCAGGACGTGCGAATCGGAGTTCTGCTTAGGTATTATGCTGTTGTTTCCTGCTTCTCTTCTCTGTTTTCGGTTCATATATGTTTTCTTGCTTATTAAGAGGGTTATGCTAATATTGGTGTTCCATTACATGTGTTGGGCAGTGCCTCCATTTCTAAGGTATGGAAAGTATTGCGGGCTTCTATACACTGGCTGTCCTGGAGAGCCTCCATGTGATGGCCTCGATGCTTGCTGCCAGAAACATGATGCTTGCGTCCAGGCGAAGAAGAGTATGCCTGTCCTCCCTTTCGAAATCTTACACACCTAATCTCAGTTTTTCTTTTCTATTTATTGGTTACTGATTTAATGGCATGTGAAACCAGACCAAGGATCCTTGCAACAAGTTTGATCGCTCATGGGCATTGGGCAGGACCTAGTACTCTTAATAGAACCCAACTGATCAACTCCCCTCCCTTGTAGGGGTTCGAATCCCCACGACTGAGGATAGTTCATATGGACTGGACGAGTTCATGTGCTGCTAATTAAGGGCATATTTTCTTCGAAATAACCTATTTAAAAGGTTAGAGGAGGTCTCACCTCACAGGAGTGGCGTCTCGGGATAAAAATCAGAACAAAAGCAAGCTGCATATTATGCCTCCTTATCTTACCGAAAACCTTATTGTATTTGCGCTATCTTGACATGGTGTTACCTTACTACAATGTATGTTGTATTTGTATGGTTGTGCAATGTTAACAGGCTATCTTGACATGGGCTGCAATGAGTCTCTGCTGAAATGCATGGAAAGGTTCCGCAAGTCCGGTGCCAAAACTTTCAGTGGCAACACATGCCGTCCAGCAGAAGTTATTGATATCATATATGCTGTAATAGAAGCTGCCTTGGTTGCTGGGGGTATAATACATCACCACCACTAATGTTGGAGAGAGAGAGCGAGGTATTCAAATGTATTAGCTCTAATTTCCTTTATATTTTTTGCATCAACGTTGTTCAGTCACAATCCTATTGACAAATGACAACAGGCTTCCAGTTGAAGACTACCGTGTTCTATGTAAAATGATGTCAAGCGTGAAATAATAAGTTTGTGTTCAGATTGCTTCATATCTTAAACGTAACATGCATATATAATAAAGTATCTATTATTGGTAGTGACCGATTAAAACTGGAGAATGAACGGCATCATCTTCTTAGTTCTGACGCGGCTAACTCTAAATTATGAGGGCACAAATTTAAATATTGGAGAAAGATCTCACATGCGGACAATGCCAGTTGCAGCGTGGTTTGTATCATTCATTTGCTGACTGTGAATCGTTTGGACACACTGTTCAAAAGGAGATGCTTTTTCTTAAACACGCACATCAATTGGAAGTTTTTTTGAACATCAATATCGAAAGGCAATAGCCTTCCTCATTATTTGTAATGGGGTTTCTCCCGTTCCGGATCCTCACGGGACTCCTTAGTCCATATGCACAGCGGAGAGTGGAAGGGGCTTGAAGGTAGACATGTGAGCATAAGTGAGGAAGGAGGAGAGAGAATGTGATTTTCAGTTTTCCCTACAAGGTTTTTTCAAGCAAGAGTATTTTCACTTTTTCGTGTTTTTTTTGTGTATTCTTTGGTTATTGTAATATTTGTAATTGGAGAACTTTTATTACGGTCTGGTTTCATCCTTCTCGTCTTACCATTATGGGCTTTCTGATTTAAGCTTTATCCTTATCCGTGAGAGATGTAACGTATGCATTTTAACAAATTTTCTTTTAAAACATGTAACACATTAATGGAATCAGAGAAGAGGGTATGTCTTTCCTTATTCCATGGATTTATTTAGAGAGTGACCAATCTTATGTTATCTTCCACTCGCCGTTTGAGCCAAACTATTATGATACACTAGTTTTACCTCTCACTTTTTTAGGGTTTTCCCAAGTTGTGCCTGCTACATTTGTAAGTGTAATTACAATCTATACATATGGTTTTTTATATACATGTTCCTATACAACAACATCATTGTGTAACTTAATACACTTTAAAAAAAACTCAAACCCATGTTTGCAATATTCTTTAAGAAAAGATTTTATTATGCCTTTGTTGAAGGAGTTCCTCAACATATCATTAGTTGGTATATATGATATAAACATCTCATTTCTTTTGACCATACCATGAACATAATGGTACTTAACCATTATATGATTATTTCGGGAGCTATCAATTTCACTCTTAATTAGAGTAATTGCTGCATTGTTGTCATAATAAATGACAACCAACTTGTTAGCAATATCCAACTTCAAATCACGTATGAAATGACTTATTTAAACAATACTGGTTGCAGCCATAGAACAAGCTACATTCTCAACTTCTTATGTATGCATGACTATATAACCTTCTTTTTAACAAGCCAAAGAAACAACCTCATTTCTAAATAAAAATATTTGTCACTACCATCAAAGTCAATGCCTAAGTATCATACCACTTTCAACTCATTTGCTTAAAAACACAATTTCAAATCTTTTGTTCCTTTAAGATATCTTAGAATCATTTTTTGCAACTATCCAATATTGCCAACTAGGATTTCTTTGATATTTAATTATAAGACCAACAAAAAATCTAATATAAGGTCTTGTACACAACATAATATACATCAAGGTATCGATAATTTTTGCATAACATTAGGCTTGTTATCTCTCTCACTTGAACAATGAGTCATATTCAGTTCGATCTCTTTCACAACAGGTGTAGTTGCAAGCTTGTATTCACCCATTTTAAACTTTTTGTGGATATATTCTATATCTCTCTCCTAACTTAGGGATAAGAGTTTAGATTCTCTATTTTGAGAAATCTTTATGCCCATAATATATGATGTCTCTCTCACATTCTTCATTTCAAACCTTGAGTTTAACCATAACTTGGTTTTGATAATCATTTTATTGTTATTCTTAGTCAATAATATCTCATATACATATAACGATAGAATGATAAAGTGCTTCCCACTGTTCCAAACATAAGCACAGTGGTCAAAATTATTAGTCACAAACTCAAGTTAAGTTATGGCATTTTGAAAAGTCAAATACCATTGACGATGTTACTGTTTAAGGCCATATCGGAATTTTTTCAACATATATACTTTATCCTCTTGGCCTTTAATATTGTATCCTTATGATTGTTGCATATATATGGTTTCATCTAAACCTTCATTTATAAAAACAATTTTTACATCTAACTGATGTAAATCCAAATTATAATATGCTGAAATTGCCATGATTATCCGTATGGATATAAATTTCAATAATAACAAACAACAACTAAGCATTTTCTCATACTAGACGGGGTCGGCTACATGGATTCTTTGTTTCCATAGAGCCCTATCATGTGCCATGTTAGCAGATAACTCACAATAATCTAGATCATTCTTTATTGATTCTTTTCAACACTTTTGTAGTCGTCCTCTACCTCTTTTAATACTTTCAAAATCTAGTTTTTCATACCTTCCTATAGGTTCTTCTTTTGATATTCTTTCTATAATTCCAAACCACCTTAAATGATATTCTCTCATTTTATCATCTATTGGTGCTACACATAATTTATTTTTAATAACCTCATTATTATATGGTCTTTTCTTATATCACCACTCATCCATCTCAACATCTTCATTTCTGTCACAACGTCTTTTGTGCATGTTGATAATTAACTGCCCAACACTCAAAACCATAAAACATGGCAGGTCTAATTGCTGTTCTATAATATTTGACTTTTAACTTTAATGGTATCTTCTTATCACAAAGAATACTTGATCCTCCTCTCCATTTTAATCGACCAACATTAATTTTATGCATAACATCTCTATCAATTCTTCCATCACTTTGAAAAATTGATCCTAGGTATTTAAAACTTTCATTTTGGGGGATGCAATGTGTGTCAATTTTAATTTCTATTTCCTCTGAAGTAACCAAATGATCAAACTAACTTTCCATATATTCTCTCTTTGTTCTACTAAGTCGGAAGCCTTTACTTTCTAATGTTTCTCTCCATAGTTCCAATTTTCTATTAACTTTTTTCTTAGACTCCTCCACTAACACAATGTCATATGCAAATAACATACACCAAGATACTTCATCTTGAATATGTTTTGTTAACTCATCAGTCACCATTATAAATAAGTATGAACTTAAAGTTGATCTTTAATATAACCCAATATTAACTTTAAAGAAGTCTGTCATTCTTTCATGAGTCCTCACACATGTTTTTACACCATCGTGTATGTCTCTTATAAGGTTTATGTATGTCAATGGGATATCTCTTTTTTTCAAGGTTCTTCAAAAAACCTCTCTCGGTACTCTATCATAAGTTTTTTCTAGATCAATAAATATCATGTGAAGGTCTTTCATTTTTTATCTAAAATGTTACATAAGACGTCTTAACAGGTGAATCGCTTCAACAATAGATATACCTGGCATGAATCCAAATTGGTTCTCTGTTGTACTCGATACTTATCTTAACCTAGATAATTCTTTCCCATAATTTCATAATATGGTTCATTAACTTGATACCCCAATAATTCGCACAATTCTGAATGTCTCCCTTGTTCTTATATATGGGTATAAGTGTACTCGCTCTCTATTCCTTTGACATCTTTTGGTATCTCTATATTTCGTTAAATAGTCTTACTAGCCAAGTGATTATGGTCTCTCCTAGGATTTTCCAATCTTCTATAGGAATATTGTTCGGTCCTACCGATTTACCATCATTCATATGTTTAAGAGCTCTTTCACTTCATTCTTTTGAATACGTCGGTATAAATTGCGGTTTATATACTTTTCTGATTTGGTTAACTCTCCTAAGCTAATACTAACATCTTATTTTCATTAAAAAGCTTATAAAAATAATTTTTCCATTTATTTCTTATATCATCATTTGCTACTAGAATTTTTTAATCCTCGTGTTTGATGCATCTAACAAAATTAAGATCTTTAGTTTTCTTATCTCTAGCCCTAGCTATCCTAAAATTATCTCTTTCACCCACTTTTAAGTTGAATTTTTTATATAAATCCTCCCAAATTTTAGTTTTTGCTTCACTAACGGTCTTTTTTGCTTCTTTTATTGCTTTCTTATAAGCCTATAAAGTTTCACTAGTTTTCTTAGCATAATATAATTTGTAACATGTCCTCTTTTGCCTTGATTTTATTTTACACTACTTCACTCCACTACTAAGCTTCTTTTTGTGTCGGTACACCTCTCTTAGATTCACGTAATACATCTTTCGCCACTTTCCTAATATGTATAGCCATATTATTTCACATATCACAGGGTGTACCAATATAATTTCAAGCATCTCCTTGAAGGACTTTTTGTATAAATATATCTTCTTTATCACTTTTGAGGTTTCACTATTTAGTATGAATTGCTCGATGCACTCTTTTATTCTTTGTTTATTTTTTTATTTGTAAATCCATAACTAAAAGTCGATGTTGGGTGGTTAAGCTTTATCTTCGAATTACCTTACAATCTTTACAATACGCTCTATCTTTTTTTCTACAAATAAAGTAATCAATTTGTGTTTGTGATAAGTCACTCTTATAAGTAATTAAATGTCCATCTCGTTTTTTGAAGGTTGTATTGACTATAAAGAGATCAAATACCATAACAAAATTTAAAATCTCCCTACCATCCTCATTTATATCCTCAAAGCCAAAGTTTTCATGAATACCTTGATATCCTAATACCTCTTTACCGACATGTCCATTTAAGTCTCCTCCTAAACAAATCATCTCCCTTTGTGAATCCTTTGAATAACCTTATCTAACTCTTCCCAAAAAGCCGTCTTTATACTATCTTCTAGTCCTACTTATGGTGCGTAAGCACAAACTATAAATATAATTTTATACATTTTCTTTACTTCTTCAGTTGTATTGGGAGTTGGGGGAAAAACTATTTTACTAAGTATATAATTTATTCCCCCTAGTGTAAGGGCCAACGGGATACATCTTTTTCATGTTTGAAAGTTTATACCGTTTAATTTCTCAGTTTTTGCTAATTCAGATACACAAATTCTATAAATTATTTTTACTTGTTTAATAAAAATAATAGCAAGACGGTTTAAAAGAGAAACGTTCAACATGCAATGTATAACACATCAGTTGTCTAATAACCGGTCATCAAAAGGTAATTTGCTAAATATCTATATACTGAATTGTAAATAATTAAAGGTACCAAAGAGCAACTTCAAATAGAGTGTAGGTACCATTTTGGAATAACCCTTAATATGATTCTGTTATTTCAGAATCAGTCTTGGATAAATCTGTACTTTTCTGTTATTACAGGTACCAAGGAGGGACATAGCAGATCAAAATACAGCTCGCATCAGAACAGGAATACTGACGATTCTAACAATCAAATTCAGGTCCACATCATACTCAACCAAATGGTTTTGGATATCACATGTCTCCTGATGCAATTCAAAAATGCAAATCAAGCTGATTTTTTAATGTGGACCGTGAATTAGGTATTGGAGTCCATCAGATACCCAAATAGAAAATCTCACAAATCACTAGGTCCACATATCCATGACTTTAAATCATATTATCAATCTCGGCTTGTTCAATCAAACCATATTCTCGCTTGCAAGTTGCAAGAATTTGAATAATTGACAAAGGGCTCGCGATTCACGCTATGGTTGGGATCATTGAAATGTAGGAATAACACTTTCAGCCATAAATGAGTGTATAGAAATTCTTTTTACTTGATAAATGGTGGATCTGATGGTATTGGAACATCGAACTTTACAAGTTTGGATCCAAATCCATCAGTTGAACACCTACCTAAATCGTTGTTTTGGCAAACTATCTCTTTATAATGATATTTTAGAAAGAACACAAGACTGTGCTTACAATCCAATTCATTAATTAGGATGATTAATATGAAATATCCAGAACACAAGTTGCAGCTACTCGATTTGAGGTAGTATGAAGCACTCACTATCACAAACAGTAAGTACAATGACAGCCATATAGACATGTACATTTCCCGGTAAACCAGAACCGAACCACCACGGTGCCGGTTCTGGTTTTGGAACTGCTGTCACGGTTTAAAATTTGTTTTTTTGTTGAAACTCCCCATCAACCACAATAATAGGGAATGCCTGCTGTTAAGCTACCGATGAGTTTTGAAAAAAATATTTAAACTATATTTGGCGGTAGTTTGGAACCGCCAGTTCCAGATACCATGAATCATACCCGGACAGTGGGTCTCCGGCCGGTTCTGAGACCCGTTTGGTCAGTTTTGGTTATTGCTGATTCTGCCAGTGGTGAGGTCCTAATTCGAACCTCCGGACTGGTTCTGAACCGGTCATGTTTATGCCTCATCCATTGCCGTGTGCACTCACCCGAGAAATTAATATGGGTGCCGAAGAAAACGCCGTTGGTGATCGCCATGATCGTCGCAACGAAACAAACCATGTACATTTCATTGTAGTGAGGAGTGAAAGATCATGGAACTCTTATATCTTGTTCCCAATATGTTAAGCAAGAGGAGATGCATTAACAACATTTGCTAGCGGAGTTCTTTTCCAAACTGGCATTCTATAGGGAGGTCATGAGTTCCATCCCTCAACCCCACACAATTATACCCAGCAGAAAGGTCATGAGAAACCTCACATCGTGGTCAGAAGCTTTCAAATGTTAGTCTTATAGACCAAACCCATGTGATATTCATCTAATTAAGAACTAATAAAATATCGTCTGCATTAAAGGGGATATTGATTTCTTTCCTGGTGTAATTAAAAGCTAATAAGTATAGTTTCCATTTAAAACATTTATTTGCCTCAAAAATAGAAGGAAAATGGTGTCCCGTGTGCTCAAACAAAATGTGTAAACAGTGCACAACGAGCAATAGCTCATGTGGTTAAGAGGTCGACTCACAAGTCGAAGGTCATGAGTTTGACACGCGGGCATGCACCTGGCTTTGGACAAAATGCATAAACAATGGTCAATGAGTTAACCCGTTTATATGGACGTTCAATTCTTTACTGAAACCAACAGTCCATGGAATTTATTCACAGGAGAGACAGAGAGAGAGAGGCGAAAGGTCGTGAGTTCTTTATTTTCAGTTTCATTCTGACACCGTCACCGCGAGGCAAATCAAACGCCGTCTGTGCTGAGATCTAACGGTTGATAGACTTCGACCGTTGAAGGCAATCCTGAAAGTGGCTTTTCTCATGGGCAAATATCCGTTGAACATCCATCCTTCTACACTGCAACGTTGTTTCTTCATCGTTCTTTATCCGTGACTGCCCCCGCCCCCCCTCTCTCTCCCTCTCTGCGTGTTTGTGTGTGTGTGGCAACTCCTCATGCACTGTTGAATGCATCATCGTCGTCTTTCTCATTGCTGTTCCTGTTGAAGATAAAAGGAAATCCATCAAAAAAATGGCGAGGGCGACCAATCGCAGAGCGTTGGGAGATCTTGGGAATCTTATAAATGATATTTCGGATAGGTCATCAAGACCTCAAAAAGCTCAGCAATTTCCTCATCAGTATGTATAGGGCTATATGTCATTTTTTTTCTATGGTTCTTTCTCTTGGCATTTTCTATAGTTATCCTGATGATCTTAATATGGGCCAAAACCCTTGAACAGAAATCAGGCTAAAAGTTTCATCCCTCTTCATCGACCCATTACACGGTGACTAACAATTCTTTAATTGCTGCATAAATTCAAATTATTTGAATAATTTGACGGTTCAGTAACAGGCTTTGCCCTTATGAAAGCAGAAAATACGGTGCTCATCTTGTCAAAAACCAACCAGTACCTCAGGTTTCCGTTGTTTCTGTGATGCCATTTCTCATGTCTATTTTCTTGATGGTTTTTGATTTCCTGCTTATGTAACTCTGCTAGCTTTGAGGATCAGGCATCTCAAAATACGGGCAAAGATAACGATGGGAATTCCCAATGGAGATTCAAACTGAAGCGAACATTGTCGCCATGTAAAAAGGAGAGCCAGACTGGAGAGATCCAAGTGCAGATTGAAGTGCCTATGGACTGCGAATCGGCTAAAACGTCACCACCCATGTTGGAGATCGTATGCTGCTCTCCACCCCTGCCTTTTATTTTGTTCGCTTCTCTTCTTTCCCTGCAAGGCCTCATGTGAGATAAATCTCAACTTCAGGATTCGTGTGAAATTGAAATGGAAGAGGCAGAGTCCCCAATACCAAACATTGACAAGGGTGATGCTGGTAACCCCTTGGCTGTGGTTGAATACGTTGAAGATATATACGACCACTATCGAAAAACTGAGGTGTGATATGGTCCATTAAGAATTAAACATCGAATTGACTTGAGATGAATTCTCATATCTAGTTGAGTTCTCTGGTTCTCGTTCAGATCATGAGCTATACTGCGGACGATTACATGTCAAAACAGACTGATATAAATCATCGAATGAGAGCTATATTGGTCGATTGGTTGATTGAGGTGAGAATTTCTGTTACTTCTTCCTGGTTAGGTATGCACCTGCGATTCTTATAATGGTGAATTGATGGTGATGCACCTGTTTCTTATCTTAGGTACACCACAAATTTGATTTGATGCACGAGACTCTGTTCTTGACCATTAATCTGATAGACAGATATCTATCCGTTCAGAATGTGGTAAGAAAATCCCTTCAACTAGTTGGCATCACCGGGATGCTCCTTGCATATGCAAGTATGAGGAAGTTTACGTTCCTGCTCTAGAAGATTTTTTGATCATCTGTGACAGAGCTTATACTCGACAAGATGTCTTGAAGATGGTAAGCAAAATCGACGGTAATTTTCACTGCTTCGTAACTTACCATCTGATGACCGTTATGGTTACTGTAGGAGAAATCAATGTTGAACGCTTTACAGTTCAGCATATCAGTCCCAACCCCTTTTGTCTTTACGAAGAGGTGCCTCAAGGCGGCGGAATCTGACACTAAGGTAGTGCGTGTGTGTGCGTCTGCGTGCATGTCTGTATCTAATCTTTTCTATTCAAACCATTGTGCAGTTGGAAAAGTTGTCATTTTATTTAGTAGAGTTGTGTATGGTGGACTACCGGATATAAAGTATCCACCATCGTTGCTGGCTGCTGCCGCGGTGTACACTGGACGCTGCCTACTGAATCAATCACCATTGTGGAACAAGACCCTCAATGTTCATTCTACCTATTCGGAAGAGCAACTTCAGTGAGCTTCTAGATTCCAATTTATATCAAATGTTGATGAACGAACGAGACGATAGATTACCAATTGTTCTTCTCTTTTCTTGCAGGGAATGTGTAGAATTGATCAAGGAGATACACCAATATGCGGGCACAGAGAAGTTAATATCAGTGTACAGGAAATACTCAATACTAAGTAAAGTTGTGTTGCAAAACTCGTCAATCCTGCGCTAAAAAACTCATAGCAGGCGTTTCTTCTAGCACATGAAGATCCGGGAAGCTTCAACTTAAGTTGGGGTTTTATTATCATCCTGCCTCCATATTAATGGCAATCAAGTTGGAATTCTCTTGGATTTTTTTCTTCGGCATTTCTTCCCTTGTATGTGTTCATCCTCATGTGAAGATTGACAATTTCCAAATAAAGGGATACTTGAGCGAGATTTTCTCGACTTCTTTCTCTTCCTTTGGAAAAATAGGAAGAATTGAATCAAATCTAATCAGCCTAACTTTTAAAGAGTAGCACGCAGCCACCTGAAGCAAGAGTGTGTATCCTCATGTGAAGATTGACAATTTCCAAATAAAGGGATACTTGAGCGAGATTTTCTCGACTTCTTTCACTTCCTTTGGAAAAATAGGAAGAATTGAATCAAATCCAATCAGCCTAACTTTTAAAGAGTAGCACACAGCGCCGCCTGAAGCAAGAGATCTTGTTTTTCAATTCAAAACGAGGGAAAGAGACCAACAATTTGAATGCGCAAGTGTACAATTTCCAAACAAAGGGATACTTGAGCAAGATTTTCTCGACTTCTTTCTCTTCCTTTTGGAAAAATAGGAAGAACTGAATCAAATCCAATCAGCTTAACTTTTAAAGAGTAGCACGCAGCCATCTGAAGCAAGAGATCTTGTTTTTCAATTCAAAACGAGGGAAAGAGACCAACAATTTAATTGTTTTTCAATTCAAAACGAGGGCAAGAGACCAACAATTTGAATCCGCAAATCTTTCTTATCTTGCACCTAAAAGTGACCACACACTTGTGCAAGAGAAGCAGGAAAAAGGGCCTCTAGCTGCTAATCAAGGGTTTCACTCACATGGGCACATCCTCGTGCAAGCTGATGCGAACTTGTGCCCTAACAGTCAAGGCCTAGACTCTAATCGCTGCTCTCCTTGTGCAGTGAAGGCTCGGCTCAGGGAAGTTGATTATGTAGAGGCAATTTCTGGAAGTCATTTATATAGAAGAACAAGAGGAAGATAATTGTTTCCTCAATTAGAGCGTTAACCTGCAGGGGTCTCACAAGAAAAACAATTTAATTGTTTTTCAATTCAAAACGAGGGCAAGAGACCAACAATTTGAATGCGCAAATCTTTCTTATCTTGCACCTAAAAGTGACCACACACTTGTGCAAGAGAAGCAGGAAAAAGGGCCTCTGGCTGCTAATCAAGGGTTTCACTCACATGGGCACATCCTCGTGCAAGCTGATGCGAACTTGTGCCCTAACAGTCAAGGCCTAGACTCTAATCGCTGCTCTCCTTGTGCAGTGAAGGCTCGGCTCAGGGAAGTTGATTATGTAGAGGCAATTTCTGGAAGTCATTTATATAGAAGAACAAGAGGAAGATAATTGTTTCCTCAATTAGAGCGTTAACCTGCAGGGGTCTCACAAGATGAAGGTCAGGAGTTCAATACCTGGGCTCTGCATACCTGGCTCCACCCTTCCCGTTGTAACAGAAAAGAAGAAGAAAAAGAACTGTTTCCTACCTCCCTTGGACTTTCACCCCTTTCTTTTTCTCTTCAAAGGCCCAACTTCCTTTTTCAGCATAAGGGAAGTCAGGAACCGCTATACAAGATTTTCCTGCACTTCCCCTTGCCAAAAGAAATGATTGATAAGCAACCTATAAATCCATGGAAATATTGCACAAGTGAAGAATAATTTCCCAAATAATGGCTGAAGCTTGAATGGTTTACTCCACAAAAAATAAATGGAAAAGGATTTATTTATCATGAAGATCATCAGACAGCCAGCTATCAAGGGCCTTCTACCGAGGAAAGATACGATTGAAGCCCAAATACAACAAAAAGAATTCCTCCAGAAAGAGCCACCTGCTTGACAATGGACACAAGATTTAGCGTGTTTGAAAAGCTCTAATCATGAGGAAAACTAATTTGGTCAAGATCTTGCTGTTACCATCTTTTCTGATATTCGAGATGCTAAACTTTTTCCTCCAAGAACAGCTGCTGTTGTACAGAGTGCTTGAGCACTGCAACACATGTAGATGGACAAAAATAAATACCGAATGCTGCCCAAAGCTAATCAACAAAATAAAGTAGGAAAAAGGTAGAACTGGATTACATAATTCCCCCAAGGACCACACCGAAAGGATTTTCCTCTGAAGCTAATCCAATTGTAGCCAGCTGAAAAGGTAGAATAGTATATGAAGATCATTGAGAAGAGCAAGAACCAACTACAATATTGAAACACGGATAACTCGAGTCTCCAAGTGCTTACCTGACTCTTATCACCCCATTCACCAAAGAATGTAAGGGAGAATGCCTGCAAAACAAAAATGAATGTGAACTCAAAATTAATAAACAAAAGTTTGAGAAATTACTAAAAAACCATGGAGATCCAATAAGTTAGAAACCATAATAAAATTGTTTATCACCTTGAAAAAAATAGGTGAAAATATGTGAGCATGTTGTCTCTCCTGCTTTTTTAGATCATCAATCTGTTCAAAAGCTTGAATTTAGTTTAGTGCAAAACAAAATAATCTTACCAAAACTTCTAGGAATAAAACGTGAATAGGGAAAACCCAGAAATGTGCTGGTCAGCTTCTCGAGGAATACAACATCCATGGAGATTCAACAGTAACTGGTCAAGGATTTGCAAGTACTTATTTAACAACATGCATTTATATTATATATAGCCACCCATGTAAGAGATCACCCTTGCATGGCCGGTCCCAAGCCCGGATAAAGGTAGAGGGTTGCGTCAAGCTTTCGACAGCCAGCGTAAAACTTTGTCGGATTTATTTATCATGGATTCTACAAATTATGATAGGGCTATGTGGAAACAAAGAATCCATGTAGCTGACCCCATCTAGTATGGGAAAAGGCTTATGGCCGGTCCCAAGCCCGGATAAAGGTGGAGGGTTGCGTTAAGCTTTCGACAGCTAGCGTAAAACTTTGTCGGATTTATTTATAATGTATTCTACAAATTATGATAGGGCTACGTGGAAACAAAGAATCCATGTAGCCGACCCCATCTAGTATGGGAAAAGGCTTAGTTGTAGTTGTAGTAGTAGAGAATTAGTTGGTCTACAGTTTGATAATCACATAACATGCTTTTACAGGCTCAATGTACCAATTATCTAAACGTTTCTGTCATTCTCCCATTCCTATTCCAGAACTTAGAATTGCTCCACATCCAAATGTATCTTATCTAGCCTGTCCAAGATACAAAACTCAAGAAAGCAATAATGAGAGATCACTTGTGAAAGAAACACTGAAAAAAAGAATCAAGTCATCTTGGTTTTGGCTAATGCTTCAAACAAGCATTAACAACAAAGACGTCTTTTAACAACAAAGAAGTCTTTTTCCATCAAAGAGGCAACCTATCAGATTATGGATTCAAAAAGATGATTCATGATCAACATTGATCTTACATGATTTGAGCCATTCAGTTTGGACTCGACCTTGGAAGAAGGTTTGCCCTTGCCTTTGTTGGCCCTCATATCGGAATCCTGTGAAAGTACAGCTATTAAAATTGTACAGGACAAATAATCCCATTTACTAACTTGTGCTAACGATTGAATACTACTCACCAGTTTTGCCTCCACCTCAGTCAGCTCTTCAGACTCGCTGAATGGAAGCAAAAAGAAAAACAAATGAGTAGCCAAACAAGACCGAACAGCTAAAAGGAATTGAAAAGTTTCTGGGGAGAAAAGTTAAAACATGATTCAGTAGGCAAACAAAATTAAGCAGTGAAAGGGAGAGAAGTCTTTCTGGAGAAAAAAGGAAACCTGATTCAGTAGCCAAACAGGTTTCTTAAATTGTGATTTGGGTTTTATTTTCCTTTTAGAAAAATTTAAACCCATTCTGTTCTACAGCAGTAACAAAATTTCTATCAAGAGCATCAGAAAAAGAAAGCTTACCCTTTCTCTGTGAGTCCCTCCCATAATGACCAAAGTCCAAATCCAAAGAACAATAATGTAGTTATATGATGGGTCCATTTGCGAGAAA
Source organism: Brasenia schreberi (assembly GCA_036023115.1). NCBI lineage: Eukaryota > Viridiplantae > Streptophyta > Magnoliopsida > Nymphaeales > Cabombaceae > Brasenia > Brasenia schreberi. Next base: position 358,610 of record JAYKKT010000082.1, read on the forward strand.
TCTATCCAAAAGAAATCGATTTGATTAGACAAATCGAAAGAAACGAAAATCCAGTAGCAGAAAGAGTAGTTTCAAATTCCATACATCCTATGCAGAATAATCCGAATGCTATATTGCTGTTTACTGAACAAGTGATAAAGAACAATTCTGTTAACCCATAATAATTGTATGTAAAAGTAAAACAGCAGTTGACAGATTCCCCATACTGCACTACCTTTTTTCTTTCCAGTAATCATACTACTGAAGTTAAGGTTATCAAAAGAGAGAAGCATGAAGCCTTTTTTCTCAAACATGGATTCAGAAGTTTGGGAAAACAAAAGTTTTTTGTCACATTTCTAGAAGAAAATAGAAGAATAGAGGCTAAAAAGAAGTGATTTTGAGAGCACTGATTCAATCATTTGAAGATTACTCAAGAAATATGTGAATTTTGTAAGCATGAGAAAAAGTAGCTAGTCCCCAGTTGAGCGATTGTTTTGAACCAAGAACATATTGTGGAACTGAAATTGAACAGAATGGATAATACATAAAAGTTAAGACAACTAGAAGAATGGAGTGATGCTAAACAAATTATTCTGACCCTTGATGACAAGAAGAAATTAAGGAACAATGCCAACCCAACCTAGCCACAAAATAGGACCCCGTCTAGTATGGGAAAAGGCTTAGTTGTTGTTGTTGTGGAGATTCAGTGTTTTTGCTATTGACATCAAAGAACAAGGAAAAAATACTTAGGAATCAGACCTCATTGCCTGATTCACTACAAGGTCGAAGAAGAATGCCCCGTGGGAGTCAGGGTTGGATGTGAGTCCTTACAGTAAGCGATCAGCAGATATGCAGGAATGGTTTGCCAAACAGTAAAACAACTTAGAATAACCTTAACCACTTTAACTAAATCTTTTCCCACACTAAGTGAGCATTGGCTAGAGAATGAAAGACAAGGACTTCCTAGGTGGTCCCCCATTGTAGCACTCTCCTCTGCCAGGCACGCCCAATTCTGGAGTTCAGATGGCATCTGTTATACCAGTGCTGGAAAAATGTACTCCTTGATCAAAGATTTTACAAAGTTTTATGCTGATTGTAAGCTACATAATGCCATGCAGCTTTATTTGGGACTGTCTAGGAAGGGTGACCTTCACCATGAGCAGACCTAGGACATGAGCTCACATACTAAAGCAAAATTTTCTGTGGAAGGAACCAGCTGGAACTTACAGAAACTAGTAGCAGTAACAACAGAAGCAACATCAACAGCAGCTGTAACCAAAAGGCTCTAATAGGTTCATGCACTAAACCTATTGAAGAAAACATGTTAACTGCATAGAGAAGAAGCACCTGTGGGGAAAAGGCTAATTAGGTGGAACAACATGATATGACATTCTGTGGCAAATGCAAAGATGTCACCAAGACATTATTTCTGGAATGCCGCTCAGAAAGAGGAGAGATCAGGGCAAGAACATAGGATGAATACATACATATTACATATGTAAACATATATACATATACATGTACATATACGCACATACATATACATATTATGGGTAAGTGCATGTGTCACAAGATACAACAACAACAACAACTAAGCCTTTTCCCATACTAGACGGGGTCGGCTATGTGTCACAAGATACATTCATAAATTTCTCCATAGAAATGTGTGCCTACAAAGTATACCTATAAACACACGTGTGTATGCATCTAGGCATGTGGGCCTACTATATCCTAGTTTTCTGATTTTTTAAGCTCTCCATAAGAATGCAAGAACTTAGATGAAGTCAATAAAGGGGACAAATAAGCAAAGTCGATCAAGAAAGTAATTGCTTGGAAGGACAGTATGAATGTTACAGCGATTTCTAAGAAGCTGCAACACGATAAACACGAATTACATAGCATAATAACTGGACTGTGAATGTATAAGATGTATCTAATCCATATCCAGTTAATTACCAGATTTGGCACTACCCAGCCAACAATCACAGAGAGAGCTGTCATTACCTGCATTTTAGTATCTTAATCAGCATCTTAACGACTATCAAATATCTAGTTTGTCAAACAGGAACAAATACAATGAGCAAGAGAAAATTTACTTACAATGAGAGCTGCAAGGCAACCTAATAGCACAGTGCCCCTAGGATGACGCATTGCTAAGATCTGAACAGCAGATACGATTCAAACATAAGAAACAAGAATTCGGTCAGTATCAGAAACTTTAAAATCCAGAAAGCTTGCATTTGGAATGTAAACACTCTAAGCTCCTACAACTTCTTGATAAAGAAATCGACGATGAGAGGATCTTTCATAAAGGAGTAAAACTGTCGATCAAAACACAGAAGCTGGAAAAGAATAGGACTGTACTGGAAAATGCAGAGCAAAGAAGTAACCAAGACCATATCAAGTTGAGTAAATGATGTAAGGCAGGCATTTTCTTTAAAAGAAACAAGTGACTAACGTACAGAACTGAGAAGCACAATTAGCATTAGAATAACATGCTTACAGAACTCAAGACTAAAGGACTGATTGTACTTGACTAAGACTTTGGTCCACAGTGCAAACACAATCACGATTCCAGCCAATACTCTAGTTTTTCTATTCTCTCCGACATCTTCCGATGTCCGTGCAATGTTAAATGTCTTCCTAGTTTTCTCGCCCACTTGTTCACTCAAACTGTAGTCACAAACATCCACAACCACACAAACGAAAGCCAAACAAATCAAGCTCGACAGCCTTGTGGGTACAATGATCCAATTACCATTTATCGCAAAAACTATTTGGCATCCTAATTATCAATATGTTCTTGAGGATCTCTTACAAAAATAGATAACTTTAATTAGCTTTCTAGGAAGACTTGTTGTTGTACAATCCGAAAATCCATATCATAGTCTCCACCGTTCCTATTCTTAGCAAATATTCTATTTCCCAAGATCAATGCTGCCCGTGCATGTTGAAGTGACTAGTAGATAGCAATAAAAAGAGGATAATCAAACAAATATGTTTCTGAACATGTACGGGAGCAAAGTAGTGAAATATTATCAGGGATATCAGAAAAAAGAAAAACCTTTCCCAACCAACACCAGGATATCTTACCGCAGCCGCGAAAAACGTCTTGTCACCGATCTCCGATAGCACTGTCATGGCAAGAGACTTGGAGAATCCCTGTTTCATAGCACAAACAATTGATCATCACATTCACGGTTCACCCATTTTCAAGAGGCAATAGACCTCCCAAAGCTAAATGCCCCACGATCCATTACAACAATACAACAAAGAAGCAACGGAGGGATCGCAAAGGCTGACCTCAACGATAGACAAGCCCATTGTTTCTGGTCTTCGGAGACGAAGAAACAAGGGTGTCGTTCTAGGAATCGAGTCCTAAACAAGGATTTCTGACAGAATTAGAAAGATTGCAGCGGACAGGAATCTTGATTCAAGGAACACGGATAAGGGCGCCAACAAACCAAACACTGCCGTTCTGCTTCTCGAGGCAGGAAGGTTTCTCTTCTTCCTGATCCACAGGACGCTTGTTGGTGGGCTTCTTATATTCGGGTCGGGTTGCGTCGGAATCCACCCATCCAAAGCCAAGTCAGCAGGCAGTAAATCCAAGCGTCGGGTTGGGTCTCGTCCGCTCCCACCTTCCAATCAACCTCCTCCTAGATCCTTTCGATGTCACCGTTGGTTCGGATCAGATCAGATCCACAATCCGTGCTCATATTGCTGTATTAGTTTTGGTCGGTCTCACCTGGATACTGCAGAATGGACACGAGATTCGAACAACTTTAGCAATTTCTATTATTGTTAGAGAATCATTTGAACAAAAATTGAGAACTGGGGTCCCGAAAAGCTGGTGTGGATTTGATCAGGCTCATGGTGGGCTCGGGTATGGGTTTTCAGCATCAAGCCGGATTCATCATGATAATTAAGGTTCAAACACGCTTACATGGACCTATCATTCAATAGCTAAACGATCAAATATGTAAGATTCATTAAGCCAAAGCCATTTTGAGTAAACATATTATTATATTTCCCTCACAAGGTCAATGTATTTTATGCACACACATAGACATCACCAGTTTCGAACCGACTTGCTGGTTCGAATCACACCAAGAACCAGAACCAAAGACCCTCTAATTCAGTTACGGTTCATTGTTTCTGAAAATTGGCTTGAAACAAGAACAAAAACCGAAGGTTCCAAATCGTCACTATGCTTTGAATATTATTTAAAAAATCTCTTATCACAAACAAACTGTTAGCTCAACAGTAGAGTGTTTCTCATAGAAAGTTTGATTTCCAAATAGTGTATTGTCCTTATATTTCAAAAGAAAAAGTTTTAAATATCTTTTTTTAAATTCCTTATCATAAAAAATTGAAACTGCTAGCGGTTTCGAGATGGTTCCAAAACCGGCCGCTATATTCTATAAAAAAGAGACGTATAATTTTCCTTTATGACCATGCCCGTGCCTTTGTCTTGTACAAAGGTAGCAATCACTCTTATATTCAAATGCATGGAATGAAATATGATGTATGATAACGGCACTGATGCCGTTTATATTCTAATCTTCTGCGAGATCATTTAATTCATTTTGGAAAACATAATCATAATGGTTCTATGTCCGGTTCTTCATTTCTGTGCACTTCTTTTTGGGCTAGGATCAGTACCCGGAAGTCCGCAAGGGCCGACCGGAATCTGGTTTGAGCTCGGTCAGGTCGGTCGGCTATGGGGGGTAAAGATAAAGTGATAAGGTCATTTTGCATTTACTTAATTTATTATCATAATTACATGAGATTTTATGGATGTATTAATTCTTCATAATGCACCACTTTAAGAAACTTCCACCAGCATTTCCTGTATCTCGTCTAAATGAAATCCTCTTTCGTTTGTGGCTATGATGAGTATAAAGTGATTGCAAAAGCTAAGCAGTCCCTTGCATTGCATCGCTACTGAATAAAAGCTTCTTTTGGTTGTGTCATTGATTTTCATCCTTTTTGCCCTCCTTTTGTCATATTTTCTTTGGTGAATACCTTTTGGCATATTATATATATATATATATAGAAACTAGTATATGCTAACGTACTTAAGTACAAGAAAATCCAAACAATTCTCACTCATCTTTGATGATTGATGAAGGATCGGGCAATGATCTAACTTGGCCAGACGGCTTCACCAATCGCTATCAGGGACCTCTTACTCATGCTCGAGGAAGAACCAGCGTCCCAACCTTGTTTGAACCCAAATTATTGCTCGGTTAATGAAGAATTAATGACTTCAACAAACTCAAGATTGTTTATTTACTCTAGAAGGAGGTCACTCAAGAGTGAAGCCCACATTTAAACTAACTAGGAGATTCTCAGTATCTTTTAAAATCAATAGGTTCACTTGGCTAATTTTGGAGACAAACAATTAGAATTTAATGTTCTTAGTTAATTATATTTAGTGATCTTATCAATTGCCAAAACAATAATTAAAAAGTCATAGATGGTTGAACTAAGCATTTCTCAAGAAAATATTTATAGCAAGTTATGGTTATCTAGTTAATGTGTCTTGAACCTAGCATTGCTGAGTATAAATATGATCAAGCCTAAGTATTTCTCATTCTGTTATTTTCCAGCATTGCTTCTTCGTCTCTCTTATCCCTTAAGGTGGCGAGTGAACTTGGCCTTCTCACGCTCTTCAGGTGTGGCAGCCTAAGGTGTGTGTAAGAAAATCAGTAAGCGTGTATGATCCTTTCAACTCAAGTTTTATATCAATGGTAGATGGTTGAAATTTAAATTTAAAAAGTAAAAGTATATATATACTTTTCTAATTATACTTTATTTACACATGTACCTTTTTCCTTTTTAAATCAAATTTCAATAATCGGTGGTAAAAAATAGATGGTTGATATTTGTTTAGATTTACTAATACTTAAGTGTGCTAGCATATACCAATTTTTCTCTCTCTATTAAATATATATATTACTGATCCGTGTCACAACAATTAACTGGATTCAGCTACGTTCTCACATTGAAACTTCGTGGATCTTAATTTGAACTCAGGTGAGGTATGTTTTGGTGGAAATATTAGTATATCATTATCTAGCCCTCTACATGAGTTGAATATTGCTGATCAAGTCTAATAACTTACGGATCAATTCGTGTTTATGCGCTTCGTCACCCTAGTTTGGGATCTCTGCCGATGATATGAAGTATAAACTTCCAGTTTCATCTGTTCTTTATGTCCTCCAATGATCAAGAAGAGACAGAACATATACTTGTGGCATGGGCAGATAGTTAAATAATTCTTAGTGGAAGATGATGCAGTTACATACACAATGAGAATCTAGAAATGACCTGGATCAACATATTCAATATGTTTAACCTCATGCAATAGGATCCAGATGCATCTGTTCATATATTCAATAACTATGTGCTTTATTCTTAATGTGATGTATTTACGTCTACTGTTTGTATGTTTAAGAAATATTTTCAAGAAATAAATAAAAGGTCAACGGTTTAAGTTTCTTCATTTGTTTTGGTACAATGATGAGTCTGAAACCTATGCACGCCCCTAGTGTCGAACGCATGACCTTTCATTCGTTAGCCAACCCCCTAGCGAGGTGAGAAACACTTTGGATTTATGTGGTGTATAAATATGTTGTGAAGATTGATGGTGGAGGGCTTTGATTTTCTAATTCGTGAGGTGTTTGAGAAGGAGCCCTTCCCTTACTAATGAGACCAACTGTGCATTAAATATTCAATTCACCGCATCTTTCACTTGGTGTATAGTGTACATCGATTTAGTAGTTACAATTTTGTCTGTCAGGAAGATGTCAACCGAAACATGAGGTGATCTTTTGTGCAGACATGAGAGAGAGAGAGAGAGAGATGAAATTCGCATTTCACGTACTACCCATTGCTCATGGTTTGTTATTCAACCACATGAGAGGCTCTTACAACAATAATAATATATAGTATTTCAACTCCGTGCTCGTTGAACTCTCCATGATACGAGAAGGTCTGCATAGCAATATAAAACTTCAAACTTAGCTGTTTTTTTCCAGCAGTCATAAATGATTAGCCCAAGCATACCGATAAATGTGTAAATATAAAATAATATATAAGCATTCTGCCAAAAAGTTAACGTAGGACGGCATTTGCATTGAATGAAATCAATAAAATACAAGAAAATAATAGTCTAAGAATCTTTAACATGAACGTTAGAGATCTCAAGCTCATGAGTTAGTTTACATGAAAGCTGGGCAAGCTCCAAAGCTCACAAACTACATTAAGTTTGCCGCCCTTCCGGACCAACGGAATTGCAGGCTATTATCGACGGGACAGCACAATATTAAGTTATGTACGGAGTTGAAGGCCAGTACTTATGTAGATGATGAAGACTATCAGGATAATAATAATGATCAAGTCGATCATGATGGCATGATGAACAAATGAATATGGCATGATGAACAAATGAATGTAGGTTTTACACATTGCAGATGCCAGTTCCAACGCATCTTTCATACGGACAAAGGCAGGGCTGCCCTCAATTTGACAATTAAATGGTCCAAGCTCATCAAAAATCGTGTCGATCCCCGTGGAAGAGATGCTACATTTAAGTCAATCTCATGGTAGTGACAATAAAAAATAACATTAGCATTTGCTCGCATTAAAAGGCTTGAACAATTAATATGAGCACCATCTTCTCCATTCCTCCTGGCCATTATAGAATGCTCACAGTCCACCAAGAGACAGAAGGCACAACGAAACGTCCTTTACGCAGACTTATGATGAGCGGAGGAAAATAATCCAAGGTTCATCACTAATATGAACACAAATAACTGCACTGTGAAAATCACAGATAGCAATAGAGTGCCAAGAAACGATATTAACGCTTACGTCCTTACTTCTGTTCTATGGAGCAATATGGCATGATTTTGCTGATAGTGTTGACATATTTTTGGCTAACTACGTTTGCACTCTAACAATCTTCAACTACCGAGTTTGCTCCACGGAATACCAAAGAAACGATCAGCTAAAAGAAATGAATCACAAACAAGAAGCGGTGGAAAATTTGCCAAGGAAAAAGAAATAACGAAGCAAAACCTGAAAGAGATATCTATATTTGAGTAGTAAAAAGAATTGTACAGGATGATCTAGTTGTGTAAAGGATTAGGACCAGTATGGATCCTTCTCTTCTCTTGCCGAAACAAAGTATCTGCATTTGCGAAGCTGTTGTTTTCTGCCTGGGGAGCTTGAGATGGAGCATGAGCCACGTTAATGAAAGCTTCTCTCTTCAATCTGACTGCATTAGAGCTACTTGGGCATAGAACAATCAGAAGCATCCATAAACACAGAAGCACATCCTTCCTTCTCTTGCAAAACCGGATCATCCTAACACGTAGGCTTGTTCAACTCTTGGTCTGTTTCCAGGCAAGATAAGAAAACTGCGAGCAAAAGGAGAAAAGGTTCCTAAGCTCAGAGAGTTAAAACTACAAATTTGGATGTGCGTCTTTTTCTACATCTCGATATCTTTATTGGGAATCCATCAAAACAATAAAATGTATGGCCAATTCCCCAAAATGTGTGTGTGAGAGAGAGAGAGACAGAAAAGGGAGACAGAAAACAAGGAGAAGAAAAAACAAGATGGTTCTGATCTTAGAAATGCTAATTTTATACCTCACATGGAACCTGTCGTTTGATTCTTGGAACCTTCTTCTGTTTTCCTTTTTCCCTTCGCTTTGTTTTTACCTTGGTGTTTGACTTGAGGGGATGATTGCTACATTGCGTTTCTCTTTTTTCTCATTTCCTTGTTTTCTTTTTCTGACTTAAATTAATAATTTGTTGTGTGGCAGGTCTGCATTGAGATTCTGGCAGTTGGAGAGAGTGACGAGGAAGAAAGTTTGGCCAGGGAGAGAAGTTTTAATTAATAAGAAAACAAATATCAGAATACGGACGAGCACACAGGGTGTGCAGCAAAAGCAGAAAGGAGGTTTTATGAGTTTGGTCTCCCGACACCGCCCCGCGTCCTCATCCGGAGGTGTTGGTTGGCCTCTACTAAATGTAACCGTTGTTTAATTGCTCCATCTAATTCAAAATTTTCAAAGGCCTGACTCCCACCCTCCTTTCATGTGTGTATATATATATATATAGGGAGAGAGAGACTTTTTATATATATATATATATATATATATATATATATATATATATATATATATTGGTATTGAGATTTATAGGTCTTATAGTAGGATTGGCCTTAACTAGCAGATTACAGCATGCAACTAGTCAACCGACACTAATAAAGAATGTGAGTGTCCTCTCTCCCAGATGCTAAGGGTGGTTCTTGGAACTCAAAAGACTCACGACCTGTTAGGTCGAATGCAAGAGAGTAAAGTAATTAAGAAGTATTTAAGTAAACTAAGAATTTAAAAGCAAAAGAACTTTGATTGATAGTAGAAAGTAGATCAGCATGGTCCCAAACTACTCATTTTTAAGAACTCTTTCTTTGAAGAGGGTTTTTACAGAGAGTGGCCCAAAGGGTGATGACAAGTTTATAGTCGATTTGTCACAATCTCCCACGTCAAAATCCTTGCCGGCCTTCATGTCTTTTATCTTTGTGACCACCTGGGCCAATCAATCAACTGCATTCGTCATCAATGTGGCTTGATAGTCTCATACTTTTTCCTTTGGTTTGACATAAAATGCTTTGAGCCTTGGGAAGGTTCGAATGTGAAACTTGTAGAAGAAACTTCTGCCACAACCAACAACTTCGAGTGTAATATGATGGGCCAAGGATTTGATGCCAAAATACCTTCTATCTTATGAGTCTTATGCCAAAGAGGCAAGGAAGAAGCAAAAACTCTATTACAACAACAACAACAACTAAGCATTTTCCTATACTAGACGGGATTGAGATTCTTTGTTACCACATAGCTCTATTAGCAGTTAACTCACAATAAGCTAGATCATTCTTTATTGTTTCTTTCCAACACTTTTGTGGTCTTCTACCTCTTTTAATACTTTCCAAATTTAGTTTTTCATACCTTCTTACATGTTCTTCTTTTGATCTTCTTTCTATATGTTCAAACCATCTTAAATGATATTCTCTCATTTTATCCTCTATTGGCGTCACTCCTAATTTGTTGATCCTACCTATTTACTACCCTTCATATGTTTAAGAGTCTTTTTTATTTCATTCTTTTGAATACGTTGGTAAAAATTATGGTTTATATACTTTTGTGATTTGGCTAATTATCCTAAGCTAATACTAACATCTTTATTTTCATTAAAAAGCTTATAAAAATAGTTTTTTTTATCTATTTCTCATATCATCATTTGCCACTATAATTTTTTCATCCTCATCTTTTATGCATTTAATATAATTAAGATCTTTAGTTTTCTTATCTCTAGCCCTAGCTATCCTAAAAATATCTTTCACCCTCTTTTGAGTTGAGTTTTTTATATAAATCCTCTCAAATTTTAGCTTTTGCTTCACTGACGTCTTTTTCACTTCATTCTTTGCTTTTTTATATGCTTCTAAAGTTTTACTAATTTTTTTAGCATAATGTAATTTGTAATATGCCCTCTTTGCCTTGATTTTATTTTGCACTACTTCACTCTACCACCAAGCTACTTTTCATGCCTGTACACCTCCCTTACATACACCTAACACATCTTTCTCTACTTTCCTAATATGTATAGCCATATTATTCCACATATCACAGGGTATACCAACATAATTCCAAACATCTCCTTGAAGGACTTTCTGTTTAAATATATCTTCTTTCTCGCTTTTGAGGTTCCACCATTTAGTCCGAATAGCTCGATGCACTCTTTTTTTTTTGTCTATTTTTTTATTTGTAAATCTATAACTAAAAGTCGATGTTGGATGGTTAAGCTTTCTCTTGAAATTACCTTGTAATCTTTACAACACACTCTATCTTTTTTTCTACAGATAAAGTAATCAATTTGTGTTTGTGATAAGCCACTCTTATAAGTAATTAAATGTTCATCTCGTTTTTTGAAGATTGTATTGACTATAAAGAGATTAAATGCCATAGCAAAATTTAAAATCTCTCTACCTTCCTTAACCAAAGTTTTCATGAATACCTTGATATCATAATGCCTCTTTACCGACATGTTCATTTAAGTCTCTTCCTAAACAAATCAACTCCCTTTGTGGAATCCTTTGAATCACCTTATGTAACTCTTCCCAAAAAGTTATTTTTATACTATCTTCTAGTCCTACTTAGGGTGCGTAAGCATAAACTATATTCAAAACCTCTGCTCCTAACAGTAATTTCAACGTCATGATTCAGTCACCATATCTTTGTATGTCTCCTACACTATCCTTTAAATATTTATTTATGATAATACTAACTTCGTTTTGAGCCTTTTTTCTTACCTGAGTACCATAATTTAAAACCTGAATCCTCTATCTCCTTTGCTTTTTCTCCAACCCACTTTGTATCTTTTAAACATAAAATATGAATCTTTCTCTGAATCATAGTATCTACCACCACCTCCATTAGTTTACTGGATAATGTTCTGATATTCTAAAAACCAATATGAATTTTATTATCTAGGACTAGCTTCCTTAACCCCGCATTCATCCATATTGAAAATGCGGAGACCCTCTCTGTAAATTATTCACTACATTCGGACGACAATATAGCGGGACTAACTTCTTTACACATACCTATCATGATGTGGGAACCCTCTCTACAATTGATTCACTACATCTGAGCGAAAATGTAGTGGCCCTTGCTTACTTATCACTGTATTTGGGTTCTGCAGCGCGTCGCTAGGCAGGAACGCCTCAAAACAATGCTCATAATTTGTGTAATCCATCGTATAAAAATTCGACAAAGTTTTATGCTGGCTGTCGGAAGCCTAACACAACCCTCCTCTTTTATCCGTGCTTGGGACCGAAGGGTGATCTCTTACATGGGCGGAGTTGCAAAGACTCTATTGATAACGATTTTTATTAAGAATGATGGTGGTGGTGGTTTGGTACTAATATTGGTTTGTGGTTGTTTTGCACAATATTGCTACCAAGGTATTGCCAAAGATTTTTTCTTTACTAAAGCATAGAAGAACCGTTGGCACTAAACACCTTTCTATCTGTGATCTCAATTAGTGCAGGCTTGTCATCAGGAATACGGTCATCCTTAAAGTATAGGATTTGGATAAGCTTTTTCTTTCTAAGGAGATCCTACAACCAATACCATAGGGTAATCCATGTCTACTAAGTAGAAATTAGTTCTCATGTGCCGATATTAACTCTTCAAAAATATGCCATTGGCTTGGCTACTTTATGCCAAGGACATTCTTGATGTAGGGATTAGCCTCCTCAAAGAGAAGTCCTGATCGTTGTGCTTCCCCAACGGATATGAAGTTATAAATGGCCTCAGAGTCAGCCAGTGCTTCGGTATCATCCTTTTGAGTTGCATTTTGAGACAGAACAACCGATGCCGGTCAGGTCGATATGGCACACTAGATCGCCCATGGACTAAGTTGAGGAATTGAATTGCACTTCATTCCCGAAGAAGTTCCTCAAGGTTGAATTGGTGATGTAATGGTTTCCTTTGTAATAAAAGCATGACTTGCTTTTTATCTTGGAAGGACCAATTTCTCTTTGTTTATTTTAGAATTCCTTGTGTTAATTCCTTCCTTTATGAGTTTGAGTTAACGTTGGAATACTCTTAGTGGTATTGGTGGGATCCTTCACACTTGAGGGGTGATGTTCTTCCTTCCAAGGTTCATCATTGGCTAACTATGCTTCTGCCTTTTCCATACTTTAGACGTTCAACATCAAGATGGTTTATGTATTTCATTGGTCATGCTTCAATCACATAAGATCCTTATATACAAAGTAGTCAAGGTCTGTGGAAGGAATTATCTCTAAATCTCGCGCTTGAAGTCATCAAAAGTATCAATCTTATACTGGCCTCGATCAACACCAAATTGAGTGATATTGCAACTAGAGCAAATTGTCGCCTTTGAAGAATGACAACATATTGATCCTTCAATTATTCCTGTTAGTCTCCTTAGCCCCTTAATGTATTCTTTATTTACTTCAAGAGGTTCTAAGCTCCTCCATTGAGTTGATAAGTCCACGAATAAGTATCAAACTTCGAGATATTATCATCTCGATTGGAAGTAACAGTGACCCTACTAATGATGAATTGTCACACCCACATAGATGCGATCACTACATAACCCATGTTGATGCCATATCGACACACCTCATTCGAGGATGATAATAAACAATATATGGAACCAAGCATACAGTTAGGTTTGGATCTAGCCCAACCATGGTATTACATGTGCAATGTGCCTTGAGGGCTACAAGCCTTTCATGGACAACTGTTTGGTTCCTATCACGATTGGCTGTAAGGTCTTGTATTTTATGTTTCAAGTTCGTTAAGATATCGCCCTAGTTTTTCTTGAAAGTGGTTAATGCCACATGAATCAAGAACACTCTATGTGTGAGACTTTATTCTTGCAACATCCTCATCCAAGGTTTCCAAGCTAGCCTCGCAGTCAAGTACATCTACTTTCAATTTATATTGACCATAACGGTTTCACTTGCATCTCTTCTCTATATTGGTCTGGGTTTTTTATTTGCATTGTATTTACTAAGGTCATTGAATCCATTTCAACTTAGCCGAAAAATATTGATGTAGGATCTAGAACCACTCTAGTAGCAAAATTTTCATGCCCTATCCATCTAACTAATGGATAGCACTACCAACACCCTGCCTTGTGTCCACATGAGTCAAGTAGTAAGTGTTCCTCCTTAAGATGCTAAGACCTAGAGTGGTCAACAACATATACATGCGCACGCATACAATATATATATGAAAACTGGATCCTTTAAACAAGATTGTGGTCTATAAACGTAGAGATGGTTAAAGATTTTCTGCATCCTACTTGACTTTCCACAGAAAGAGATCAACACGGAATTTCTTCCATATATATTTGATTGGTTACCCAATGCAAAAAATCATACACAGTGACCGGCAACAATGAGCCCTCGTGCTGGCCTTAAATGTACTTAATAAACGTACTGATCCAAAGTAATGGGGAGGAAGCTGTAGATTGTATGGAGATATATGCAAGTGACTTCATCCCTCCTAGCTCTTTCACCCACACTGCCGTTGTCATGGTCCTTGTCTTATAGCCAACACCACCTACACTTATTTGTAGCAGTAAGTTTGCATTTACTATCACCGCAGATACAGTGAAAAAGATAAACACCGGAATGACAGCTAGCAATCCGGGAATAAGAAACCCTAGACATGTACTGAGCAAGTCACCGTTCTTTAATTCAAAGTAAAATTCAGTCGTTCAGCATTGCACCCAGATAATAAATCGTCCACACTCCGCAGTAATCCCTCCAGACTGTTCTTTGTGCACTCTCTCTCTCTCTCTCTCCACATATGCATGGAATAGGTCACAGTGTCGTATGATATCTTCTGATCGTGATCTCAATACACGTGGAGGCAATTCTTGATGATTAAATGCGAGGTTACCATGTGTCTGTGGGAACCTGGCTAATCCCAGAAGGAATTAAAGGTGTCTATCACTACGTCCAATCCTTGCTTCCTGTGAATCGCCTAGTGAGAGACATCGAGAACATTTTGAAAATACCGCAATAAATGCGTCTATTCATGCAATGCACAATCTTGTTCCTATACTTTAATATGAATATTTTCCATATTTATACAGAAATTAAGTATTGCAATAAATGCAAGACACATGCTGGTTCTGATTGAACGGCTCAAAATAATGTTTCGAGTACTCTGATATCCTTCTTTTTTTTCAATGGGGAGGCTGAGCATGGAACTTATGACCTTCAACTTTTTGAGTCGACGTCCTAGCCAGGTGAACTATTTCTCTTGTGCACTGCTCGGTTATCATCATTCATACCAGAGTATCAAAAATTGTAGTTACAGTTACAGAAAATATCGTTGCTTTAAATTCTACTTGTAGCCTTGTCGTTCTTATAATTTCTGGTTTGCATTGTGATATAAACTTGAATCCCTTGCTGCCCCACGGATATTCAAATATAGATCTGTTTAAAAGGCCCAAAGAGAACTTCAAGATGGAACATGCTTTTACGGAAAAATGAAAACAACTGGCTACAGTATTACAAAGGGAACAGTACGCAATGAATAGTTTACTAGGGGAAGCTCGCAGTATAGGCTGTGATGCACATCTTTAATTTACACCCATGCATTCTTGGTGTGGTAGTTGGGAATAGGAATTGACCTCAGCAAGGTTGAGAAAGAATAAAGAAACATGCAGCGAAAGTATTGAGTAGCTATCTGTTTTATTATTTATGTTTGTTTGATGTTTCCTGCTCCCTTTTTGGGGAAAATTGGTTGCTTTCAGAGATATACGGTTGATTAACTCATATGATATGTATCTGAACTGTGAGATGAAGCAAAGCAGCCAATATCAGTGTATAACCCGTCATCTAATTGACATCTGCAAAATCTATCATTTACTTGTGCTTCATTAATATATGTTTTATACCGTTTTATGCTGTTCCTTCTCTCAAAAGAACTAATTCTCAACTTATTTGGAGTTCTATTTGAGCTCTAATGCGAAATTTGTTTCACGCATGATCTTTTAATCACTGAGATCCTGAATTCGCCTTCTCGCAAATGATTGCCATCACATGTAATTTAAACTCAGGAATTTTAGTTAGTGAGCAGCTAGTGAAAGTTCATGAACCTTCATAAATTCGTGTTGTACATGAATGTAGCGACATTCCGTATCACGTTCTTCTTGGTGGTTCCCTTTTCTTTTGCAAGTGCAATGACACCAAGTTATTTTTTGAGGAAAGGGTGTGAACTCTAAGCCGAGTGTCGCTAATGTCTTTGTCGGGAAAAGTATGCTACCTAGCTGGAAAAGGCTGCACGCAGTAAATATGCTTTTAATCTATTATTACTTCATATCAGTGAACATGTATGTCGTCGAGAGTGACAACATTTACATGATAACTCAAGTTGTTAACGGCTATAAAGGTGTTGAGGAAAACCACAGTCATACATGCATAATAAACCAATATGCAAAGGTAAGCATGCCCGAATCATAAACAATAATCCTATATCTAAAAGAAGCCATAATCAAGCCATATGAAAAACAAAAGAGAAACAAAAATAAAAATCTTATCTATGCGAGTCGCCTTCGTAGACTTGCCTTAGAAAAATTAGCGTCCCACTACAAGTACATAAGGAAATAGTCTATGTTTAGGAAGGACCCACTCCTTATACGAAACCGTTCCACCTCTATCCCTATCCAAAAACGATCCCAAACCCAGGCCCAAGCCCGCCTCAACGCATGCATGGCATATAGTCTAGCATGTCATCTCCAAGTTCTTTGAACTAAAGTTAATGAACTACGAACTGCATAAAAGGACATATGAGTTTGTTACGTTCTTCAATATGAGACTAAACTTTGTCTCCTCTTTGTCATCACATGTACAAGTCCCTCATGTATGACTTGTTATACTTTAAGACTTTCACATATATTGATGATTGCTTTATTTAGGGATACCAACATGAATTAAATGTCATTAATACACAATAAATCTAACAAAACTCGATCTTCATCTACAATGGAAAATGCAACAAAAGAACCCCTTACATATTGCATAAATTGTTTCTTATTATAAATAACACTTTTTGTAGAATTTTTATCGGTTTTTGTTTTCAAAAGAACTGAAAGAGCCCGGAAGAGAGCCCTTAAAGGATGGGAAAGCATATACAAATTCAGAGATAAAACCAAAGAGAGATTTACATACATCTCTTACAATTTTCTCTGCAAGAATACTTGTTACAAAATCCCTAAATAACTTCTTTGAAGAAACCGTGTTAGATAATTCAAAGTCCAACAACACTTGCTCTCACTGAAAAAAACACAACATTACATTGTGTTCGGTGGATGTTGCGAAACTAAACAAGATGTTATATACCAAACCTAACTTTATCCTATTTGTGTACAAAAACATACCTCTACCTCTACGGGACACCCCAGGTGTTGAGCATAAAGTAACTTGTACCAGGAACTCCTCATGTGGTTAATCGATGAACTCACCCAAGGTTCAAGGACCACAGAATGCCTGAAGCGTTGATGGATTAATTGTGATATCCTCGGGTCATTTTCATGTAGAGCCTGGTTATTCACTGATAGCTGCGAGCCAACTCTTTGCATTTGGAAGCATCTTTTAGGAGAATAATGGCTCCATGTGTTAATATGGAAGTTGTTTTACAGAGGCCAGAGAGCCACGTAAAATGCCACTAACAGTTGGCGATATGCCCACTTGAAAATAACTTCTCTTTGTCAACTATTAAGTTATGTCTAAAGACTGCAGATTGATCCAGACACTCGCAGAGTAAGAATTTTATGTGAACTCTGCGAGCGTTTATGGAGATTAAGTGAGATGTTTCAATCGCGTATATCTGTCGAAAGACACGTCCTTTGCTAGCTAACTAGCCGATATCTGTTTAGTTCTTTCACCATCATCTAACATCACTCCTTTTATTTATTGCATCGTAAAAATAAAAGCAATAATATCGATGTAAAATTTAAGTATAAAAAATATGCAAGGCAGCTGCCCCTCTCGCAGTCGGTATTCAACAGGTCAACAACTCGATGGGCTTTATCTCCCTTGAACAAACAAACTATATACATATATTCCACTTTTATGTAAGGGCTTTATCTCCCTTGCACAAACCAACTATATACATATATTCCACTTTTATGTAATAACTGATACTTTTTCAAGGAGGTATCCTTGTAGCTAAGCCTGAATTATTTTTGTCATAGACATCTTTTGTACATGTTGATCATTAACTACCTAACACTTAGAACTATAAAACATGACAGGTCTAATTGCTGCTCTATAATATTTACCTTTTAACTTTAATGATATCTTCTTATCACAAAGAATACATGATGCTCCTATCCATTTTAATCAACCTACATTAATTATATACGTAATATCTCCATCAATTCTTCTATCACTCTAAAACATTGACCCTAGTTATTTAAAACTTTTTTTTTGGGACAACAATATATGTCAATTTTAGTTTATATATCCTCTTAAGTAACCAAATGATCAAACTTATATTTTATATATTCAATATTTGTTCTACTGAGTCGAAAGCCTTTACTTTCTAATGTTTCTCTCCACAGTTTCAATTTTCTATGTTTTCCTTAAACTCCTCCACTAACACAATGTCATCTACAAATAACATACACCAAGGTACTTCATCTTGAATATGTTTTATTAACTCATCAATCACCATTATAAATAAGTATGAACTTAAAGTTGATCCTTGATGTAACCCAATATTAACTTCAAACAAGTCTGTTATTTCTTCATGAGTCCTCACACTTGTTTTTGCACCAACGTACATGTCTCTT
The DNA here is from genome assembly GCA_036023115.1 of Brasenia schreberi. Taxonomy (NCBI): domain Eukaryota; kingdom Viridiplantae; phylum Streptophyta; class Magnoliopsida; order Nymphaeales; family Cabombaceae; genus Brasenia; species Brasenia schreberi. Next base: position 377,009 of record JAYKKT010000082.1, read on the forward strand.
ATAAGGTTTATGTATGTCAATGGGATACCTATCCCACAACTCCAATCGGCTTGATGGATGAAGACCGGCCTGAAGGATGAAGGCTGGCGCTGGGCTACAAGCACCGTTGGCACTTGACGGGGCTGGACACGGGGTACCGTGCCTGCTGACGTTGCTGTGGAACAAAAGGGGTTGGGGCGCCTGACTGAACCCTGCTGAACACGGGGAGGTTCTCCTGAGGCGTGTGGCACCCTACTGAGGCGCCTAACTGAACGTTGCGGTGCTAGAGGCTGCGCCCTAGGGTCTGTTGTGCACTGGCCCCAAGAATCCGTCCAAGTTACACACACGACTCGACTTAGCCCAAGTTCATAGAACACACACAGGCTTTACAATGGACCAAATACAATACATGTACATACAAGGGAGGTTTACATCAATCGGTGCGTGCGCCTACGCCCATGCATCGCCTGACGCTCGCGCTCTCTAAAGCCATCAAACGAAGGATGGGATGGGTGCGCGCGGGTGTGCGCGCCACAGGAATTCGTCCTGTGACAATTCTCCCCCAGCCAAGCTGGACCTCGCCCTCGAGGTCTCATGATCATGTGCCTCGCTTTGGATACTCTTCACGTCCTTGGCTCTCTGCTCCTTCTCCTCACTCAGCTTCTGGAAGAAACCTCGCCTTCGGTCCTCGGTCTAGTGTCTGGACACCCGCCTCCTGCGGCACAGCACTGGTCTGGCGCTAGTCCACTGATGATGTGCTAGCGCTGGCGCTCTACCTCTGACGCCCATCATCTGCTTGGCTGACACCCTCGCTACTGCCCTGACTGACCTTGGCACCCGGTCCTTGTCCCCACTGGACGACCCCCTACCACTGGTGAAACCCGGCCCTACCACCAGCCTCTCACTGGTCATATGTCTAGCAGCTCTCAAAGCATCTCGTGCCATGCCTACAACCACGTTCCCCACCTGGAACGCCGTCTTGTCCCGGCATCTAACCTCGCCCCTCCGAGGAACCCGACGACAAGACTCTCCACGTTTCCTACTTGAAACGGGATCTATATTCAACGTGAGTATCATCTACGTGCCTGTCTTTCGGTACCAATCCCATACGCCTCCACGTGTACCTCGGGATGTACTTACTCCACATGACTCGGGAAACACCTCGAGACGTTCGACCACCTGGAGGACACCTCATCCTCTCGCGAACTCTCGAGCACTTGTGCTCCCTACCATAGGCGTTCCGATGCGTGCACCCACAGCACCACCAGCAACTCCTTTTCGACCTTCTCGCAGGTCGGCTCCAGTCCCATCTTTTCCTCTCTCTTGGGCTACCTGCTCATTTTCTGCTCATATGCACACGCCTACTGGCTACCCACCTGGTTGCCCTAAGCCTGCGATGCGACTCTCGGGATGACACCACATCCACCCGTCGTGAGTATGCAACTCCCTACGCCAAGGAAGGTCCCTTCCGGTCACTCACCTGTACCGGCATGCGAATGTCATCACATCTCGCACCTACCTCTCTCTGACTCGCACCAACTTCCCGTTCACCGCCACCTACTTGGCTCACACCCGCTGACGTTATGGCCTTCGGACCGGCCTATTGCTGTGCTCCGATTGCAAGGAAATCACTCCTCTCACTCACATGCGTCGCTTGTGCAATGAGAAATGCAGAAACGGAGGAACAAGATTTGCGTGCCTGATCACGCATATACTTGGACTGGAATGAGGCTATGTTGAGTTCCCTTGAATAGATCCGTGGTTCGGTGAATGTCTGCACTGTCTGCTCCAACTGAGCTACATGCATGCTCATTTGAGCTAGGCTCCGTTCCAAGTCTTGTTGAAGTTCAGCTTGGGATACCTGCAAAATTTTCATCTTCTACAAGATCTGTCGTAACAGATTGTCTGTCTTTGGTATGTGGGAATGACCAATGTCTTCTCCAGCTCCTGTTCCTGTCTTTTTCATTATGTATATAGCTTGGGTACAAGATTTGACACGAATCTAGAGCTAACAAACCCAAAACCGAATGGTTTTTACAGACTTAGCAGATTTTCTGCAGAACCGCACAGCTGAATTTTCACTAACTTTGACACTTGAAACTAACCACTTACAAACACCTAATGGAAAAACCAAAAAGACCTAGAACAAATATGATGTACAGAGAACCCTTGTGCCAACTTTGGACTCAATCCAACTTCATTTTCCCTGTCAAACTGATTATACAAAACCGCCAAAATCCATATTCGGGTTTTGTATAACAGCCTGTCTGCAACAGTGGAAAGCAACTTTTTCTGTGGATTTCTTCCAAAATCCCGGCCACTCTCTGTTGTTCAGAGTCACCTTGTTCCTGTTTGATGTCTTCACACTGAGAAACAAGATGTTAGTCTCACAAAAACATCATACACATCAGTCTTGCAGACATTCCATTTATGCAAAAACTGGTTTTTCAGTCCACTTCTGCTGGCGTTTCCGGATAACAACCTTTGTGATCTTCATGAACCGAATACTTTCTATCAAACTTTGATAGAAATACTCCACCTTGAGACAGCTTTAGTCCTATTCCAATCAGCCTACACAGTCCAAATCCGAATGACAAATTCTGCAGAAACCATCTATCAGAATTCTGCTGTCTTCTTTCGGTTTGTGCTCGAATGTGTGTTTTGATCAATTTTCCTGCGAAAAATGCATGGAATCGAGCAATTAGGCTCTGATACCAATTGTCACGGGACAATTTTTAACACCAAAATTTTCGGCGCCTTCGTCGGCCCGTGATGGCTAGAATCACCGAGTGATCCTATCAGCCCCAATCTGGAACGTGTTCTCTTTTCACTGTACACGCTCCTCAGCGGATAGCCCCTGCTCGTGACTCCCCTTGACTAGTTGGTTCACCCAAATCACATGTAAGTATGTAGGGAGTTTGGATCAGCTCCTCCGATCTCTATGCCTTCTACGTTCTACGACCAAAACATAACACACACGTACACACAAGTACAATGGACTGAACTGAACCACACTTCCATGGAATACAAATCTGTCTCACACAGATCCTAGCTAGTTATGGTTCACACCCGAACCAAGCTGAGTTTACACACTCGCCTAGCTAATTCCTACGGTGGAAGACAACCCACACAACAGGTAGGTTCGACTGCACTAATGGCTATGCACTCAGCTTCACTTGGCTGGGTCATAAGACCTCGGAGGAACATCTGCACTCACTGCAGATTGAGGCTGCATTCCTGACAACAGCCGACTGAACCTGCCGCTTCACAATCGGCTAAACTCTTCTCCAAGAGTTAGCCCAACTGATGCTTGTTGCTACAACGAACCGTTGGCTGCCGCAGTGAATATCCAACTGCACAAACCCAGACGATGGTCTGCTGCAGCTACACTCGGCTGCCCCTTCTTGCTGCACGCACTCGTCTACAAGAGTAGGTTCTTCAGTAACGCATCTGCCTGCAGGTTCTTTTCCTCCTTCACACCAGGGGATGTTCGGCTGTGCTGCTGCTCTCTGCTCTCCAAGTGATAGGCAGCAACACTGTTGTCCAGGGAGCAATCTCGGCTGGCTGCTCTTCACCAAGAGGCAGCTTGGCTGTCCTAAGAAGGATCGGTTGTACAGCAACAGCAAGGAACCGTCTGTATCAAACACCGCTGCACTCTGTTCACCACCAGATCGACGGTTGCACGGCTCGCCGTAACTCCTCAACCTCACGGGAACACACCTCCAGCCACTACCGCTTCACGAAAGCTCCAGCATTCGCTGCTGCCAACTGATCGTGGCTACCTTACTAGAGAGGGAGCGCTGCTGAATTAGGCAACCACTCGGCTGCCTGCTGTCGCACGAGAAAACATCACCTGCTGTGCAATTCGCAGGTCCTCTTCAAGCCCTTCCTTCAGGCGAAACTTGGTTGGACGCAATGATCAACATCTTTGTTTTGCAGCTCCAGCTACAATGTTCCATGGAAGGTCTTGAACATCTTCTCACAGAACCCAGCACTTCATGGGGAACTCCCAGCCTCCAGTCGATATGCTGCGGCTTCTTACTTAAAGGCATGCAGAATCGTTTGCAACTGCAGCCTTGTGGCGTGGACACCTAGCAGCCGTTTCCACCATTCTAGGAGATGGTTGCCTCCCTTCAATCGACCTGGAAATAACCGCACCAAAGCTCCTGGTGCCATGACAAACCGCCTCAACTGCTCCGGTCGTTCAGCATCTGGCTGTCCATGCAAGGGACGGTTCCCTTTCATAACCGCTCCCTCCAGTTATGTTCCATAGTTCAAACATGAACCGAACCTGCCTAACTGGATTTACCTATGGACTGATCCCAAGACCCAAACACGTGGATCCACATTCGATCCATACAAGAACCGAACTATAAGACCTAGCCAACACTCGATCCTACCTAGCTGGACCTAACTCACACCACTAGACCTAGCCCACCATGAATCGACACTACACTAAGCCAAGTTACACACACGACTCGACTTAGCCCAAGTTCATAGAACACACCCGGGCTTTACAATGGACCAAATACAATACATGTACATACAAGGGAGGTTTACATCAATCGGTGCATGCGTCTACGCCCATGCGAGGTCCAGCTTGACCGGGGGAGAATTGTCACAGGACGGATTCCTGTGGCGCGTGCACCAGCGCGCACCCATCCCATCCTTCGTCCGATGGCTTCAGAGAGCACGAGCGTTTCATAAGATGTCTCAAAAGGTGAATCGCTTCAATAGTATATCTGCCTTACATGAATCCAAATTGGTTCTCTATTGTACTTGATACTTATCTTAACCTACATTCGATAATTCTTTCACATAATTTCATAGTATGTCTCATTAACTTGATACCGCAATAATTCGCACAATTCTTAATGTCTCATTTGTTCTTGTATATGGGTATAACTGTACTCGCTCTCCATTCCTTGGATATCTTTTGGTTTCTCCATATTTCATTAAATAGTTTTGTGAGCCAAATGATTCCTGTCTCTCGTAGGATTTTTCAAACTTCTACAGAAATATTGTGTGGTCCTATCGATTTACCATCTTTCATATGTTTAAGAGTCTCTTTGACTTCATTCTTTTGAATACATCAGTAGAAATTGTTGTTTATATACTTTTATGATTTAGCTAACTCTCATAAGTTAATACTAACATTTTTATTATCATTAAAAAACTTATAAAAATAGTTTTTTCATCTATTTTTTATATCATCATTTGCCTGTAGAATTTTCTCATCCTCATATTTGATGGATTTAAAAAAATTAAGATCTTTAGTTTTCTTATCTCTAGCCCTAACTATCCTAAAAATCTCTTTCATCCTCTTTTGAGTTGAGTTTTCTATAAAAATCCTCTCAAATTTTAGCCTTTGTTTCACTAACGACATTTTTCACTTCTTTCTTTGCTTTCTTATAAGCCTATAAAGTTTCACTAGTTTTCTTAGCATAATGTAATTTGTAACATGTCCTCTTTGCCTTGATTTTATTTTGTACTACTTTAATCCACCACAAAGCTTCTTTTTGTGCCGATACACCTCACTCAGATTCACCTAACACATTTGTCACTACTTTCCTAATATATATAGCCATATTGTTTCACATATCATAAAGTGTACCAACATAATTTCAAGCATCTTCTTAAAAGACTTTCTATTTAAATATACCTTTTTTCTCACTTTTGAGGTTCCACCATTTAGACTGAATAACTCGATGCTCTCTTTTCTTCTTTGTTCACTTTTTTACGTATTAATCCATAACTAAAAGTCGATGTTGGGTGGTTAAGCTTTTTTTTGGAATTACCTTGCAATATTTACAACTCGCTGTATCTTTTTTCCTACAAACAAGCTAATCAATTTGTGTTTGTCATAAGCCACTCTTATAAGTAATTAAATATTCATTTCGTATTTTGAAAATTATATTGACTATATAGCAAAATTTAAAATCTTCTTACCTTCCTCATCTATATCCTCAAAACCAAAGTTTTCATGAATACCTTGATATCATAATGCCTCTTTACCAACATGTCCATTTAAGTCTCCTCCTAAACAAATCATCTCCCTTTGTGAAATTCTTTGAATCATCTTATTTAACTCATCCCAAAAAACCGTCTTTATACTATCTTTTAGTCCTACTTAGGGTGCGTAAGTGCAAACTATATTCAAAACCTCTGCTCCTACTAATTTCAACGTCATGATTCGATCACCATATCGTTGTATGTCTACTACACTATCCTTTAAATCTTTATTTATGATAATATCAACTCCGTTTTGAGCGTTTTCCTTTCCTAAGTATCATAATTTAAAACATGTATCCTCAATCTCCTTTACTTTTTCTTCAACCCACCTTGTCTCTTATAAACATAGGATATAAATCTTTTTTCGAATCATAGTATCTACCACCTCCATTAGCGTACCGAATGATATTATGATATTCAAGAGCTAATATGAATCTTATTATTTAGGACTAGCTTCCTTACCCTCACATTCATTCATACTGAAAATGCGGAGACCCTCTCTACAATTTATTCACTATATTTGGATGGCAATGTACCGAAACTAACTTCTTTACCCACATCCATCCATGGTGTGGGAACCCTCTCTCATCTAGGCGAAAATGTACATGCCTTTGCTTACTTTTCATTTCATTCAGGCTCTGTTGCGCGTCACTAAGAGAGGACGCTTTAATATAATGCTCATAATTTGTGTAATCCATGGTATAAAAATCAAACAAAGTTTTACGTTAGATGTTGAAAGTCTAACGCAACCCTCCTCTTTTATCCGAGCTTGAGACGAGTCCCTTACATGAGCGGAGTTTACATCCACCACAAAATTTTGTTGGTTTTCTCCAGTGTAAAATTTTGTTGGTTTTCTCGAGTGTTCTTAGAAAAGATCTCTTAAGAAGTCTTAAGTTAAGGATGTTCGAACGAGGATAGTGTTAGGATGGACGACATCCTAAAGTTCCCATGTTGCATCATTTATCAAACACACATTGCTTAAGGAAAAGGGCTGGTTAAGGTTTGGTAGAAGTTGAGGCTCCATATTTGTGTGATGACCTTGGGAGGTGCTATATACTGACACGGTGATGCGAGACCAGTGATCATTCACTCAATTATAGCTTCCTCAGATTTCGCGTTCTCCTTGTGCCATATTTTCTTTGCTGTATCATTTGTATAAATGTGGACTCAAACAATTTTCTGCTGATTTCATTGTTCTGTGCAATCAATACACCTAAGGGATCCCAGGCAAGCTTTTTTTTGGATCTTTCTTCTATAGTTATGCGTATTAATTTAGGACGCTAGAGATACACTGTTCGTAGTTACTTGTATGTTCAGAACTTTTTACGGAACTTTTAGGAATCTTGGCACCCGCAGTTTAAGGACCTTGATTTGGTGATTTAACTGTTGATAGAAGCAACATCTCACACAGCTGAAATGCAGCAGAAACCGAGCAGAACAAGGAGAAGAGAAAAGACGAAGATACTAAAGACCGTTACCCACAGAAGGTTTTATGAAATTATTTTTTCTTAATGTATATTACACATATATAAACAAACATTTTGGCCTTGGCTTTACATTCCTGTCATTTCCACTTTGGGTTTTTCATTAAAATCAAGCAAAATTGTATTTGTTTTCAAGGTTTATGATCTCATCAAATCCAAGAAAATGATCATTCTTCTCATATTTCACGAGTACAGTTATTGACCGAAAGTGACCACCAATCACTTACTAACTACAAAGAAATGTAGCACACGCAAGTTAATATGTTCGATTCCATTAGTTATCAATGATATTGCGTGAGACATTCTCAACCTCCATGGTTGCAGAGCCTTGCTCATTAGAAGGTTCGTCGGAGATGAGAATGAAGTCCACTTCGGTCGAACTTCACCTGCATTTTCTTTTTAAAAGCAAGCGGGGTTAGGCAGAATCCTGTGAGGTATATTGATTAACAAAAATTATGTAAACTGTATAGACGTTGGAAATTAATCAAAGAGGATGATGAGAACTTCTCCCCTCTCAACTTAGCTAATTTCCATTGTCAAAACTGAGCTAATCACCATTGTGGTTTCGCCCCTCTAGGGCGGGTTAGAGTGGTTTAACTACATCATCTCAAGAAAGTTTCAATAACTACTTGAAGTGATCTCGTGGCTCTTGAAGTGAAAAGAGTCGTTATTCATGGCTACCTCGTGCAATATCAAAGGCCGATTGCAAATCTTTTCAAGGAAATCTTAATCTGCCACTTTATCTTAAATGGTATTTTCACCTATTACTACATGCTTTGCCAACCAACCTTCAAAATCGAGACACACCTTTTCCTGAACAATCGTGTAATCTCTTTGATCATTCAATTTCTTTTTTCCGTTCTTCCAAGTTCCTCTTTACACACACATACAGACATGGTGTAATGTCTTCAGCTGGATCTAAGCACACTGACCCTGCATCCCGATTCACAACATCCTGGGAGAGGTGAAAGAAACAGCAATGTGCTCTCAATGATCCTTGTATTAATTTACAGCAAAACTTTACATCGAAGGTACCTCTACTCACACAGGCACTCAATATATCGAATACAGAGACTCGCCTTATGGAAAGGAGGACCATTTTATAAAACCGTTCGTCCATTACCGTTGAACGAGGAACTTAATTTTTGAACCGGAAACTACCACCTCCTAGAAATTTGATCACTCTGCTATGGCAACTACGGTGGACCCATGTCAGTCAAGGTACCGCGAAGGATGTGATGCACTCTATATGGGGATGGCCGCAATGCCTTCACATTATGGAAACTATTGTGCGCCAGAAACGATTTCATTTTGAAAGGCAGCCACCGGAACCCGGAAGATGTCAACTAGATTATAGATGAATTCCGAACTGCTAATTTGCCAACTTTTCTTGTAAACTGAATGTATCCCTCTTGAATTCTGTAATTGGTTTTATTGGTCAAACAACCACTTGCTTTGTCATGCATGCTTCACGGATTAAACTGTATTTTCTATTTCTCAAAAAAAATATCTGCCTTTGTTGGAAAAAGGTGGACCCTTTTGTAAAATTGATCAAAAAAGTCTATCTTTATATAATCTTTGTAAGAATCAAAGGCCCCCATCTCCTGCATTTGAGAGAGAGAGAGGGATCATGTATTTATGAGTATATATCCCACATAACCTGTGAATGACCATGTTGAGGAGTTGATCTACCAAACCGGAGCATACTAGGTCATGTGTTTCCGGTGTCAAGAAATAAACTCATACCCATCCTCCTACAGGATGATGCCATATTCCACCAACAAACAGTCTGTGATTTATGAAATTATACACCAAGCCACCATATATATCAACTGAGTTGAATTAAGATTCACAAAGTTCCACTATAATAGTATATCCTTTTGGCGATGCACCAGTATATTTTACCTTTATAGGATTTGGGCACGGTACTTTTGGAAGTAAATGCAATAGAACTTAGATCTTAGCCATGTATCTTAGCTCAATCCAAACCATGCCCTGCCCATTTGCACCTCATGATCATGGCCGGAGCTTTGTTTGAAATCAACAACAATGAATCTCATAGAAGGTTCATGATTTGGCAATTGGTATTTCATTGAACCAGAGCATGCATTTGCAATGCGTGTAAACGAGGGGTTTATTATTATATAATGAGGTACAACCTTCATTATCTGTTGTTTCTAACCATAATTGTTATTTCACTAGTACAAATCAGAGCACTTGCGATCCTTTCAAAAAATGTTATTTCCGATAGTTAAAAATATCAAAAATGCTATTTTTGGATATAAAACGTTCAGAAGATTGAATAGATTCCGATGGTTTAAGCCGTCATAATTGTTAAGCAAATGCTCTGATTTGTAGAAAATTAATATATACTGTCATATTAATATTCGGACGGAAGCTAAGGTAGAAAATTAATATTCTTAACCAGGACCACGATAATCAAAGACTCTTTTGTTCAAAGATTGCAACACAAAAGATTTTGTTTCCGAATTAGATGGACACAGCTGATATCAGTCGGCGGAATCCATGGTCCTCGTGATCTGCACTTGCCTGTATATATGCTGTACGTGTTCTGCTACTGACATTGTTCTTTTGCATAGCAAGGACTTACACTTCGTTCATTTTGCATCTGGTACGCTCCCTAAACTAAAGCGTTAAATCTCTGCTTCATCTGTCGCACTCTACGCGTTGAATGCCCGTCTATTTCCTTGCAGTACAACCTTAGATTACTGTGCTTGGTGGTGACTTCTCAAATTAACTGCAAAGGCTCAATTTTTAATTCCTTAATGCCTCGTTTTGTATGAATTGTCTTTTTTCAGGCGTTGAAATTATGATATGGACAAGATGAAGCGTCCCACCACACCTCTCTCTCTATGTGTGTCTGTCTCTCGATCTATACATATATAGACATAGGGTCTCCATGTTGAAGTGTTGACACCAAAAACTGTACTGCTGTATCACATGTATGCACTCTATGTACAGCAGTGGGAGTAAACGAAGTTTACGTAAATAGATTTCCTAGTATTCCGCTAGTCCGTACATGTCAATGTTTTGATACATGTAATGATGACGTGCACATGTCAATGTTTTCATACATGTAATGATGACGTTTGTGTTGAAGTCGAAGTCTGCACGTATGGTTCAAAGGATTGTGCATTGGAGCTTTATGCATCTAGACGAGAAGTAACAAGATAGGGGAAAAAGAGAAAAAAGGGGGAGCTTCACAGGTCTCACTGTGCAGTGGAAGTTATATGCAAGATAGGAAAAAGAGAAAAAAGAGAAGACGAAAGCGATGTAAATCTTTTTTGTATTTTATCATATATACATGATTTTTTCTTCTTCTAAGTTTCCTCTCTCGGCTTCTCGTTAAAAGTCATCCCTTGTTCATACGAAAGATGCTTAAGACTTTTTTGAAAAACAAAAATGATTTTCGAATAAAGTTTCTTTTTTTTTAAAAGGCAACTCAAGAAATTCGAGAAAAGGGTCCTTATTCACACATTTTATGGTTGACATTACTATTGGGTCCGATAGTGGCCACCAACTACTTACATCTTCCACTTTAGCCAATCTATGATACACTGATTTTGCTTCTCACTAATTTGGAGTTTACCAAGTTGTATCATTTATCTAATTGAAAGTAAATTGTAACTTTTATCTGTTATGCGGTTTTCCACTATCAATGTGTTTTTCTGCATAATACTCAACAAAGTGTATTTTTTTATACTTATATTTTAGGTATATCTCAAACCCATGTGGGTTACATGTTTAGTAAAAAGTTATTCTGAGATGCCTTTTGTTAAGGGGTCAGCCAATATATCACTAGTTGACATATAACATATAATTATTTTATTTTTTTGAGCATATCATGAATATAGTGATATTTAACCATTATATGCTTGTTTCTTGAGCTATCAACTCCACTCTTAATAAGTGTAATTGTTGTATTGTTGTCACAATAAATGACAATTGACTCGTTGGTTATGTTCAACTTTAAATCACATATGAAATGGCTTATCTAAACGATACTCATAGCAGTCATACTACAAACAATATATTCAGCTTCTTATATATGCAACACTACACAACCTTGTTTCTTGCAAACCCAAGAAACATCACCACCTCTAAATAAAAATATTTGACCTCAGGTTGATTTGTTGTCATCTTTGCTCCCAACAAAGTCAGTATATGAGTATCCTATCACTTTCAGTTCATTTGCTTGAAAGCAAAGTTTCAAGTCCTTTGTTCCTTTGAGATATCTCAGAATCCTTTTCACAGCTATCTAATGTTATCATCTAGAATTATTTTGATATCTACTCAGAAGATTAACAACAAAGCTGATATCAAGTCATGTACACAATGTATCATACACCAAACTACCCACAACTTCTACATAAGTAACATTAGGCTTATTGTCTCTTTCACTGGGACAATCAATCTTAATCAATTTGACCCCTTTTAAAAGAGGTGTATATGAAGCCTTCACTGAGAAATTTTTTTGGCACCATTCTTAACACTTCTTCTTTTCTATAGGGTCAACGTATCTCTATGGAGTCGCGAATGTCTACCCTGATACTGGTGTTGGAGCCAACAAAAGTCTGCACGTCTACTTCAGAAGAAGGAAGAAGATAGAGAAAAAGAGAAAAAATAAGTTTTCACTAGAAGAATGTGATGTAAATTTCTTTTTGTATTTTATCATATATATTTTGGCTTTTCTTCTTTCGAGTTTTGCTTTTTGGACTTCTTATTAAAAGTTATTCCTTGTTCATCCGAGAGACGCCTAAGAATTTTTTAAAAAGCAAAAACGATTTTCGAATAAAGTTTATCTTTTTGAAAAAACAACTCATGAAATCTAGAAGGAAGACCCTTCTTCCCGCATTTCATTATTGATGTTAGTATTGGAGCGATAGTGACCATCAACTACTTCCAATTAGATCATCACAGGATTCTTACAAAGTCAATGCTACACATTCCTTGATCCCTGATTCAGGAGATCCAGATTTCCTAGAACCAACTTTTTGCCTGAGAAGAGTACCCGGAAGGAAACGAGATCTGCAGATCGATCAGCGGCATCCTCCAAAGCTCTTACAAACATTAGAAGAAGATAGCGACTTCCTTTCTTAATTCATTGATTCGTTTTATATGAAACTACTTTTTCAACCATAAAGTTGAAGACAGAGATGGTGAAAATCCGAAAAGAGTTCACAGATCAAAAGGGTGCAGGGGAGGCCTTCTTAGTTTTGCTATTTTTTATTTCACTCTAGCTTTTAACTCTTCAAGAACCAGCTCGTGCATTTCATGTTAGACCTCCGGTCTAGTGGCAGTGTCATGGTGGTGGTGGAGGATCAAATTAAGCAAAACTTGCTGCTTTCCACAGAAATGGTAGATAGGATCTGTTGGTTGTATTTTCAAAATACCAAAATATGTATTTGTTTAAGGTTATAGGTGCATCCATGTTGTGGCATTAATAGCCATTTACTTAGCACCACTCTCCCTTAGCATTTGCCAAATTTCGTGCCTATGGCTAGTAAAAATCAACAGGAAAAGAATCAAGTTCTGGCTTGAAATCAACGCCATTCATTAAGACGGTGAAATGGGCTTCAAAGTGAATCATGAATTACAGTTAAATAATGAAGAAACTTCTCTCTAAACCATCTTTTTTTTTGGTACAATGGGGAGGCCGAAGCCATATGCACGCACCTGAGTATAGAGATAATGTGCTCTTAAACATATTTGGTTCTGGTTCCAGTTTCTGAACTGGTAATTTTATTTAAAAAATGAAAATTATAAGAAAATCAAAAACAGAATCGGTGGTTTAAAACTCCCGGTTTCGCGCATCAGATAGGATTATGCCTAGCCCTAGCTTGCCTTCCAAAAGGAAATGTTAATGGTATCAATTGCCTTTTATGTTTTACCAAGTGCAATGCATTCTTTGGGGAGTCGAACTCCCCACCAGCTACAACGTGAGCTAATGATTTGTTCGTGATAAAGGATTTTGCAAAAGATAATTGAGCATTTTATTTTGAATAACAAGGGCAGTACGCCCTCTGCAAGTTGAATTTCCAACCAGCTGCAATGGTGGGAAGTGCCCTGCCGTTAAACAGAATCTTTTTGTGGTAAAAGATTTTAGAAAAAATATTTAAAACATAACCATAGTTTGAACGGCCAGTTCTGATTCCATCCAAGTTTCTGGAGACCATGAACCGTATCAGTTCAGTTATGGTTCTGGGCCAGTTTGATCGGTTCCAGTTCGAACCGGCCAGTAATGCATCTGTGTTTTTGAATCTTACCTAGAGCTCGAGAGACAACTCCATAAACACTGTGCCATGCAAAGTGATACTATAGCTACGAGCCTCTCGATCGATCTTGAGAGTGGGTTTCCTTGTCATGTTACCAAGTATTTCAAGATTCATCCCTCAATATACATTCTTTTTAGGATTCATAATCCACTTGGGAAAACTTTATCTTTAGCAGAGATGGGGATTTCCGGCATGGATCCGGACAGAAGGTTAACCATGCAGAGCTTTTGTGATAATGTCAACTAATCGTTGTACTCTAGCATTAATGGATCCAACTTAATCTGATCCTTTGTAGTTTGCTTTGGCTACATATTATTTTTGTGACAAATGACAAATGGGACTAAATCAAATTAAGAAAATAGAATTCGGATCTGTTAATTTAAACTTTCAGATACCATCGTATTTGAGTTTAAACCTGATCGACTTGTTTAATGATGAAGAAGAAATATTTGAACTTGGCATAAAGGGAATGATGATTTGATATTTTTACGGTAAAGATTAAGAAAGATAAGGCTCAATTAGTATTAAGCTAATTTTCTTTTGGGAAAAAGATCAGCTTCGATCAGTTCGCACGGTCTCTGAGACTGATTTTTCCTTGGAAAAGAGCCGGAGATTGAGTAACATCACCTTCACGAGAGTACACAGGCAATGGCCTCCTCCTTGAGAAAGATTTTCCCTACGAAATCTGCAGCTCCATGGAAAATATGAAATTAGCACATCCTGATTTTGTCAAGATGGTCCATCACCAAAGTTAAAGTTAGCTCTTATGAATTTGGTATTTTGTACGAGTCGTGCTTACTACAAGTGCTACAGGTATTGTTCATCTAGAAGATCAACGTTTGGCGTTTTGGCTAGGAAGCGCATAAACGGCATCCTTTGGCGTTCATCTCAAGTGATCGGATCAACTATGAGACATCAGTGAGTACATGGAAATACATGTCTTCACTTATATTTAGTGAAAAGCATTAAAGCAATATTATCCACCTGGTATTCGGACGCTGTTTTTGACAAATCCGGCTGTTTGAGCGTGGGAATCAACTCTGGACAGATTCCGACAGTCCAACCCCTCCGATTTCCTATTGTGGTATTCTGAGTTTGCTATTGTGGCCCAGTGATAGACTACAAAGAGGGTAGTTGGGTTAAATTTATCCAAAAGCAAAAGAACATGGAGAAGATCACCTGAGTTTGCTATTGTTCTAATATGGCTCTTTTCTCATGGGTCATTCCACAACTGCGTAAATATAGAATACAGAAATAACATGAGCTCAACATGATCCAGAAGCTTGCTCAGTGAAGGAAGCATGGCTCGACTTGGTCGTAGACTGACCTGTTGGATTTCTGGTACCACTGATTCCAACGGTGGCCATGCTACTGCTGCCACTGGACTGTGAGGACTCCGCAGAGCGGCTACTGCTCGTAATCCCATAAGAAGTCGAACCAGGGAAGGAGTGCCTTCTGTACCTCTGGCCAACAAATCCTGGCCTTGTTGGGTCTTCAAGATCTCCATGCTGCTTTCTTGAAAGGAGGTTCACTACACGAGTCATGGGAGGCCGCAGCTTTGGATCACCCTGGGTACAGAGAAGCCCAATGTGTATACACATCTTAACTTGTTCTGTTGATGTTGATGAGGCAAAAGTCGGATCCATTGCCTCGATGCTCTGGCCTTTCTTGAACAGCTTCCAAACCTAAATCCATAATCACATAAATCATTACAATATTCTCAAGTATAATTGACACTTCCTCCAACTTTGAAGATATGTTGAGACAGTTGAAGACTACAGCACAGCATCCTTAGCCAAAATGTAACCTAGAGTTCATCCAAACTGAAAACTGTTGGTTATCCACAATAAGATGTTTAGCACTCTTTTCAACCGAAGGTTTAATAAATGTGGCTAGTATCAGGGCTCTCGCACTAACACACAAAAGAGTTGTGATCATGGGTCTGACAGAACCTTACTAGAAAGGCCTGCATGATTGAAGAATTCACAAATTGCTCACGCTCGACTTACCCATTCTAGTAAACTTTGCGACTCAGGCAGGGGTTCAAAATTTGAGTTCTTTTTTCCGCTGACAATCTCCAAGACGACGACACCAAAGCTGAAAACATCAGCCATCTCAGACAAATGTCCATGCATCAGATACTCTGGTGCCATGTATCCACTGTGTCGTTGACAAACAGAAACAACTTAGGTGAATTACAGGTATTGACGTCAGTTTCATTCAGAAAAGAAGAGGGAAACACTTTTGCTTGGTTCAGGTTCTTTTCCTCCCATTAGCAAGACTGAGGAACATCTAGGAAGAAGGAATAAACATACTTCGTACCCGCGACACGTGTGTTGACATGAGTCTTGCCTTCGTCAGGAAAGAGCCGCGCCATGCCAAAGTCTGATATCTTCGGCTTCCACTTTTCATCAAGAAGGATGTTGCTAGGTTTTATGTCACGGTGAATTATACGACAATGTGCATCCTGATGGAGGTAGAGGAGTCCCCTTGCCATTCCATGAATTATCTCATAACGTTTAGCCCAATCTAGCTCATTCTGTCTCCGTGGATCTGACAATGGTGCACACATAATCAGAGATCCTCTATATTTATCAAAGAAAATCATGGCATCACACAACTAAGCAAACTACCACCATTAAGAAAATACAAGTACCCTAAATAAAAGCACCCATGTCAACTCTCAATGTGCCGTCCATTTCTAAGAAAGGTATACATAAAAGGAGCACTTCAGGAAAGATCAGTCACCGTCTCCAAATCTTGCCAGACCTATGATGCAGATTCAAGGAGAATGTGACGAGTATAACAAAACCCACTAGTATGATTCATAACAGGCTTTCAATATTCAGCAACCCTTTGATGAATAACTGTCACCTTCACTGCAAGCATGCGGACACTGACTAACATGAGGTCGTTGATTGTCCAGCGTTGCAGAATGTCTGAAAGTGTAGACTGAGGAAGTTAGGTTTTGATAGAGATTTCTGGTAAATATGTAATGCTAGGTCTGATTCATGCTGCTTGGTTTTGCATCCGTAGCCATTCCACTTGGATAGAAGTGGGAGTTTCTAGAGAGAAGCTTAACTAGAGTGACTCTTTTCAGATCCATAACTGGTATTTGCCTGACTTTAGTTTTGTCTGTATATGCTTTTCTTCTTCTGCAATAAACAGAATGCTTTCCTTTGTTTATATCCTTTCTTCATAAGAACACTGAGGGTCAGCAGATCACTACCTGATGCAGACCTGGTTATCAAACTCCTGACCTCTTGTCGAAGAACCGACCCCTGAGCAATGCACACATTGTAGTAGGTCACGTAGCATTGTATATACATTACAAACACAATCATCTTATTTTCACATTTATCATCATCTAGAAGACTAGAATAGTTACGCTACCTTGAGTTATTAAGGCTCATTTCCAATTGAAATGATGACTACGGCCATTCACAGTAAAGCTTTCCTAATGTGCCTTGTGGTAATCAGGAAATTGCACCAAAGCGGCCACCAAACCTCTAGTTGTATACTTTAAAACGATTCTAATTGAAGAGAAAAGGCTTTGCATCAAAGCGATGTTTCAACTGATGACTTCCTGGATACACCTATAGAGTTGAACTTGTCAAGCTAGTACCTGGCACCATTTAGCTTCTGTACTAAGATGACAATAACTCTCTCTTTTTCTTTGACCAGAAGTCCAACTTGGAAGCTCCGCACAAGGTAGTTGTCTTCAACAAGGAGTATTGACATAAGTGGGGGATTGACCCTACTCTGCTAACATCATTTATAGTAATCTGAAACCTTGAGAGTTTTGGAGTTGACAGTAAGGTTTTACGGTACTTCTCTCGCAAAATCTTATGAGCATCCCATTCCTTTAGCTCCTAAATCTGCATAGCACAGAAGCAGTTCAGTTGCAGCAAGTCAACCATGTATCTTTTCCCCTGTGCTTTTTTCTCATGACATCTAAAGGGCAGAGACCTTAAAGGAACCATAAACAGCATCCTTAACATTGAAGTGATGCATATTTTGATCCACTGGAGAGTTCTTCCAAAACTCTTTACATTCTGCTCATAACCAGAAACACGTACGTTAATTTTTCATCACCTCAAAATCAGTTGAACAATGGCAATGCCAATATACACAAGTGAGTCGTCCATGATTATGCCCCCAACAATTTATAGGTTCATCAGTTTCACAATCAAAAAACTGCAAAACTGTTCTAGCATAGTATACTCGGTCATATATCTTATCCATAAAAGACATGTGGTGAAATTCAACCAAAAGGGCCGCGGTTCTTGTTGGTCATGGCCACAGCGTCCCAAAAGAATGACGGTTCTCCAACAGAAATCAAACCAATGAAACAATGGAGTTTGATGCATGAAGGGAAAAAGAAAAGGTAAACACCCCAGATTGAAGAAGGAAATAAGATGACCAGAGTGATAGTTTAGCCGTGGAACAGACGGAATCAAGAAAGCGGAAATGAAGGAAAGGGAGATTAACTTACCAAAGAGTATCTTGTCGAGGCTCTCGTTGAGAACATATTCATAGACAAGTATCTGCTCGTCGCCGTCGGCGCAGTATCCCAGCAGATTGACGATATTACGATGCTGCACACGGGATAGCAACCGCGCCTCGTTCAGGAATTCCTTTTTGCCCTGCCTGGACCCGTGCGACAGCTTCTTCACCGCAATCTCTCTCCCATCACTCAGCTTCCCCTGCTTTGATTCCCCACACCCGTCATAATTCATAATCATCCCCAGCAAGAAAACCAACAAAAAGGAATGAAGTTCAATAGAAGATGAAAAACCAAAAGCAGCGTTAATTCCCCACTTTGTACACAGGGCCGAACCCACCCTCGCCGAGCCGGTTTTCCAGGTGGAAATCGCGCGTTGCTGCAACCAAAACGGAGAGAGAGAACGCTCTCTGCTCCTGCACCGCTATGGCCTCCAAGTCTTCCTCGTGGGGCTCTCCTGCAATTTTCGATTCAGTGTATAATTTTCCTGACAAAAGGAGTGGAAGGAAGGATATGTTTGGTGGGTTTCGTTTCTTACCTTTGCCACGAGGAGATTTGAATGGTCTAGAGAGAATATCGAGGAGTTTACCGACCTTTGGCATCACCAACTCAGACAGAGGATGCTTCACGCTCACAAATCGAAGTTTCTCTTCAGCATGACTCTGGCTTTCACTTTCTTTCCGTTGCAGCGGCTGAAGAAGACGCTTGGAAGAGTCGTGTCACGAGGAGAACGCGAAGGAGCTCCCCATTTCACACTCGTCTACGGAATGTAACCGTCGTGACATATAGTGTCGGAATCGGTCACGGGTCAATTTTTAACACCAAATTTTTGTGACGCGTCATATAAGCGCGTAATAGTCATAACTACTATGAAACCTTTGTTCCATAACGTGTTCCCATTTCATTATACACGTTTTTCACCGGAAAGCCTCGTAACTCACCCAAATCACAAGCGTATAGGGAGAGTGGATCAACTCCTTTGATCTTCATGCTAAGAACATAAGGAACCTATGTTCTAAAACACACATACATAGAACACGAACTGCACGCACAATTACAAAAACTGGTAAAGATAATCGACTGCACTACTATGTGAGGCAAATGACTACAATAAAGTGTCTGCACCACATGCAATAACACTCGGCTGAACCTTTTACAGAACGCATTGCTGCACATGGCTACACCTAGCCGCCGGACTCAGTTGCACACGACTACAACTTGTTGAAGACGACACACAACAGGTTGCT
The DNA here is from genome assembly GCA_036023115.1 of Brasenia schreberi. NCBI lineage: Eukaryota > Viridiplantae > Streptophyta > Magnoliopsida > Nymphaeales > Cabombaceae > Brasenia > Brasenia schreberi. The sequence goes on from JAYKKT010000082.1 coordinate 396,531, forward strand.
CTTCTCCAAGAGCTAACCTGCTGCAGAGAACACGGCTTGTTCTTCTTCCCCAAGGGAAGACGACCTCCTACTCCACACAAGGGAACAAGGCCACTGCTCTGTTGTACCCGTTTGTAGCACTATCCGCCCTTCTCCACTCTCCAACACCTTGCTACTCACAACAGGCTGCAAGGTAAGGCTCTTCAACACTTCTCCGCAAGTTCACATCCAAGCCTCACATTCCCAGCCCTTCAGGTGAATTCGGTTGCTAGTCTCTCAAGAGAGCACAAAGGAACACACTCACCAAGGGAGCGACTCCACCAAAGCACCGGTTGCACTCTACTCCAGGGGAGACTCGACTGCAGTACTGTTATGGGAGTTCACGGCTACTTACTGCTGCAGCAACACTCCTTCGACTGCACGTGGATGTTCTGCACAACACTCGGCTGCATGCTGCTGTAGCTTGCTGTAGAGTACATGGCTGCACCACAGCTGCACGAAGAAGCCCATGACTGCACCCTGTTCACCAAGGATGGGTGGGTGTGCTACTGTCTTGGGAGCATACGGCTGCACTTTGCCGTATAAGACCTGGCCGCAAGAGACCTACCTGTTGCAAGAGCCAAACAAGGGCCTGTTACAATTGTCCACAGTCTCACTCACCCGCACCTCAGGTGATACTCGGTTGAAGATTGCTGCAGCAATGAGAGTATGCAACTATCCGGTCTGCTGCAATGAACTGCTACTACACATCCGACTGCAAAAGGGCTACCCTCAGTGATTGCCCTAGAAGCACTCTAGATGGCTAGTTGTTGCTCGTCTCTACAAGGTCTTCAAGGCTCCACAAGAACTGTAACTCTGAAACTTCTGCATATTGGGTAGTACTCGGCTGAAGCTTGCTGCGATCATGGACAGTCTGCAACTTCCACGCTCCACATGAACCGCAACTTCAACCTTCAACGCTCCACCTTATTCAAGTCTCCACAGGAACTTCTTTCCTTCACGGGAATTCCTTCAGCCCCCTGCTTCAATGTTGTTCCTGCACCTTTAAAGCCATGAGGGAACTGCTATAACTGCTCCCGTCAAGTTGCTTCACGCGTCATGCGGTTACCTTCTAAAACTCCAACCGACTATCAACTGTTGTCACCTTCTCAAGGTGTTGGCTTGGAGTAATAACCGCAACCTCTTTTCAACACACCTGGCTGTAACCGACACTCAGCATGCAAGGGACGGTTCCACATAATTGCTCCCTCCAAATTGGTGCAGCTCCCACTCGGTTCAAGCAAAACCGAGCCAGCAACCTGTCTTGTAACTACCACCTAGCTAACCCTAACTAAGTGACTAACCTAGGTACAACTTGACCCTAGTTACAAGACCCAAGACATCATGGATCTATACCCGATCCAAACCTAAGTTCGGACCCAACTAGACTTAACCCAACTAAGCCAAGCTATGACTTGACATGACTCAGCCCAAGCTCATAAGACACTGTTAGGCTTTACAAAAGAACCGACTCGACACATATGTACAAGAGAGGTTTCTGTGCGCCTACGCTCGTACGTCGTCTGGCGCGGGTGCTTTCTGAAGCCAACGGATGAAGGATGAAGACAGGTGCGCACGGGTGCGCGCGCCACAGGAATCGGTCCCGTGAGATAATCCTTTTGACTTTTTCTTGGCTTTCGTTAACAGATTACTAGGGCCACTGGGAGGCCGGGGACGCCGATATCATTCGAATCCGACAGGTGGAACGAGACTCACCCGTGAGAAGAGACAAAACGGCTCCTCACGAACCTAACCATTGACGAAAACATTCAGACTGAAATTTCGCGCATCATTCTTTTTTGTTTAAATCTTCAAACAATGTCGAGTGGACAAATTGCATTAAGAAAAGTGTTGAAAGGATCATTCCTGGACTGCAACTATATAGTATATTATATTTGTTTAGTAATACAATTTAGGTATAAACCCATATACCCTTTATTTATAGAGAGAGGGATGGAAAACGTGTAAACGCACTTAAGTATTATCATGTAATCTTAAATGAAAAGAGGGTGAAAATTTCAATTTAAAAAGTAAAAATTATATGTATATTGTTTGTAAGTATATTTTATTAGAATGCATATTTTTGTTTTTAAAATTTAAATTTTAACAATTCATATATTCAAAACGGGTGATTGAAATTTGTTTAGATATGCTAATATATATATATATATATATATATATATATATATATATATATATATATATATATATATATATATATGTGAGAGAGAGAAAGAGAGAGCGTGTGAAAAGTTTAGTATGCTTGTCATGTTACAAGAACTTCAATTATTTGTACTCCAATTATATGTAATGTATATTTACATATTTTTTATAGATCCACTTGTACTTTTAACTTTGAACTCAAGATAATGATTGAGATTTTTAAGAATGAGCAACTATATAAGGTAACAAAGCATATTAGACACACCAAACACCTCTCTCTCTTTATAATATATATATATATATATCCTGCAATCTCTGCCGCAATACTAAGCAAACATATTTCGCTGATGGCTAGTCAATAGAAGTTAGTTAACAAAGAGCAAGCAGCTGAAAGTTACCAGAAACTCACAACACCGAGATATCACCTAAACTTTATTCGATTCCTTTTTGAGAATGAGAGTCATGGGATCGTGCGAGTGTATTAAGATTATGCCGCCACCTTTGATGAGAATATATATATAATTGAAAATTCGTTCGAGTAAACTGGAATTTTTTAGTAGCACCATATATAGCATTATATATATATATTCTCATATATATACATATATTATAGAATACTCTCTCATATATATATATATATATATATATATATATATTATAGAATCAAGCTCATTGCCTTTGGATAGCAAAGGATATCATCCAGGTGTGTCAACTTTAAAGCAAAGATCAGTTTCCCCGAAGCAGGTGCACACCTAAATAATACAGAAGGATTCTACCAAGCTGCAAAATGCATGTGCGTATGTATAAGTTATAAAACACTTCCTTCGGTATGAAAGTTTAGTTTTGCCACCTTTACAGCTCAAGAAGGTCATTCTCTTGGTCTGAACACGTTGACACTTTGTATTACTTCAATAACACAAAGTTTCCGTATGGAATCTTTGCTTTCCTAAAGCATTTTAACTTTAACTCACTACCAAAGTTCAAAAAGTCAATGATTTAGAGAGAAGCTAACGAAGTGAAACTGCTAGCTGTTAGAGCTTAGCTCTGGCAACCGTTAGATTGGACAGATTTCATATTGGTTTTGCATCACAATTGCTGATCAAACTAGCATGTGCTAGCTAGATCCAGCAGCTAATCAGTTATAAGACAACACCACTTCTCACAATCTGCATCCATAGAAGCTAGCAGCTAGCATTGAATATGCGTTCACTCATGCAGCGTTGCGTATAACAACTGTATTTGTGAATAAAGCCGTCAGGTTACGATCAACAGTACGAATTTGGAAATGGGACATATATATAGAGAGAACTAGATCCAAAAATCTCTCCTACACACACAATCTAATTCATGCTTAAATCTATTCGAATGTTTTCATCATTCGATCGATACGATCAACAGTACGAATTTGAAATTAAAAAGTGAATTATATTATTTTACATTAAATGTAAGTATGAAAAGGAGAATGATATAAATTATTTTTTAGATTCAAATCTCTGTAATTGATAGTGTCAATAGAATGGTGTTTATGTTTGAGAATATTTAAGTTTGGATGGATATTGAGCACGGACCCCTCTCTCTTTATATATGTGTGTGTAATTCATACCAAGAAAACTATTGCACTTAATTTTTTGAGTAAGTTTGAGTCTCCTGATCGATGTTGAAGGAGCCGCGTACAGTGGCACAATTAATTAATCTTGGATCAGTTTGCTTAGTCTTTACTTTTTCAACAGGCCAAAACCATTCCGACGAGCTCCAATATTATTTGACGTTCTTTTCCTTTTCATGTTTGTTATTATAAAATCTTATTAATATTTGTTACTTTAGTTATCATAATATTTTTATTTGGATATATATTACTTTGTAAGATAAATTATATTACAATTATTTGATATTGTATATCTGGTGATAAAATCATATTTCTAAAAGAAAAATATTCGATAGATTAAAACCATCAGAATATTCGTGGAAGCATATTTTCAGTGATTATTCATTATATACATTATGACCGTGATTTCTTGAGATATTCTCGTGATTGTTTAAGACGTGGCGGTTCGACTCCTGCAAAAGAATTGTTTTTCCACGTTTTTCTTATTTCTGAGAAAACTTTTTCAAGATATCGAAAAAGTTTTCCAACAGTTTGTTTAAACATTTCGTCTGATTGAAGATTTGTTGGAAATTGTGACCATTAACTCTCGAGATATTAGGGTGATTGTTTAAAACATATTGTCGCAGTTCAACTCTTGAAAAAGTTTTTTTTCCTGATGGTTTTTTTATTTTTGAGAAAACTTTCTTATTGTCAAAAAGTTTTCCCAATAATTTTTCCTCGCGGTTAGGGGATTGCAGTATTTTTGACACTTCTGCATTTATTTCCGAGAGGCGTTGGGACTTTTTTTGATGGACTTTTTTCAGGTGAACTTTTTCTCACGTTTTCCAGCTATTTTCGACGGTGTCGAAAAATGTTAATTTTCGAAACAGCCAGAAATGTCCAAATTTGTATAGTGAATTAAAGATTAGAATCACATTTTTGTATAGAAGGGTACCAAAGACGAACCTTTCGCATTTATGAAAAGCTATTTTTTTAATACTGGTAGGGATCTGTCTAACATCATCTTAACAATCGAAGAAAAAAAAAATAGTATCACAAGCCCAAATCCGAGCCTCTGTGTAATTTCCATGAATAATTAGCTAATTAGTTTCGCCTTCAGCCTTCCACTGTGTTTCTTCATGACATCCATTTTTGCTTTTACTGCTCTCTTTCCGTCTCTTCTACAATATCTCACTGCTTGGCATAGTCTTTTGGGGTCAAGTGGGAGTTTCCACAGGTAGTTCTTGACATCGTTGGCTGTTCTTCCCGGTAATCTTCCCGTGATTAGCGACCATCTAATTAAAACCAATGAAAAGAATCAATCATTACGTTGATTAATTATAAGTAGAAGAAGGGTTATGCTCTTTGGTCATCAGCCCCAAAACTAAAAAAAGAAATCTTTATAATATGTCCAACCGCCTATGCATAAATTGATATGTAATTCATATATTTGACCATGCTACTCAAACTCCTCCTCTTGCTGTAAGCTATATATATTTGACCTTGCTGTAAGCATGCAATTATTTAGTGCATGCACACAAACACGTTCGGACCCGAACATGAAAGACAAACGAGGGAACGCACCTTCTGTAATCCTGGGACGTGTCTGAAGCAGATGTGAGCAACAGGATTCGTGGAACTATGCTGCTTGTCCATCACGCGAGAGAGAAGGGTCGCCTACAATCTTTGCTCAAATGAGTATTCCACTTACAATGTGGGCATTATTTTCCCTGCACCATCCATTAACTTGAACCAAAATAAGGCCCCTTGCAAAAATAACGCACATCATCTTCTTCGTATAGAAGTTCTCCAATCTGCTTCTCTCTGTGTGTGTGTGTGTGTGTTGTTTTCATAAGCAAGAAGGCATATATGTAGAGAAATGGATGAAACTTATGCTTGATTGAGACTCACCTGCCAATAGCTGCATTGCTGCTTATGCAACACATGTGCAGGCCAAAACGAGAAGGTAGAAGAGAGATTTGGCGTCAACCTCAAATGATATTAAAACAGCACACGCCCAATTAAAATCTGCAATATTAGGCACTTGCATCGATCCCGTGGCTGATCAAAAACCATCGGGCTTGCGCCTTATTTATAGATTCCTTGAGGCAGGTCGTTTGGTTTCCTTCAGAAAATCTGGTGGATGGCACGCGTAGCAGCCACCAGTCAGGCCTCTAGAATCAAGCTTTAGCCTTCTAACAGAAAAAAAAAATTAATTATAGTAAGGCGAAGAGTGAGATATAATGCATCTAATATAATAAAAAGTATGAGATGGTATGCTTACTACTGGTATCAAACTATATGTAATCTTTCTTCAAGTTACTGTTATTTTGTCATATTTAAAAATAAAATTATTATTATGCTGGTGGACGAGTTAAAAGAAGTCAATAAAAAACTTAAGTTGTAAAGAGAAACATATGAAACAAAAAGTTCTACAATTCTAATTAATAGAATGAATATGGAATATTTGGAGTGTAAGTTTAGTAATCTCATTAAAACAGATGAAACAAAAGTTGAAATTCATAGGCTATACATCGCTCGAAAGAAGAAAGTAAAGTGCTTAGAACCAGTTTTTCAAAATGATGAAAAAATTGATGGAGATGTTATATATGAAACTAATATAGGTTAGCTAAAATGATGATGTTTTAAAGGTGTTTTTTGTATGATAAAAATATAATTAAAGTTAAAAAGAAAATTATTCTAAATTAACAACTAAATCAATATATTATGTGGTGTTGAGTTTGGAGCAGTTAATCATCGATATAAGCAAAAGAAATTTGTGATAGAAATGAAATCGCTGAGGCAAATATATGTCCACATAAAGAAATGGTTAACCATAATGGAGTTATTATAGAAAAAATTGAAGGTAATACTCATAAAAGATTCGATGAGAGAGGTAAATTTAAGATGATTTAAACACATCGAGAGATGCCTCTCCCAAAGGTAGCTTCGATAAAAAATTGTGAGAAGATAGACAGTGAACATTTTAAAATTAAAAAAACTACAAAAAGTGTCAAAACAAATTATTAACCATGACATATCATTTTCAAATATAACCACTGATATAGTACATATATGATCACAAACTATGGTATCAAAGAATTCATGTAACTGATCCCATCTAATGTACCAAAAGACTTAAGGTGTTCTTGTTTTTGTTATTTGTCATGTTTAAAAATATCAAAGATAATAATTGCAGCGAGGACAAAGTCTCCCAATCTCGCTTTATGCTATAGTATTAACTATTTATAGCGAAAACTACCTGGTACGAGAGGCTGAAAAAGAAATTACTTGTAATGAAAGGAAGGGTGGCTGTGGCGGTTGTCACGTTTATCTACCTTGCAGGTTCCTCTTCCCTTCAACCCCCACCAATAAATCCATGGTTAATGAGCTCGGGATGCAGTACATGCACGTTACGTGATGTTCGTAAGCTCTTCCATTCACAATGACGAAAGCAATGAGAGATCCACACACAAACACACACTTCACGTGCAACTAATATTCATTATTGGTGTGGAATATTTTCATTTTCGATATTCGTATTATGTAGATGAGATGGTGGATATATACGAGTTCATATATATTGAGTAGGTTAATTCTTTAATTTGTTATTGTTGATTGCTTTCTTTTACTCGTTTATGCATCGGATCACTTGAGAACCAGAAATTTGCCACGATTTTCAACGGCAATAGTTCTTACATGTATCATTTTCGATAATAAAATAGCTAGAGTTATCTATTCCTTTACCAAAAAAAAATCTTATTTTTGCATTGTTGATCCCCAGATTTTCTACATGAAGTTATGCAGGGAGTCAGTATAGTTTCATATCCTCGATTCTGCCATTTTGTGGCCCTAGATGCAACTCCCCAATGATGATTGTCAAGTCTTTCAACCTTTAAGGAGCCACAACCATTCCAACGAGTTCCATTTTCGAATCTCCGTAGACATGTCTGGTTCTTGTTTGGCTGGAACCAGAACCAAATCTCTCTGAAATAGGTTTGGGTTTTGGTTTCAGAATCACCGGTTTTAAGTTCAGTTTCTGAACCATTTCAGAACAGGTGGCTCCAATTTCAAAAATGTTTTCTGAAATACAAAGATAATACGTCCCTTGGAAGTCGAACTCCCCACCAACTACAATCACAAGGAATGCCTTGATAAGATATTTTAGAAAAAATATTTAAAGTTAAAGAGCATGTGAAAGCAGAAATAGTACATAAAAGGGCAATGCACCCTCTGCGAGTAGAATCCCCACCAACTGCAATCGTCAGGAACATCCTACCATTAAGCTAACAATATTTTGGAAAAAATATTAAATTATAGAAAAAGAAGTAAAGAGATTGACGTTACCTGAAAACGTTGGCCTTTAATATTGCCAGTTTACAAGTATAGGTGGACCCCTCAAGCAAACTCATTTAAAATATCTTTCAATTTATTAAGACAATTACATCTACCACGCGTCACAGTTAATAAGTTAAAATCATCACATATTCACCCAATTTATAAACATAACTCCAAACAGCACAAGCGCAAGAAGGACCATTATAAACTAAAAGAGAAATTTCACAAAATACTCTGCAATTTTTTGTTCTACCTTTAACATAATAGTTTTAATTTTTACTTACTTGGCACTTATGTGAACATGTCAACGTGACACTTTGAGACTAGACAATTGTTACATCGACCTACTATATATAATATTATAGTATGATGAATATTTAATATTAATAGATATTAATTAGTAGATATTATTTAGTTTTTGTATTATTTAGTTAATATTATAATTACTTAATAAATATGAATTAATGTTAAACGGATTTTAATATGAAATATTTAATATAAGTTTATATAATAAGTGATGTGATGGGAATGGTAATGGTAATGTAGTAACTCCTTATAGAAGCTGATGTGACATATTTATATAAGCATCACTGTTATGCTAAAGGTCTCCTTTTCATTAACAGTAAAAACCTCACATGTTAGTTTTATTGCGACTAAAATTGAGGCTCCAAGTTATTAAAACCATAAATCTTGAGGTGCCTTTTTAGTATTTTCCCTAAACTAAAAAAGTATCATGCATAATGAACATAAAATAACCTATAACTTTATCGTATCAAGACAAATTTATTCACCTATTCAAAATAAGCTCTAAAATCAAACCTCAAAAATACGGATCCATACTTTCATCTTAAACCACCTTAATATGATCATACAAGAAGCATAAAATAATAATTATATTAAATTGTTAATTGAATTTGGTTGGTTCTTATGGTACAAAATTTTTTACTAATAAAAGGAAAAATACATGCACATGAAATGAAATGTAAGCACAAAAAGGAATTCCAATTTCTATTGGTTTTGGGTCTTAATTGGGTTTGGATCTCTAAATGAGACTTCAGTCTCTAAATAGATATGAATCTCTAAGTGAGTATAGATCTACAACGAATATGGATCTAGGGTTGGACAACTCTACCTAAAGTGGGATTTAGTTCTAAAGTGGATATTAGGCTCTAGAATGGGTTGATATGAATCTTAGGGTTGGACAACCTTAAATGGGTGGTGCTAAGAGGCAAAAGGTGATATTACGCTATGCTGAAAATTACAGAAAATCCTAAATGGAGGAATAACTATTTGTAGGATGTAACAGTTAACTTTAATGATGCTGAAATTATATATATTATAACCTTAGGTATGCATGTGAGACTTGCAGAAATGTGTATATATGTGTGCACAATTTTCTATGTGTATGTAGAAATTATCAAGATGTTGAAATCTATCTAATGATATGGAAATATATAGGATTGCTGCAGAGATCAACTCTAATGATATGCAAAAGAATTACTATGTATCTGCAGCAATAACTGTGCAAGTTGAGCCCTTAACTAAATAACAAATACGTGTTATGCAAGTGATTGTCCGAGTATGGGAGCTCGAGAAGCCAATGATGTACCTAGACGTGGTCGGTTCTTGTTGGAACCAAAACCACACTGTCCACAGAACCGTAAACAAGGACTCCTTGGTCTGACCGTCTCAGAACTCATGGTTCCATACCGCTGCTAGCTATGTTTTAAGTGAATTTTTCAAAACTGTTCATCACAAACACAAACAGATTGTTAGCTCAACAAGAGGACGTTTTCTACTGTTGCAGTTGGTGAAGAGTAGGACTCCTTTAGGGCCGGTCTTGAGAAATCCGGAACTGGAATCGGCTGTTTGCCAACTATGTTCTAGATAAATTTTTCAAAACCATTTATCACAAATACTGTTCTAGTTGGTGGAGAGTTCGACTCCCCTAGGTTGAAACCAAAATTGCACTGAAACCCGTGATTCCAAAACCAGAACTGGCCCAGATTGGTTCATCTCTGGTTTCGTTTGGTTTCAGTTTCATTTGAAAAGTTCATGAAACAATTCGATTTTAAAACTGAAACAAAAGACACTTTCAATCGCCCATCCTGGTTCTAGTTCCAATTATAATCCCAACATGTGGAACTAGAACCGAACTGGCCGGGTCTCTGGTTCTGGTTCAGCTCGAGTTCCTTAGCATGCCCTTTCGAGCAAGACAGGGACCAGGGAATACACCCAAGACCACCTGGATGGATTGAATAGTGAGTTTATATAGCCATGACCCACCTGGTCCTACATTGGTGACGCTCCACAAAGTAAGACAAAGAAAATGGAGATAATGCGAATGGACCTTCGGCAACAAAATAACTAAATTATTGGACAAGAGAATCGTGGTTCAATGAACTCGAGAATCGTGCATTCTATTGTGTTTGTTGGTGATGGAGTTGAAACATTAATGTGTGTCTCTTTCTATATATGTAAAGAAAATATTAGACTCTTATTCATGATATATCATCTTTGTCAATTGGGACAGTTAAACTAATTTGATGAATGATCTAAATTCAAAAACCGAAAACTTGAATTTCTTTCTATAAAAGTAAGATTTACAAAATAGATTATGCAATGTGTCACTTTTTTATTGCTACAACAAGCACCCTCCCTTCAAGAGTCAAATTCCCCAACAACAATGGCACTAGAGTGCCCAACCAACTTTGTCACTTTTTGTACTAATCGAATGGTTTTAATCGACATGAATAGTCTAGCATAAGTGAGAGTTAAAAATTCTCGCTTTTTCTATATATGAAAAAACTAAGAGTTGCTAGACACTCTCATGTTAAATTCTATTAAACGACACTCACATGAAAAACAGAGATCGAATCATCTAACAACAACACAATAATCAATATCATTTAATGTACGTAATATGAGACGAGTGTCTTGACCACCACTATCTAATCGATCACATGAACGATCATGATGATGAAGTAATGTCTAGCACATTGTTTGACAGCTCTCTCTCTCTCTCTATATATATATATATATACATATATATATATATATATATATAGTACGAGCCTCATTTTCATTGTGCTTGGAAATTCCTTCGCTACATGCGCGGGGCTGGGCGGTTACAGTGGGTTTGAGTGTGGAGCATGAGCCCTGAAGCCCGCGGGTGGGCACCATGGGGGTTAGGACCCCAAAGCTCTGCGCGTTGTCATCTCTCTAAGAAGAGGGCCAGCAAGAAGTTGACACGTCGAGCCATCACATCTCATCTACCCTACGTCTCTCTCTCAACAAGAGCTTTGTCACCACGCTAGCGTCATTGTTGTCCGTCGGATCTGGACCCATCTTCCCTTCACCGTCGGACGCAAGCAAATTCTCTGCCTTGCCTTTGTGTGGACAGGGAAAGGGTTTCAGCCCGGCCCCTACCCGACCGGGAGATGATCAATCACCTGGTCCACCGGGCGTCGTGCCTGACACTGACGCAGACTCAGCGCGCGTACTAAGCGAGAGTCGCAGCCTTAAGAAGTTCCATCCGAGTTGACGTGTCGATATATCATCTCGTCACGTGGACCCTTGTTGGGTCTCTCTCATCCATCAGTCGTCAATTCGTTTTTGTTCTGGACTGGATCTAGATTTGAACCGTTGATTTTGAACATGGATACGGATTTGGATATGATGAATGCATTTTAAGATCCATGGCTGCATTTATCACAGACTGCCATCGTCTGAGAAAAGAAAGTCCAACTTGATTGGGGAAGGCAAGAGGGGTGAGGTGCCAATCCATGAACTTGGATCTGAATCCGGACCATACCGGACTTGTTAGGGCTAAAGTTTTGTCTAAATTGGCACATTTTGCTACAATATGTAGTAAGTATTATAATTCTTACTCCGACTCTCAAGTTGAAAGTCATGAGTTCCACTTGTGTGCTTGGTGCGGCCTCCTTATTGTACCAAAAAAAAAGGAGATTGTGTGGTAATCTCACCAAGGTTCATGATCGTGTGTGTATATATATATATAGGGGAGTAGTAATTGCATGATGTTATCAAAACATTTTCATCATCTGATATTTGAGATCAAATTCAAATTACTTTAAGCATTTACCACTACCACTCTCTCTCTTTATACATATATATATATATATACATATATATATATATGTATATATATACATATATATATATATACATATATATATATATATATATATATATATATACATATATATATATATAAAGAGAGAGGGAGATGCAGTGGTATGCTAAAATATACTCAAACATCTCAACTGTATGATTAACAAGATTAATGGTAGAAATTTCAATATATATATATACAAAGTGATAAATACATTATATTTTTCGGTATATAATCTTGCACAAACAAATCTATTACTCTCTTTATACATATATATATATATATACATATATATATATATACATATATATATATATATATATATAAAGAGAGAGGGAGATGCAGTGGTATGCTAAAATATACTCAAACATCTCAACTGTATGATTAACAAGATTAATGGTAGAAATTTCAATATATATATATACAAAGTGATAAATACATCATATTTTTCGGTATATAATCTTGCACAAACAAATCTATTATTTGATCTTTAAGATTAATGGTGTAGATTTGAATTAAAAGTATTATTTTGCTTTTCTACTTTGCATTTAGTGTAAAGTAATTCAAATCTCCACATCTCAAAGATCCAACATAAAAAATGTTTTAGTAAAATCATCTCATTTAAATATTATGCAACTACTACTCCCTCTCTCCCTCTATTTATATATATGTGTGTGTGACTGGAGTTGATACTAAATCTCTTGTTCATAGTGTCATACCAGTCGCCCGGGGTTTGACTCATGGGCACGACAATGGATGCCAACTTAGGGCACACCTTTTAGGTTGTTATTTTGTTCAAGGTGTTTTCACATTTGGTTTGTGTTTTATTTCCATCCATGTAACAAGGGGATTAGAGACCAGCACTAGTTAGGTTTACTGTTTGAAATTGAGTCATCTTAAGAATCAAATGTTATTTGGTTCTTCGTTTGTTTAAGGTAGGAGTATATGAACCTCTTTTTGAGGCATGTAAGGCATTCAACCGCTATTTGCTTGAACTAAAATCACACAGGAGCCATCACCGGACTCTCGTGGGGCTGACCGACGCTGGGTCAGCCGGCGGGGAGGCGGACATATAGTAAAATGGTAACATTTAGATGATATTGAAGTGTCGCAAATTAAGACTGTTAGATTATCCAAAGTGGGATCCTTGGCATGGTCGACATGAATTTTATCTTTCAGAGGATTATTGGATCGTAGGATCCCGGAGTCCAACTCCAGATGGTTGGCGACCGGTGATGATTTTGTTCATCAACGATCCCGGGTTTGAATTGACATTTTGAAAAATTAGATTCGGATTTGGAACTACTTTATGGATCCAAACGCTTTGACAGGGAAGGGAAGGGAGGGGAGAGAGTGGGTGGCAAGTCACACTTCATTAGGAAGGGGGCGGCCTCACGCCATCAATACGCAAGAATTGCCGAAAAGAGCAAACGCATTGAAAAGCGAGCGTTTCCTCTCCTTCCTATTCCTCTGAGTGGCCACCATTGTTGGTGGTTTCTTCGAAACAATCTCTCTCTCTCTCATGTCAATCTTCTTCTCTTTGGAGGTCCTTTTACCGCGGTAAAAGATAAAAAGAGAACCCTTTTACCGGTGGGTAGCTGCGCAGGGGAGAGCATCGGGAAGCTAAATTTGTGGGAAGGTGTTGTCTTCGTCCCAGGGCGGTCTTAGAATCGAATAGTCAAGTTGACACAATTAATTTTAGAAACCAGACTCTCTCTCTCGTTGGCGGCGATGATGACGATGGTGGTGGCTGCTTCTTAGTCATGCAGAGCGTCGCTCCTTCTCGCGCCTCTCTTGCAATGTACTCCCTCCCTCTCTTTCTCTGTGAATTTGGTCTGCTTCTTGATTTTCTTTCTGTTGGAGTAACGATCTCGTATGTGTGGTAATGAGATTTCATGAGGAAAGGAGAAGAAGTGAAAATCGTCTAGGATTTTGGTGTTTCAAAGGAGCCTGAAATTCGAACTCTCCCTCTTTCTCCCTCCCTCCTTTCCCTCCTTCTTTCTTTCTCTCCCTTGAGTTGGAAAAACTGAGCTTTCCGTTCTTGGTCTTTGAATTACTTGTGTTGTGGATGATTTGATGGGGCAGTGATGCGGAAGCCAGTCGCATGCATGCTGGGGTTTCCGGTCTTGGGAATATGCAAAACGTCACTGGATTTCGCCTCGAGGACGCTACGAACCTCGCTCGGAGTATGATATCACTACTTTCCCACCCAACTCTTGTTTTCTGGATTCTAGCTCGGTAATCAGTTTCAGAATTGTTAGGAACTTTCTGCTGACTCGTTCATCCATTTTTCTTTTGCTTATTGTTATCGATGAAGGCGCTGTTTTCAATGTGAAGTCTGATGGGCAAACGATTAATTCTGGTCCTTTCCAGGTAGATGTTTTTGAATTTTTCATTGAGTACCGATCCCAGTTGGTTAAGGTTTCATTTTCAATTTAGTGGTGATATCTCATATGAGTTTCTTTTGGGTGATTCCCGTTGGATTAATCATCAGAATCTCAATTCCTCCAATATTGGTTTTGCGGGGAACACAGTGGTCTCTGCACAGCTGTACCCTTCACAAAAGGGGCTTACTTTGGCAGATGGCCCTCTCGAGAACTGGGGAGATTCCGGTGTGGTATCTGCTAGCCCCCGAACTGATACTTCCACTGATGTCGAAAGGGATGATAAGAATCAATTGGTGAATCGCCCGACTCCACTACTTTTAGTATATCAATTATTGTTATCGGGGGTAACTGGCTTCATTCAGGCTTACATGGTTTTGATCTTTGTTTATTGCACCGGGCTTTCAGTCTGAAGGCGGTCAGAATCGAGCTGTAACAACTGCTGATTCATCAGAGACATCAAAGGAGAGGGCAGTCGATCAGAAGGTTTGAACCAATGCTTTGTTGTCTCTTAAGGATTAGTGTCTTTGTTCTGCATGAGTAGCACTTTGTGCGGTGGTGACTCTGCTGTTTGCAAATTTTCTCAGACGCTGCGCCGACTTGCTCAAAACAGGGAGGCTGCAAGAAAGAGCCGCTTGAGGAAAAAGGTAAGATGGTCCTGGTGTTTGTCTGTCCTGCAGCTCGTTGGGAATTTATATGTCCTTTTATTATTGATGTTATTTTAGCTATTATTATGTCAGTTGCTCTTTAGCTATTATTATCAGTCATATGTCCACATTGTCTATCGTCCATCCACCGGATTTTTCAAAGCTTAGGTACGTCTTCTCCCATTCTGAAGTGAAACTTGAATGGCACTATGAAGGGTTACTTTGATTTATTATATTTCATAATGGTTAAATGCCTAAAGCAGAAGAAGCTTCTCGTCCTATGTGTTGATTGCAGGTTCCCTCATGTTGCATTTACCTATCTATACTGGAAAACTTTCTTTTATGTATGTGTCAGTAGAGTGATCTGATTAGGGCTTTTGAGTAAATGAAATGGATTCTAAATCTATATATTCATCTTGTGAAGAGGTGGCACATGCATGATGTGGTTATTGAGGAGGAAGTATGATTTTGGCATCTCTATCATTGCATCTTGAATCTTCTCTGGTCAAAGCTTAAAAGATGTCAGGAACAATCAGTGCAAATTTATGTATTATATGTTACTAATCCTTAAAGATTTTAAGTTCACTGGAACATCAAGTAGCTACTATTGGATGATGAACTTGATCAACACGCCTGACTGTACTGTGCAGAGCCTCAACCAGTGTAACTCTTAGCTGGTCTAGTAAGAGTGCAGTTATGTGTATTAAGTAATGAAACGACTTTACTTAAAACACTGCCGTAGTGTTCTCCTCTGTGATGTCTAGGAACAGAATCTGTGTAGTGCTTTTACGTGTCTGCTTACTTTGGATGACTCACAGGACACTTGCCTAAACCACTGAAATGGTTTTCTGTGGTTGATGTTCCGTGTTATCCTGGATATATAACCTGATTTTGAGTCTTTAGTCATAACTCATGGACGTGCATGCAGAAGTAATTGTACATTTTTTGTTTATTTGTATGTATGTATACTCATCAAAATTTGTGCATGATATGATAAGCTTAACTTTTGCATGTTCCTGCAAATGTGCTACTTCGTCCTGAAAGAAGTGTTATAAAAATAGTATCATACACTACCATATTTGCATCATGTGTATGGGTACCTGAACCGCCACCTGTATCACAGAAAACAATTTATTTCATAGCAGCAGGACATATTGTACAACACTTTGTAATACACAATGTTGTACAGTACACCCTTTATCGTGTCAGCTTTTTTCACCTCCTCTTGTATATCTGCTCGTTTCTTTCTTGAAGATCAAACCCTTCCTCTTCCAAAATCCCAATTCTGTTCTGGTCATTAATCCTAAGTGCCATAACAAGGCCGTGGGTGATTGCATGCATGTGAGTCTGTTTGTTTTGATATTGAGTTCAATGTCTCTTAGTATGATGTATGTCATTGAATTTTTTTCATGATTTTAAAGTTCTTTAAAATATTTTTATGAACTTTTAGACAAAATAATTAAAGAAGACACTTGTATCATACAGTGCCCCCTAGGATATGGGGTCTAGTATGGTATTTACAACATTTCCTGAAATTGCACGTTGACATGTTTGCAATATAACCAAGCAGCAGTACTCATTTCTTCTAATTTAGTTTACAGAAATTGTTGCCTTGATGTTCATGCATGCAAACACATGCATTTGCGCATAATCCTTTTTTTCCTTCTCTTGCAAATCAGGCATACATTCAGCAACTGGAAGCTAGTCGATTGAAGTTTACTCAGCTTGACCAAGAGCTTCAACAAGCCCGTCAGCAGGTTTGTTTCCTTACCGTTCCTTTGGCACGCTTGAGTGGAATCACGCTTGTAGCTGGTGATGTGTGTCAAGCAGTAACTATAGGCTAGCCCGCATTTACTTCCTATGCTAGTAAAGTTTCTGCCTTCTCTGCCTGCAGGGAGTCTTCATTGGAAGTGGCTGTACAGGAGATCAGAGCCATGCTACGAATGGAAATGGTAGGCAAAGAATTAGTTGATTGCCATGTTCCTATGCGGCTTACCATTCTTAGAATGTGATCATCATTTTTATTTGTCCTTCATACTTCTTTTTACTTTTCATGATTGGTTTTCTTAGTTATTTTTTATGTTATTGTATTTTTCCTGTTGATGCTTGCAGTGTTACATGAACGAAGCGCTTGAATGGAGGTTGTGAAGTTGGTGTTTTTTTTATCTTACTTTATTTTCCTTGTATGCTATCACCATATCCTTGAACCTGTTCTGAATCTCTGTTTTCCAAGAGTCTGGGGATATTTCTTTCCAAATTTTCTGTACGCCAAACCTTGGCTTAATTCATTCTGAATGCTAGTTAATGTAACTGTAATAGATAACCAACTTGAATCTTGATTCTCCTTTGCACTGACCAAGTTGCTAACCATGAAGGCGTTGTAACTGTATAATTGGCCTGATTGTTTGCCTGAGTGTTGCGGACTCAAAGTCTGATTCCTGAAGGAACTTAGTATAAACGCATATATCGTTTATCATGAGCATTTCCGTTTTTTTTTACTCAGTGAGATCAAGATTCAAGTATTCATTGAATATATAGATGACAGTTGAAGCTCCTGTGTGAAAGTTGAAAAAGCATAATTTAACTTTCTTCTTTTTGGTCTGAGCAAGTGATGGATGGGTCCCTAACTTGTAATGTTTAACATGTATTTTCAAATTGCCATCTAATTATTATCTGGTTTTCCAAGTTTTAGTTCATATTTCCAATGGCATGATGGGGAACTAAGCTTGATTTATTTGCTATGTCTGTACCATACAACGCCAACTAAGCCTTTTCCCATACTACATGGGGTGGGCTACATGGATTCTTTGTTTCCATAGAGCTCAAAATTGTGCCATGTTACAGTTAACTCAACATAAGCTAGATCATTCATTATTGTTTCCTTCCAACATTATATGCTATGTCTATACCATATGATGTATTAATGGTGTTTGGGTGATCAAGAAAGGTGCCAGTCATGGCTGATCTGTTTCCTGCATTTGTGAATTCAAAATGGGTTGTGCCGTTCACAATATCGCCTGGTGTAGCCTACTGTGCAAAAAGCTTTTGGTGTCAATAATTTAAGACATTTTAGTAGGAGCGATTATTTATTCAAATATTTTGCAGGTGCACTCGCGTTTGACATGGAATATTCTCGATGGCTCGATGAACACCAACGGCAAATCAACGACTTGAGGACAGCTGTAAACTCTCATGTGGGTGATAATGAGCTGCGGCTTCTTATTGATGCGGTGATGGCACATTATGATGAGCTTTTCAGGCTCAAAAGCAGT
This sequence comes from Brasenia schreberi, assembly GCA_036023115.1. Lineage (NCBI taxonomy): Eukaryota > Viridiplantae > Streptophyta > Magnoliopsida > Nymphaeales > Cabombaceae > Brasenia > Brasenia schreberi. The sequence goes on from JAYKKT010000082.1 coordinate 415,073, forward strand.
GGCGCAAAGGCTGATGTCTTTCACATGCTATCAGGAATGTGGAAGACTCCTGCTGAGAGGTGCTTCTTGTGGTTGGGGGGGTTTCGATCTTCTGAGGTTTTGAAGGTGAAATCTCCCTTTATTTTCACTCACAAATTTCATAGTTACTGTATGGTTATGAAATAAGAATTTCTATTTCATGAATGACACTTTCTATATTGAAGCTGTCTCGCACTAGACTCGACCTTTTGTCCTAGGCAGATGGTTTGACATGTATCTCGTAATTTTCTGTTTTTGGGATTCGGCCCTGTTCCCTCACTGGGAGAACGATTTTTATGAAGTTGGAACAGTTTATTGGGCCATTTAATTTCTCAATTTCACTGCAGATTCTTGTGAATCAACTTGAGCCTCTGACTGAACAACAATTGATGGGCCTCTATAATCTGCAAGAATCCTCCCAGCAGGCTGAAGAGGCACTGTCTCAGGGGATGGAAGCCTTGCAGCAATCTCTTGCTGAAACTCTTGCATCAGGCACTCTGGGCCCTCCTGGATCATCCGATAATGTTGCAAACTACATGGGTCAGATGGCAACTGCTATGGGGAAATTGGGTACTCTAGAGGGCTTTCTTCACCAGGTAAGAAACTCAATTCCACCTATGCAGTCACTCTCATACATTGAAATGTTTAATATTTTTATCAGGCAGACCATCTACGGCAGCAGACTCTGCAGCAGATGCATCGGATATTGACAACTCGCCAAGCAGCACGTGCTCTGCTTTGCATAAGCGACTATTCCTCCCGTCTAAGGGCACTTAGTTCATTGTGGTTGGCGCGTCCAAGAGAGTAAAATCTCCGGCTCTTATACACTGATACAAATGCTACTGACTGCACAACCGTATCTGTGAGCGGCTCATCAAGAGGTTGGTGCTGGGAGAGTGGAAGGTGCAGGAAGAACAAAGTGACAGGTATTGTGGGGGAACGGTAGATTATCTGTTTGATCAAAAGGTACTGTATTGTACATTATAGTAGCTCATATCATATTCTCGGGGCTGGCTTTGTACAATAGAAAGAAACTTGGTCCTTGTTATAGTCCTACTTTTGTCGCATTTCTCTGAAAACTAGCAAACTGTTCTTGTTGTTGACATAACTCATGTTCACGAGCTCATTTATGTTAATAAAGTGCACGTAGATATTCAAACTTGATTGTTCTAACCTCTTTTTCGGTGAATTTCTCTTTGTGCTGTGCTGTGCTGTTTGTGTGTGTGTGAGAGAGAGAGGTACTAGTCACTTAATTTTTTCTTCCTTTGTTCATGACTGTTTCAGTTGCACAGATTTGATGTTGCCTGCCCCTTTGTTCTTTTACGGTTTCAACGGTGATAGTGTTAGCAATGGCGTCATGGCTATTGAGTTTCTGAGGATGTCAACCGGGTCTGTCGAGTTTTGTATGAGGAAAATCATATGCATATCTAATAAAAAAATCCAACTATGTCCAGGCATTCCTCAAAATGTAATATTATTATATTATTTTTTGGGATAGATTTTTATTATTTTATATTGAAATTATATGAAATTCTAATCAGGTTAGCTGTCACGAATTTTTGTCAACCGTATTCAGCTCCTTATCTTCAATTTCAAATGTCTGACTTTAATATATAAATTGATCTATTCAATTCTTACCAACTCCTGACTTTAATGGGTACGGTGTTGGTGTGATTTGGTAACTCGATTCATTGACACCTTATTATAGTGCACATCAATTTTCATTTTTGTGTTTTCTCCTTACGTTTCTCTTTTTTTTGTCCATGCTTATATATATATATATATAAGGAGATGACAGACAACGTTTGGTGAGTATTATCGTTCGTGTGATTAATGGGATGGTAGTGAAAGTTGTCATCATCTCACATGGCATTTAATATGCACATCACATTTAATATAGATCATGTATTAAATATTATTCATTTTCGCATTGACGATGCAAAGATCGCTCAGATCATACTGATTTATGCAAAACACTTTATGTTCCAAGGTCCTAACTCGTTCCAATAATAAGCAAAATGGACACAATTAAGATGGTTCCAACATTAAGAGACACGGTGTACAAAGCTCCAGTGAGTGAAATCGATGACTAACACTCTAAAAGGAACCCAGAACGTTAGCTCAATGACTACAGGATACTCTAGCACTGTTGGTGGGGAGTTCGACTCCCAAAGGGTGCATGTGTAGGTGTGAAGTTTCTGCTTCCTTTTATACCAAAACAAAACACTCTAAAAAGGATGAAGAGCACATTAAAGTGTTAAAAAGAGATCAAAAAATGTTTTTCTTATGTTAAGTATTAGTAAGATTGGAGATCCATGTAGAAGACGCCAAAAGGCTTGGTTTTGAGAGTGATGTAGCAGAACCCACTGAACATCGAAAAAGCGTTGGTTCTGGTTTTTGGTGCATTTATTGTTCTTATTTGTTTCTCTTTTTCCAACGGAAAAGTCTTCTGCGCGCACCCACCTGCATGTCTTGAGAATCGAATTTACCACCTGCTTCGTGAGAGTCAAAGAGCCCTACCAGACACCCTCACCCTCTGCCTGTACCTGATGTTTTCTTTAATAGACAAGTTGGGGTTAAGCATACCACTACCAGATCCCAGCACCACCAGAGACTGGAAGATCTAGAAACTCTTTTGGGATGGGGAAAATAGTTTCTTCAATGGTTTCCAGTGAGACGGACCATGTAGTCTATAGACTTTGTAGGTCTACCACTGCCACCAGAGGTATCGAACATGAACTTTTGAAGTCCTTTTACTCAGAAACAAAAGACGGTTAATTATTGCGATCCTTGGAGACTAAGGACAGGAGAACAAAAGATCGTTAACTGTTGCGATTCTGGAACCCGAGGACCACGAATCCAAAACTATAGAACAAAGCGATGCCCGTAATACAGTGATGATAGTCAGCTGCCATCAGGATCCTCTGTTTTGGTTGAATTATTGGAGAAAAAATGCTTTTCTCAGAATTGTTTCTATTTTTTCCTGTGTTAAAATGCTTTTTGAATTTAATTTTGATAAATTTCGGATTGATCATCGGTAATATATTGGAATCTTCCAACAATCTACTCGATTCAGAAACCAGTTGGGAGAGGTATTGCTGGTAATACATTTTGCTAGACATGATTAAGCTTCTATTAAACCTCACAAGGAAGCCTTTTCAGGTGACCTTAGACAACATGATCTAGCACCAAGACACGAGATATTCATGCTCTCTGCAACAAACTGCATCTCAATCGTAAAAATTGAGCACCTACACTAGTAGAAAAGCGGATTTGGGAGCGATTTTTAAGAAGTGGATGGTGATCCATTAAGAAGTGGATGGTGATCCATCTTTTCTTCTACATACTTGATTAGCATCAATATGTTTAACTGTGAATTTGAGGGCTGTATTTATCAACATTTTTGTGTTCAGGTCATGTTATAATGCAACTTGGTGTCAAGTGATGATTTCATAATTTATAACAATAACTAAGTCTCATCCCAGATGCATGAATTCTTCGTTTTCATAAAACTTGATCATATATAATGTTAGCAGTTAAAACTTAAGAAACTTGATAGCCCTTACATACCATGTTATAACACATAATGCTAGCATTTAAGAGAGAATATAATAGTTGTTTTACACTTCTAAATGAGGGTCATCTTGGTAACTGCATAAACAAAAAGCATATATACCAAAGAGAGCAGCCTGTGGCTCAAAATTATTGTTATCAAAAAGAAAGGAAAAGAAAGAAAAATTCTCCCAATCATACGCTCTAGTACTCTAGTAAGATCTACGAGTGGAAGAGCCGTCAAAGTTGACATCTACACTTCCAACACACACACACACTTACATGTAGACCCAAAAGCCTGGTTTGCTGCACCAATTTCCACTTTCACACACACACAGGCACTAGCTTGGCTGAGATAGTTTAATTTGAAGGAGATGGCAATCGATATATGATGCTGATTTCTTGGGCTAAAACTAGGCTCCTGCAGTTCAGATCCAAGGGTTCACAAGTCATGCAGCTCTCATCTTCAAGTCTTGCATCTGTGGAGTCCCTCACCATGCCTCAGGTAATCCATCTCTCTCTCTCTCTCTCTGCATGTATGTGTGTGTAATGACTCTTGCTCCTGGGTTTGGAGAGCAGGAACAGGTGATTGTTGTCGCAGCAGACCTGAGGTGCCCTAATGGAAAGCAAAGGTTGTCTCAGGTTTTGTCAAGGTTAAATGGTGAGTGTTTAATGCAATGAATTAGTTTCTTTTTGTCAAACAAAAACGTAAGAATATGGGAGATGCCAATTTTCTCTTCCTGTATAAGATTACGAAAGTTGTAATCTTTGTGATGCACAGATGAAGTTAGGTCAGTAGAGGTTGATTCTAGGGAGAAGACGGTGACGCTCATCTGCAGATCTGGAAGCAGTAAAATATGGAGAAGAGCATCGATACAAGCTAACGATTGCCTTCTGCATTACTCAAAATCCGCAAGATTTGGTTAGCGTTTGATACACTTTCAGTGGTTGCTTGCTAACTGCTAATGCTCAATAAAGGAGTATCAACGAAGGATTCCACTCTTGTAAAACAGAGCCTTCCTTGCTGATAACTTACTTGATCTTCACTGCTTCACTCTGACTCGTCGGACGCAATGTGGCCTTCAAATAAAGTCCTGCTTCAACTTCGTGCACTTTTATGTATTGATTTAGCGATATGGAAGCGCTATGAAACTGGCATGGTATATACAAGAAGGCAACCTAAACCTTCCCTCCCTTTCTCTCTCTCTCTCAATATATATATATATATATATATATATATATATATATATATAGAGAGAGAGAGAGAGAGAGAGAGAGAGAGAGAGAGAACGTGGTAAAACTTGTATCTTTCGTCCCTAATTTCAACTGTTCGACGTGTAAAACAAAAAATATATTATTATACTATTTTTTAAAAGATTTCATTCATAAATCTCAATAATTGAATGATTACAATCTTTTAAGTAAGATTCAAACATGGATAACTCTACACATGAACAATAGTCTCTCTCTTATATATAACTTGAGTTACAATCACTACATGTAATGAGTATAATTATCACTTAAATAAATAGTTCTTAATACCATAATATTATTAAAAATATTCATGAGTTAAACCACTATATGTGCTACTAATAAGTATAATTATCATTTAAGTAAGTAGCTATTAATACTAAAATATGTTTACACCTATAACTTTTACCAAATATATTTTGATATTTTAAAAATCACCCAACAGTAACTACTTGTAATATATGAATATTTGGTTTCGCCAGCATGGATCATTGATATTGCATACTTAGTTTGGGTTACAACTTTGAACAAGTCGGTACATGTTCCTCTATGTCAAGAGTATTTATCCATTCTAACTAAGCAACCGTGAACTGTCGCACCATTGAATTTTCAGTTTTCATTAACAAAAGAAAAAGAAAAGCAACCATAAGGTAGGAAATCTTTGATAGACAAGCCAATCCGCCCAACAGAAGGGAGGTCCCGGATGTACCTACAGTGTTAGCTCATGGTAGGACGTTCTAGTGCTGTTGCTGTTGGTGGAGAGTTCAATTCAGAGAGAGTGTGTGCGTGTTAGACTTTGGCCTCCTCTTGCAAAAAAAAAAAAGAGGTTCCCAAAATTGTGACAGTTCTAGAAGTAGTTTTGAATGTTTGGGTTATTATTACTTTAGAGTCTAATTGGACCTTTCAATCAGCAAGTTTGTATCCACAAGTTGTGCATCAATAAGAAAGGTTCAAATAGATCGGATTTTATCCAGATTAGACATGATCGGATTTATAAAGTTGATCTGAACCTGGATCCAACTCAGAACCCGATCCCGGCAAAAGTGCCCACACACATTAGCAGAGGTTTGACAAGGTAGGACCCATGCAATGACCGGCGAAAATCCAAAGGATGTGATTTGGCTACAGGAATCCAGTCTAGGGTTACCTCAGAGTCAACTCTCTGTGTGTGTGTGTGTGTGTGTGTGTGTGTGGATATTGAGTATAAGAATCCAGGGTTCCTCCAGACTCTCGCAGTATCTGTGGCGTCTTTGTTTTGTTTGATTTAGCTTTTCCTGTAGAACCCCGTTTTGGGTGGCCGAGTTGGACTGAGGGCAGCGATGTGTGAAGTGATTCTTGGCATGCCTGGACCGTGGGCCGACGATAACTATGAACCCTCCGATCACTACACCACAAAGATCGGCGGATTGCCCGTTGGTGCTCTCTCTCTGACACACGGACACACAATATGGTTCCAATTGGTGTAATGGCCTTTTTCTTATTGTGGGATTTGTTTGTGTTTTTCTGCACGTTTAGGATTGGCCTCTTCCAAGAGAAAAAATAAAGGACGAGTTGCTAATATGTAGCGTTTGTGGTGCTCCACTTTCACTCGTTTTGCAGGTTTGCAGCACTCCCATCGTCTTGATTCTTCGTTCTAATCTTGTTTGTCCAAGTTTTCTTTACTAAAATTGCACATTACGAGGCCCACAATTTGATTTTCTAGATGTATGCTCCAGTTGTAAGTAATAATTTAAAGTTGGAGGAACGTGTGCTCTACGTGTTAGCTTGTGCAATGCCGAATTGTGGTAGCAATCCCCGTAGGTAACATCTTGTTATACTATTTCTTCAGTGGCTTGTTTGTTAACGTTGGCACTAAAATCATGGTTGCATTTTCTTTTTGTTTGGAAACCGGTAGTTGGCGTACTCTTCGTGTTCAGAAAACTAACTCTCTATCTGAACCTACTGAGACCCTTAGCAGCAGTCATCTTTCGCTTTCAAATGGCTGTGGTAAGTCGGGGGTGGGTACATGGAGTTTTGAAGATGATGAAGATGATGATGTAAATTTTGATATGCATGAGTTGGGGAAGGCGCTCGCAGAAGCTGCATCTGTGGCTTCTCGTGTAGGGAAGAGGAATGAAACCCAGAATCATGATGATTGCCAGTCGAAGCTTCAAAAAAAAGTGGTTGATACACATGTTCCAGGTATACGCATAGTCTAAAGTATCCGTGTTCTATTTTCTATGGTAGCTTTTGTTTCATGTTCTAGACTGTCTTTCGAGAAAGTTTGTGCAATATGCCATGTGGCCACTAGTGGTAATCAGCTCCTTGACCTGCCTCAACCATGAAATCAGTGGTAATACCCAACTAGGGATCAGCGTCAACCATGACAAATCACTCATGAGACAATTGATGCTTGAGAAGGAATAATTCTCTCATATGAATATTTTCAAAATCATCTCCCCAAAAAATTGAGTTCTCACTAGCTGCAAGAATCCAATTCGCAATTGGAATATTGAAGATTGAAATGGAAGGGTAAATCCATTTCCACGATGTTTTGCTTCAGCAGCCAAATGGTCAGAAGTTGAATGTGATTCTCAAAATTGGAGAATCCAATTGAAAATGATGGAAAAAAATGTCCTGGAGTGACAAGCTTGATGCTTATCTTGCATCCATTTCTGTTCATATTGTCATGATTAGAGTTTGGAACTCCTAATTGATTTACTTCGTTGGGTGCAGTGTTGCCTTGCTTCTATGTCTATAACGTAGAAGAATCATTAAGCAATTCCAGTCCCATTTCGGCTTCAGCAATTTCAGTCAATGCAAAGGAACAAAATGATTCTTCCGAAGAGGAGTCATGGGAAACAGAACAGTATGAATATGATAAGGCATTATATGTTGATAGAACATATTTGAAATTCAAGAAAAGGTTAGACCTCTATCCGGACCAATGCTTCAGGTAAGGCTGCTAGTCCTTTGTATTTAAAATCTTATTATAACAGAAATGGAAAACAGTGCATGCTACTTTGTCTTGCTTGTTGTGTAATCAAAGCTGTCTGATAATGTTCCTTTAGGAATGAGCATAAAGTTCAACCATATAAGTTGACACTTTGACTTAACTTGCTTTATTGTTTACATAAGATATTACACATTCAGCTTTCTGTTTCTCAATAAACTAGTTGTTGCAGATTCCCTGTGGATTTAAGCACGATCCCCTCAATAATAATACTGCAACCTTAATCATTCAGCTATTCGTTTGACTTGCTGTAGTTCATATTTGGAATGTCACAGTTTGATGGCAGGACTCGTTTGACTTGCTATAGTTCTTTTGGGGAAAATAAGTCAGTTTCAAATTGTCAAAGCATGGCATGCTTTTCAAGTTCACTCTAATTTCAAATGTATCTGAAAATTATCAATATTATATACTTGTAACTTCTGATGTTTCTAAGTTGCGAATAGAATTTGATAATTTTAAGAATGTTAGGTTTTTCTTTCTAAGAAAATATGAACAAGACTTTTGACCGTGGTCCCAAGTTGGAGGCTTTCTATCACCCATGGTCTCTTAAAAATTTCTTTCAGATGTTATCTAGTCGAGAAGGATGCTACTACTTCTTGACATAACTACAAGGCTATTTTTTCATTTTATTAAATGCTCCATTTTGTCAGAGAAATGTACTCTTTATTGATCTTCTGGTTATGTTGAACTCCTACGCTGTGGAACTCTAGGACCATGAGAATGGAACTGGTCAATATATGTCTCTTTACTGATGCATGAAACTCTTAATAGAGTTGGCTCTGAATCCAAATTCTGATTTTGTGAAACACCTTTACCTGCATTTTTAATGTGGTTTCTGATGAAAGAGTTTGATTATAATTTTGAGTCTATCTATGTGCGTAAACGAGCAATTACTTACATTCTTGATGACCTCATACGGTCTTGTGCACATTGTACTCTGTTTTCAAGATCTGTTGCCGAATGCAGTAGGTCCATTAGTTAGGAGTTATGTCAGTGTGGAGTTGCTATCTCGAAATTCTTGAGCGCATTCTTAAACCAATGCCAGCAAGAGAAAACATTTAGAAGAAAAGAGTGTTCAGGGAGAAGCTTTTCGTAACTTGAGGGCTTGCAAGTAGCAACCCCTGAACTTTTCCCATATTTTAGTTTCAGGTTTGGATATATTATAGGGCACAACAACAACAACAACAACTAAGCCTTTTCCCATACTAGATGGGGTCGGTTACGTGGATTCTTTGTTTTCACACAACCCTATCATAATTTATAGAATCCATGATAAATACGTCCAACAAAGTTTTATTCTAGATGTCGAAAGCCTAGCGCAACCTTCGTTCTTTATCCGGGCTTGGGACCGGCTATGTAAGGGTAATCCCTTACATGGGTGGAGTTATATATTATTATAGGGCACTAAGAAAAGAAAAAAAGATCTTGGCAATACTCATCATTTTCTGGATTCCCTCGAGTCAGAAGTTTCATATTTGTTGTTGGAATTAGTCAGGAGTATCAACTGAGTGTTGATCTTATGGGCTGATGTTTTGGGGACCCAGGGTCTTTAGTATCAGAATGGGTTCTTGTGAATGTGAATGACTTGGAGGTATCTATACATTTATCTAGAATCCGGATACCTAAGTTGCACTTGGTTAGGTAGATAAATGATGATTTTTCGTCTTCACTAGCTTTCTTTTGTTACCAAGACTAGCTTCCCCATTACTTGTTGCAGGTCCCGGCATTGCCATCTCCTATCACTTCCATTTTCCTGCTCTGTTCACGACACTCATTGCTTTTAATAGGACCAAATGGTGATAACCATGTTCCATGTAGGTCATTATCTGTGGCAGATGCACGTGATATGTGAAAACACTTGTTGCTCTTGTAATTGCACAGGTTGGAGATTTATGTGTGTTATCTACCTGTTATGAGTGGATTTATTATTCTCCCGAGTTTTCTCATCATGTTGGGGATTGATTGAATTACTTCTGTTGTTACAGTCTGTTTGGTCACATGATATCCTTTGTCTTATTTCCAGTAGCTGAAAAACTCTGAATTTCGCTACCTGCTTGCATAGGTACCACTATGGTGGAAAGCCCCTATGTGCTTCAGTTGAGTTGCAAGAACCTGACGTTTGTGCACTTTGTGGTGGTCGTTGGCACTATGAAATGCAACTTATGCCACCACTTCTGTATTTTCTGAAGCAGGGTGCTGAGTCTTTGACAGCCGTGAGCTCTGTGGAAGACATGAACTGGATGACTGTCATCATATATACATGTGCTACGGTGGGTGTCCTTTTATTTTTGCGTTGGATAAGTTTATTTGCTGGTTTCCCAAGCCTTCTCCCACATCAAGTGGGGGTGACTACATGAATTTTTAGTCGTTATTGTGCTTGATGGTGTGCGACATTACAATTTAAGAAAAGCAAGATCATGTCTTATTATTTCCTTTGAACACTTGCTGGCACTTCCTTTGCCCTTATAAGAATCTCCGCCCATGTAGTTTTTTGTACTTCTTCATTGGATCTCTACGTGGATGCCTCTGTAGATGTCGTAACTGTTAAAATGTAATAGGGATACTGGGCCAGTAGGGCCCAATAGGTCCATCTAGGACCTTTGGGGACTGGGCTTCAAGGGCCAATCCCCCCTCTTCCCAATGGCTATAGCAACTAGCCGTTGGGAGCAGCTCTCCCAACACCTTTGTTATTGTAATCTCTCTCACTCTCTCGTTTATAAAAACCTCTATAAATAGAGGAGTTATGTTAATAAAATTAGAGCTTTCTATGCTCTCTGTCTTTGGGATTGTTTGTGTTTGAGTTTGTGGATTACTTTGGCGAGATATTGATGATATTTTTGCACTAACTGCTCATGAAAAATATACTTCTCATATGTTTTAAGAAATTCCTTGAACATAATGTGGTTCTCAACCTCTTTTATCGACAGCCACTTGATTTTTACGTAGTTGACACTCTTTACACGGGCATAAAATCTTCCCATCCCTGTTTCCTTTTTCAGCAAACTGGATAAACTCAATAATTCCTTGAATATAAGCATCACTATGTCTTGGTTTAAGAATCCAACTTGTGTCCATGCTCATACCCATAATACGTCAACTAAAACAAAAAAAAGCAAAGCAAACTTTAATGGTTAAAGCTCAAATAAATATGCATATATACATAGTAGCAGTAATCACCTTTGGAGCCGTATAGAACTAAGCCACTAATCTGGATAATTCTCATACCACCAAAAGCAAATATAAAACACTACTTTGAGTGTGCCTTTCTTTTTTACCTTAGTCGAATTGCACCTGATTTTCTCATACATTGCAGCGCTTAAACAGAATACAAATTCCTTTTCTTTGTTAAGTGCAGAACTGTTCTGTGGGTACCTGTTCACAAGATCACAAAGGCCTGCAGTGGATTGTGGCAGAGGAGGCTACACTGGTTCAGTATGAAGAAGGTTTATTGAATGGCTCTGGTTCTTCCTGAATATTTCTTTCACCTTTTCCCCTTTTTCTTAAGGGAGATGCATTTAGTTTTATATACTTGTTAGCTCTTTTAAGTATGTTTAAGTAAATATTTATATTACTTGAATTGTTTTAGATTTTTTGGTATAATATACACAATGGAGGGTTCATTCATGTATGGTGCAAGAAGAATAGACAACTCATATTTGCTTGTTAGCTGATATCTTCTCAGCTGGAGGATGACATGGTTGCTTGTCTCGAATTCAAGGGTCTCCCGAACCCCAGAGCCTGCCCACAAAGAGAAGCAAAAAAAAAAAAAAAAGGTAAATAATTCGTTTCTGTGGGGTCACCCAAAACCAAGACCTAACTTAAGCCCAAATTTAGTGTGGGAACAACAATCTCAACTCGAGGTTTTATTGTGTGCCATCAGGGAGGGCTCAAGGTAAACCGTGTCAACCTGTCTCTGGATATCATATTTCTGCTTTCAAGTCTCAAATACAAATAAAAGAGAGAAGTGAAGGAGAACACGATATTATAAATAGGGTAAAACGAGAGACGGCGCACTTTTTATGCCTTCTGTCTATGATCAGGTGTAATTAATTATTTTAATCAGTCTAATATTCGATATGATTCATGTGATAATTAGCATATTTTTAAGTCCTACATTGGGCAGTTGCAGGTTTTGAAAATCTAGAGCCTCATGAACCACGAGATGGGTTGAAGCAAGTTGTAAAGCCTTTTCCTAAACCTGGCCTGCGGTTCCTTTGAGTTGTAAACCCCTTAAACCCACTCCATTGCCATATCTTCGTTCTTATAAAACAATGGTGAAGCCAAAGATAGATGCACACCCTTGACATTGAACTGATGATCTTCAACTTATGAACCGAGCCCCTAGTCAGGTGTCGTTGCTCAGTGTGCATCCCATTGCCATCTCTACCCCTTTGATAGTCCAAAGTCGACGATTTTGCATAGACTGTCAGCTGATTTGGAAGGGAACTTTCCCGTTGCAGGTGGTGAGTTCGATTCTTGGGGCATTCATGTGTATTACGCTTCCTCCTCTCTCTGTAACGAGAAAAGAAATACATTGTTCTTCACGTTTCTTCGGGAATGTCAATATGATTTATTGATGATACGAATGAGTAACAATCTTTGGATTTGCATATGCATGAGACACACACACACACACACACACACACACACACATATATATATGTATGTATATATAAACTGTCCCTTGGTGATAAGTTGATGATATGATTAATTTATAAAGTATTTCTTCAGGGGAGTCATGTAAGTTGTTGATGACAAGGACTGAATTAGGAGATAACTCGATTGATTGGCTTAAAAATAATGACAACTAACTACATTTCGAAATGTGGTAGTTGCTAGCTATGCTACGTCTGCGTGGTTCTGGATTGAGAATTAGTACAGAGAACTGGTTCACCAACTTCAAAAGCAAATATTATCTCAAAAGAAAACTTCTAAATAGAATTCTTTGAAAAGAATATTCACATTCTTTGTGAAGTAAACTAAACTCTCCTATCCAATAAAATACACATTTTTTGAGATGAGTTCTACGTACGCAACCTCAATAAATTAACTTGTTGGTGTGCAATTAAATATGCGCGTTCAGTTTTACTCTCAACTGATTCTGTATGAACTGTGTCAATAATAGACATGTATACAGAAAACAGTACAAAAGGTTATCGAAGTGTGACTGCTGTAAACTTGAAGTAACATGCTGAATGTCAGATGGAGGAAAACCCAAATTCATATAAAATATGTGAGCTTTACAGTGAAAGGTATGTCTACGTTCATTCATGGATGTTATATGCATTATGTGATCTAACCCATGCAGCCCCATGATCATTATTTTAGTGTGGTAAGCCCTTTTTAATGATGTGGTCCTTGGGAAGGTGCAGCTAGCCTGGATCCAAGAGGATGGACCATGTGGTATACATGTGCGGAACCTTCTTGGAGGGTCTTGATTGGCTATATATTCACTTAATTAGGAAATAGCTTCTTGGCTTATAGCTCATAAATGAACTTCCATTAATGAAAACGCGCATCATTAATGAGGTTGCAAACAGCAAACACTTTAATTATCACACACACACACAGAGTAGCTGAGGTTGCGAGACAAGGGCTCTAGGGAAACATAAGGGTATCTTGAAGTTTAGATCTCCTGGTGATTTGTAGACTGGAAAGTGGAAGAAAGACAAGTTATGATTTATTAGGAACTTGAAGAGATTTGAGCATGCTTGGAGTAATTATATGGACTCGAGTACTTGGGTTGAATTTCCAAGTGACCTGAAACTCATTTCTAGTTTGGCTAATAGGATCAATGATAAATTGATTTCTCAAGAAATATGATCCAATGTGGGGTCTATGACATACAGTTCTAAGCTAGACTTTGTGAAGAATAGCTCATTGATAATTAATATTTTCGTTTCATGTCTTTCCTTATACAAACACAAACAGTTCTTAATCGAGGTGTCTGATACATGGGAATTGATGCAAGCATATTGAAGAATACTGTGTGTGATCAAAGAGGATCCTATCATCCGATTAAATTAGATCCCGAGTTTAGAATTAGCGAAAGTCTTAATCGTCCCAAGGGACCCAATCGACCGTCTAAGATGTGATATGGGTGCCAGGCATGGTGGAGAGGCTCTGGCTGCCAGACAGTAATCAAGGGGTTGAACTCCCACGGGCATCGTCCACTTTACACAATCTTCAATCCGTTCAAACAGTCAAAATAAAACAGAACGTAATACAAGATTAGGTGGTTCTTCTGTCTTGGAGTCAAAATGATCTCTATTCAAGGAGAGAATTATAGAGTGCTGAGGAATTTGATTACAGAACTTCCCATTAAACTCTTTCCTTGATCGGGAGATAAGATTTCATCCTCTAGCTTCATCTGTTCACCATCTACCATGCTGATTCTCTCTATCACAAGATCGGCTGATGTACTGGTCTTACTGAATTCCTGCACCATCATCTTATCGGTTCGAAATATAACAGCAGCCACCGTTAACGTTGTGAAAGCTTCTCAATGCGCCCTCCTCTCTCTCTACTGGGTGCTTTGTTCAATAACAAAAAAACAACATTTGGTTCGGTTTATGGATTAACTTTGGATTCCTTGCAGGTCTATTCTTTTCCCAACGCAGAGCCGCGTGATTCTGACTTTGTCGTGTTGGCTTTATGCCACTAAGGGCGAGAAGAGACTATATTTTCTTGTTGATCGTCATCTAATTTCCTAAACCCAAATTACCCTAACCAGATCACCAGGCTTATATATATATATATATATATATATAAATCCGAGAGTGAGCACTATTGTAGTAGGGCAACTCCCAAGCGCCGTAATATGTCATCACTCTGTCCTCTTCCAACTGCTAAGCGGTTAGGGTTCGTCGATTCCCCATGAATATTGTCACAGTACAGTTAATCCACTGGTGGCACGCTTACAAGAAAATTTTTACTACAACGAGAGAAAGCTGTCTTATCTTCATTATTAAACACGAAAGCCATGCATGATGGATCTTCCTCACAATAGAGATCCCTTATTCATTCATAACTTCTCTCAACAACAATATTCGCTACATGTTCCATATTTTTATTCCTAGCTTACCTTTCGAGTAGGTATGCAGCTTACCTATCTCTCTGATTGTTGACATCTTAGTGCATGGAATCATTCAAATGACTGAATATTTCGTTGCTTGATGTCTTGATGCAAGGATGAAGATCTCTTGTAGTTTAATCATCTCCTTGCTTTGTGATGGTTCCTGTCCTATGAGAGGAGAGGACCGAATCAATGGCTTCTCTTACTTGAGCAATCTCGAGTGCTTTCCCACCTGAGCTTGGCCAGAACTCATCCGTGGATAAAACCTGCACTTCCATTGTCATTCAATTATGAGAATCTATAACCATTGAGGAGGTTTTTCGTTTCGCAAACGAGGAAGAAGAGCTTACGGGTTCATTACCTTTACTTGAAGCTGGAGAAACTTCACATAGTTGACTGCTTTCTCAAGCATGGTAACCAAATCAACCTGATTTATACAATGGGACCCAGATTTGTTATGGCCATACGAAAACAAAGCAACACCACAAAATTGAATCTTGAAAATGTTTTCAGAAATACACCTTCGTTCCATTCGGTACTAGATCCTGCAATATCTTCAGTCTCTCACTGATCCTTTCCCTACGGTGCTGCCAAGAAGATGCACTCATTCAAAATCTGCTGAAAAAGGGAGAATCACGATGAAACATAAGAATGAACATATTAGATGCATACCTTTGCAGCAATACTCTGTGGGTCCTTGGAAGGTGATGGATTTGTCTTAGGTTTCCTTGGTGAAGCGATGTCAGTACAGTGTCTCTTTGCTGTAGGAGACTCCACTACTTCACCACCCTAAAACAAATTTCGATGATCATCGATGCTCTTAAGTATGTCATACATTGAACTTGATAAAATCCTACATTCGATTATAATCAACTTACCACGTAGGGGCGTTTGCTGCAATTGGTTTGTGATTCTTGAACCCCAAACCTCTCAAAACAGTATTCACCATCATCAACCTCAGAGAGCAACTGGAACTGATCTACAGCACGAGAGCTATCCGCTTCGAGTTCACTACCCACTGAACTATAGCAACTAGATGTAGCTTCCATGCAGCATAACTCTACCACAGGACGAGAATTGGAGGCACCGGACCTTGCTGCTCTGACAACAGGATCATGCACCTCGTCGAAGGTCAGATACTCCAAATAGTCTTCCTGATTGAGCCTATGACCATCATTGGAGTAAAAACACTGGCTGAAATCAGGGTCCAAGTTGATGGTCGACCAATTCATCGCATCGATCATGAAATGAGCACTATTTACCGAATATGGATCACATATAGAAAAACTGCTAACAATATTCTTCGAACTATCAGCAAACTCGGACAACAATTTCGGGCTTTCCATACAGCCAAGTGAGGAACCATCAGTATTTTGAAGAGACTGACCTGTGAAAGGGAAACTGTGAAGTAGAGACGTGCCATTATGATTTAGCTCATGTGAGAGGTTAGACATGATAAAAAATCTTAGATATGCAAAAGGAGAGAATCCAAAGCAGACTTCGTAAACCGGTTATAATCTCAAGCTGTCTAGCATCATGACTTCGTTAAACTCTTTTGGAGAGAATCAGTAGGTACCCTTGTGCTTGAAAATATAATTAAGACGGGAGGAAGTAGCTGGGGGCTCTACAGAAGATGTCAAGACTCAAATCGGCGGAGGAGAAGGAAATGAGAGTGGAAGTATAAATCCAGGGAGACGCAAGAGGTAAGTAGCCTTTCAGTTTGATTCCACAATTAATTTACTAGTTATTTAAAAGACTTGGGTGTCAGATAATTTGTGCAAATTCAAAAATATAAGAGGCAGATCAGCAAAAAGCCCGCCGGCTGAGCCGGTTTCCACGTCTCAGATTCCTCACAGAGGGTAGATCTTTGCATTGCAGTCCCCCGGCCCACGTTGCTTTTTAAGATCCATCCACCCATGAAACTTCAATATATATGAAAGAATAGTTATTCTGGTAAGTCACAGTTTTGTCAGTTCTGTGCACTATTAAAGTCATTTGTCCTTTGTTAGTTAATTGATCACTAGGGATCTCAAATATCATGACGCATAATTCTGCTTA
The DNA here is from genome assembly GCA_036023115.1 of Brasenia schreberi. Lineage (NCBI taxonomy): Eukaryota > Viridiplantae > Streptophyta > Magnoliopsida > Nymphaeales > Cabombaceae > Brasenia > Brasenia schreberi. Next base: position 432,019 of record JAYKKT010000082.1, read on the forward strand.
AGATGTTACATATAGTAACTGCTCAATGCTGACAAGTTTATAACTATCTTCATCCTCCAACTGACTGCAAACTGATGATTATCATAGATCCATATGCACCAGCACTCAGAGCAACAGCTCACCTGGCAGGGCTGTAGACTCGCGTGAAGTTGGCCAAAAGTTCGACTCCTGCGGCTTGCATGCCCGGCTTGGGCCTCCCCTTGCAACCAAATAAAGAACAGATCCAGATATAGAAAATATACAGAAGGTTCAATGAGGGATAATGGAAAACGGTATGAAGACCATGCAGGTCATGCTCTGCTCCCTCTCAATGAGTTCCTTACACAGATTTCCCCACCTTGAAAATCAACTTTGTGGAACTTTTACTACATGATGGAGTCTAAAAGGAAACGATTGAGGGGCACACACACTACATATAAAAATTCAAATTCAAATACAAATAAAAAATATATATATAGAGAGAGGGAGAGTCTTAGTTGGATAATGATGTTTGGTAGATAATCTTTCACAAACATTTTCACCTTTCAACCTTTGAAATCGATGGTACAGATTTGAGTCAAATATATCATTGTATCTTTAAACTTTTATTTAATACATTTATCAAAGATGGGACGGTGGAAATGTTTGTGTAAGATTATGCACCAAACACAGTTATACAGCTAAGACTATAGAAAAAAGCACAGTTATATATATATATAACAGTAAGCAGCATGTCTTAAGTTTCTGCACCTAGAGCATTAGCTCAATGGCAGGCGCCTTGACACTGATGCTGATGGTGGAGAGTTCAAATTCCAGGGGTGCATGCGTGCATGTATGTGTTAGGCTTCGGCCAACTCTCGTGACTAAAGAAAAAAAGAAACAAAATTCCCAATTAGGTACTAGAAAAAAATCATCGTATATCTGCTGTGATACTCTTCAGGCAGAAAGAAAGATAACAGAGAGCGGGTTAGACCATACCCCATCCGTATGCTTGAGTGTTGAACTTAAGTTTTATAACCTAAAGAAGCTTATTTGCTGGCTGAGATGAGCATTGACAAGGAAATGAAAGGGAGCCCATACGAGATGATGCAGAGAACCCGGGGATATTTGTGCTTATCTTTTGACTTATGAATGACATGTTATATCCGTGACCTTTCTAGGTGGATAAACTCTAAATGTCGTGCAGTGGTGTCCGAGGAGAGAAAGTTTTAAGTAAAAATAAGACTATATTAGTGAGATATACACAATTGTTGACTTCAAGCCCGCTGTGTGTGGGGGATGTAGCCACACTATGTTGAAAGTGCCACACATTGTCTATGTATTTGTGTGTGTGTCTCTCTCTCTCTCTCTATATATATATATATATGTATATGTATATATGTCTTCTCATTTCAAAGAAAGAGACGTTTCTATGAAGTCCTAACACATTTTTCTCGGGCTTTAGCGACAGACAACGCATTAACCAAGGACTTGTGGATATGTATATGTTGCCAAGACTAAACTTGGGCATTCATGAAGCAAAGGGAATGAGACAACACGGCTGATTTTGAGTTTCTATTTCTACTTTAATTGACAATAGAAAAGGATACTTTTCTCTTCATTTATCGACTTACAGCCAATGAAGGCTCACTCAAGCAATGAAGACATGATCCTAAATGATCTTCCATTACCTTTATTTTTATAAATCATCCCTGACATTTCCTACCACGTTGTCATGGCATCACGAATCAAAGTCCAGCAGTCTCCTGGCTGATAACTTTCATTTTTACTTAAGATTCGTCGACGAACTAAAATAAGCCTCATCTGCGGCTAGGTAGAAAATGATAGCTGGGTGAGTCATTCAAAATGACTGATATCGAGGTTATGCTTAAAATCTGTCACCATATGTCAAATTTCTAACAAACAACAACCAAACCTTTGTTTCCGTGGACAAAGCAGAATGCTTATCGCTTTTCGCCTTTTTCTATTCCTCCTGGACAAACTAGGGCTACCCTTCATCAGACAAGATAGAAATGCATGAACAGCAGATAGCATTAGCATCTACAAGGTGAACCTCAAGGCCCAAAACTCTCCAGTTTAAACCTCGGAGTTGGTAGAAGAGACCTAAAAATTAGCGGACCATATGGTAGCTGCTTTTCAAGCAGGACAATTCACTGTTACTACACAAGTTTGACAAATCAAACAGGTTCAATTTGCACAAAATCTTTACTATTTTACTAGAAATAGCCAGATATGCTTATCACTTTCTAACAAATGTCAGTTTAAAACTACCAGGTATTTCAGAGCTTTTAAGGCCAATACCGAAAGCCGGAAGTAGAGCTTACGAAGCCAAATGTGATCTCAAGACACTTGTTGGTAGGGGGATATATATGTATATGTATATATGTATATATATATATATATATATATATATATATATATATATATATATATATATATATATATATATATATGCGTATGTGCACACACAGATCACTAGACAAGGAATTCGTCATGATAACTATGAAACCATCACTCGACTGAAGTTCGTGCACGGGTGATTAGTAGAAGATTCAATAAATATATGGCTACCCATTGTTGAAAGTCTAAGAGTATTTCTACTATGTCTAGTTTAAAACAAGAATGGTGCACTCAGGGTGTTAGCCCACCTGGTAGGTCTGGACTTGCGTGATATGTGGCACCAGTTCGACTCCCGGGGCTTGCATACCGGGCTTGGGCCTCCCTTTGTAACCAAATTATTTAATAAAAGAATGGTGTATGAGCTATAACAAAGGCTGACAAAATGAGGTTCGAGAACGGATTACCAGGTCCCGAGGCAAAGGCTCAAATCCCCGTACGCCCTGAACTCCCCCCATCAAGCCAATAAACAATTTCCAGCACTGCCATGGAAGCAATTGAAAGAAACAAGGATGTCAAACCAATCAAAGAAATTTACAACCCCCAACTACCGTTGTGATACTGATCTATCTACACCAGTCATAAAATAGTTCTTCAATCTTTTTTAGCATCATGCATGAGAGCGCCTAGTTAAAAACAGGCACGACTAAAATTGATCCACACACACAGAGAGAGATGTGTCAAGTCAAAGAAGGAAAAGCAATGGCTAAAAAGTATTGCCCCCTGAACTCCTCCAGTTTAAAAGCATAAGCCTCTGCTTTAACATTCTAATACAAGTCAAGAAGTACGAACCACCTCTTAGATTGACCGAACCATCGAAAAATGCTTACGGTTCATACTTGCAATTAAGCAGAACCATGAGCTTTATACGTGGTGCATGGAGCTAGTATGTTATCATCACTCGAAAGCATGAAGTATTTGAACATATACAGCTAATAAAACTTACGGGGTCTAAAAGAAAACAATCCATATCAGAACCTTGATCCCAACGTTTTCAATTAGCTAGTTAGCCATTTTAGTATTAGCATTGATAAATGTCAAAACACAAAGATCTCCATACTGCCATGAACATGGGTATTGATCGTGATATCCTCATAAAGGCTGTAGCTCCCCCTGGCCAGGTTTCCCTTGTGTGTGTGTGAGAGAGAGAGAGAGACCACACTTGGCCAACATCTGAACATGTAGAATAATACAGCATAGCAAACCATTGACTGAACTCGAAGGATGACCATATTTGTTGATGCATGTTCAGGCAATAACTCCATATAGCACATTGTGAACCTTGATGGAGCCATTGTGCTAATAATTTATTTTACGTGTTCTCCAGTTCCTGAAAGTTATACAAGCTTGAAGGGGCGCAGATCCTAGCCAGATCAACCCTTCGTTTACTAGAAATAACCCCATCGTGAAATCTTCACTTCAAATTTCAATCCGAAAGGGAATCATTTCATGAGCATTCCAAGAAAAGGCACAATGGAATTGATGGCTATCGGACAGTGAGGACCCAATAATGCATCTCTCTCTCTCTCTCTCTCTCTCTCTCGCTATATATATATATATAGCCACTAACTAAACGGAATAAATTGCATGGGTGAGTGCTCGAGCACTACGAACCTTCAAACCGTTTTGTCCAATATTTTGATGTTCTGGCGTTATCTCTTTGTCTCCATTGACCTCGAGCATTTGAAATTAGTGCTAACTTGGCTATCCCTGAGTGCTCGAGCACTACGAACCTTCAAACCGTTTTGTCCAATATTTTGATGTTCTGGCGGTATCTCTTTGTCTCCACTGACCTCGAGCATTTGAAATTAGTGCTAACTTGGCTACCTTTGATGTTCTGGCGTTATCTCTTTGTCTCCATTGACCTCGAGCATTTGAAATTAGTGCTTACTTGGCTATCCCATCTCTGTCAGTTTAAATGGCACTGACAGGCTTAGGCATCACTTAGTCAATCAAACGACCCTCCAAATCTTGAAACGACAACAATGATAACGTCTGTTACAACTTCCACAGTTTAAAACACTAACAACAGTAACAGCAGAAACTTCCAAATTTCCAAATTAATAAATAATTTGAATGAAAACTGCATTTCATCAGCATAAAAGTACCACAACGGTTGTAGAGATCTTTACTAATCCAAAGCAAAGTTTTTCAGATTCTGGTTAATTGCCAGCATGCGAAGGTAATCATTTATAGTGCTACATTGAATGCATGAAATGGATGTGTGCATTACTCTACAGACAAAAGGAATGATAAGAGCTGATTGAACCTTTTGTGAAGTGGATAAATTTCAGAGAGGAATTACCGACGAATAGGAGCGAGATTAGATAGAAAGGAATTTGTTAAGGAATTTGTGGTCTTTTCTCTCTCTCTCACACATATTTAGGAGAAGCACCAATTTAATCAAGGAAAAACAGCAGTCTATGGAAGAAGGGAAACAAAAGAATGTAACAGTCAAGGAACTTCCGAAAATGATTAATTGTCCAGAACTTAGTAAAAGGGGGTAATATAATTTCATAGTTTGAGTTTGTTTCTCATAAATATACGGTATTGCACAATTTCTTTCTGCAATTTAATCTAGCTGACAGATCAGGGAACCATAAGCCACCTTCCAGGCATCCAATATAGATTCTATAGCAAGTACGAGTAGTATAGAGTTCGGAAGGAACTACCTTAAGAGACAGGTAAAGAGTTTTCTCCTAGACCTGTAGGTTTAAAATTTGATACCCAATATATACCAGGAAAAATAAAAGAATACAGAAACCATATTTTCCTCTGGAAAGACTTTGCAATTGAATGAAAGTTTTGGATAGCTCATGAGAAGTGAAAGTCTGCCGATGATATCTTTTGTAGCCAAGAGCAGATCATCCTAGGCATGAAATATCATGAAGGATGAGAAGGAACAGAGCTAATAAGTGGATGTATAACTTACTACACGTAAATTCTAGCATGAACATTGGATGAACAAATATGAGAGAGAAGATCGTTTGAAACTTTTGTTGTGATACGTAATGGAAAAGGTAAAAGAAAAGAAAGGAGAGATAAAAACTATACTTTTCTATTACAACCAGAAAAAAAAACACTTTTCTACATTCATAAAAGATAACTATAAGTAACTCTATCCCATAGCTTTTAAGTTTAAGTTATAGTATTATACCCAAAACAGAAACTATTTGTTAACTATCTTACCATAACTCACATACATAACATCATCTAACATTACTCCCATAATGTGAAATATTCAATGTCAAGAGAAGCTTTAAACTGGCAATTTTTTTTATAAAGAATAGCTTCTAAGAATCCATCTACCATTTGATCGTTTATGAGACAATATTTGAGAAATTATTCTATCTACAATTGAATCATAATGCTATCTGCAATTGAATCATGAATAATATGATGACGGATCTCAATATGCTTTGTTTTTCTATGAAATGCTAGACTTTCACCATCAAAATAGCCCTCTTATTATCATAAAATATTTATGTTGCTTTAGTTTGTTTCACATACATATCTTCTAAACTTCTTCTTATCTATATTGCTTGACATGTTATTGTTAATATGGTAATATGTTTGGCTTATGATGATAATGTAATTTAAGTTTGTTTTTTTAAGTCAACAAAAATGGCTTTAGATCCGAGAACAAATATGGAATTGTTTGTACTTTTCTAGTCTATAATTGAACATGCTCAAATTATTTGTAAGTATCATTAATACAAATTTGACTTTTTTGACCAATAACGAGATAATTTCGGCAATTCAAACTTCCAAAATCTATCAAAAAACAATTTTGAGGGTCTAATCATTGAAAATAGGAAAACAACTGTTGAAATCCATCTCTACAACCCTTGTTGACGATCGTACTCTCATTTCTGATGGTTTTGAAATGACATACATTGTTGGCGATCATACTCTCATTTTTTAATGTTTCAAAATCGTCGGAAATAATTGGATACTTTTTTGGTGGTTTTAAGTCTTAAATTCGAAATCTATGAGTGTAAAACCATCGAAAATGTTGTTACATTTTTTATGATTATTAATATATATTTTTGCTGGAAATACTTTCTCTAATTAATTGATCAGTGATGACCCCAATGCCCTAGCATTACACGATTTTCCTCTCACACACGACTTGCGGTGAGAAACAACAATCTTCCCCCCTCTGACAAATCTTTCTCCGGTGATGACCCTGTGCAACAACGATTTCCCTATCTTACACCCGACCTATAGTGAGAAACAACAATCTTTCCCCTTTTCTGACAAATCTTTCTCCGATGATGACCCTGTGCAACAATCGTTTCTCTTTCTCTGGCAAGCCTTTCTTCGATGAACAACAATTATCTCTCCCTCCCTCTCCTTCTCTCTCATCCAACCTTCGGTGAGCAGTAACCATCTCTTCGGTGAGGACCCCATGTTGTTCGTCATCAACTCTATCTCTGAAAAGCAGCAAGTGTCTCTCTTTCTTTGTATCTCATACCAGCAAGCATCCCTCTTAGCTGATGATCCTGAATCACGGTTTCATGATCTGGGTTGAAATTTTGAAAACTTTATTTAGTCAACTATTATTTATTACTGTAGTTCTTTGTAAAGTTCAGTGGTAACTATGACATCCCAAAAGAATTAGCTCCACTTGCTCACATGAATTAAAAACAATTTGTCACTTTAAATCCATATGCAATTTCAGTTTATTATTGTGTGCGGCTATGTATTGGGGTTGTAGAATTTTATTGATAAAGGAATCAATTTCCAAAAGAGAAGAAATATCATAAACATTAAGACCATCTAGTTTTGTGGGAAATCCTTCCTTTTGTTCTTAGAATTTACATATTGCATACTTTTGCTATTCAAACATTGATGTGGTAAGTAAAACAATTGCAATGAAAGTCGTGCAACTAGTTGAGGTAATATTAGAAGGAACCAAAAGTTGGTTGCATCTTTACGTAGATCTAGATGAGTTTTTCTTCTTTTTCTTCGTTATGTTAGATTGTTGAATACTCTTATGTGATAACTATTTTCATAAAAAAATTGGAATATGTAGGATTTGGCTATTGCTTTCTTTGAAGGAACAAACCAAATCCACTGAAAAATATTTGGCGCTTATTTGATGTGAATTGTGGTTCAAAAACTTATGCGATTAAATTCTACGTCCAAAATATGTAATGTATTTTTACTGTTATTTGTTTGATTTTTAAGATAGAAGACCAACTAGTCACAATTTATGAAGGATAAGTTGTTTCAAAATTGTCATGTTTTAACACAAACTATGAGAATTGACTGAACAAATAATTTATGTTAAACATTACATACTATCTACTTATTTCAATTTGGATGTTATTTGAGATAAATTGTATTCAATAATAATTTTTCTATGTTTATATACATCACTCGAATATGCTTTAATGTATGATCTTCTTAGGAGAAACATAAAGAGAGATTAGATAACCGATATAAGTTGGATGTGTAAGCCGAGGACTCACAATGAACGTATGCAAGATAATGAATATAAAACTGACATTCTTGCATTTGTAGAGTATGATAGAAATAAAATAAAATTTTATTGCTCATGTTGAAAGTGTGATGGTAAGAGACTTTTTGACAAAGAAATGGTGAAGATGTGTGTTATGTGAAATGGGTATACGATGCACTATACAATATAGTGCTTTCATGGTGAGCTACCATGATGAATAGTTGTACGTAGAAGTGATATAGGTGACATGACAAACATGATCCAAGGTGCTTACGGCTACTATAAACCAGGAGTTCAAGGTGTCAATAGAGAATCTATGAGGAATATAAAGTATATGATAAGAAATACAAGACACTATAGCAATGATATAAAAAATACTCATTCTTATCTTGTGTCATCCACCTATTTGTAATTAAATGCATGCATAAGTTGTTGAACAAGTGCATCAATGATCTCTTGAAGATGTTTGGAGATGTTTCAACAAACAATCTGGCATTCATATTTCGGTATAATGTGAAGAAGTTATTAGCTGATTTGGATATTTATTACGTTAAAATAGATAAATGTTGTAAGGATCATTCTTTATAGAGGTGACCTTAAATATGGAGACAAATGTCTCAATTCACAATGTAATCTTTTGAGTTCGAAATTTACAAAAAGGATAACATTAAAAAGAATGCCCTTTATAAGAGAGTAAGGTATTTTGCATTGATATCAAGGCTATAATGGGTTGTTCACATCAAATAAGATAACCGAAGATATGATTTGACATGCTACAAGTAAAGATAATTCAGACAAAAGAGTCATCCTTAAGATTCACAAACATGAAGTTGTTTTGATAAGGTATATCCTTCTTTTGCCTATGAATCACGTAATGCAAGGCTTGAACTCTCTACTGATGGATTTAATCTATATAAGATTTTATCCAGTAATCATAGTTGTTGTCCAGTTTTGTTAATCTCTTATAACTTTCTTTTGTGGTTAGTTATGAAGCAAACATTTATTACAATGACTTTACTTATAAATGAACTGCAATCACCTACTCACAACATTGATTTTTATCTACAACCATTAATTGACGAGGTTTAAATTCTTTAGAATAATGGAGTCGTTACATTTGATACATAAAAGAAAGAAGTGTTTCAATTTCATTCAACTGTTCTATAGATTATTAATGATTTTTTCGTGTACTTAATGTTATCAAGTTAGAAAATTAAAAGATTCATGTATTGTTTTGTGTCATTCTAATACTTTAAGCATTCATTTGTCACGTAGTAGAAAGTGTGTATATATAGGTTATCAAAGGTTAATTACCTATGTATCATAGATGGAGATTTGATATCATAATGTTTAATAGGAGAACATGAGATGGTTATGCTTCAATTCGTTTGAATTGGTAAAAATGTATTACAACAATGAGAAGGTTATCAAAATATCGTATTTGGCAAAGGTTCATATAAAGATTATGGTGACGCTCTACTTAGATGAAAGAAGAAAATCATCTTCTTTACTCTGTCGTATTGAAAGACATTAAAGGCATATCATAATCTTGACATTATACATATTGAGAAAAAATATATATGATACGATTTTATCATTCTTTATATAAAAAGATGAGAAAATAAATGATAGTATCAAGTCTCACATGGACATGGAGAAATTATAATTAATGCATGTTTTGTATGAAAAAGAATGTGTATATGAAACTAATATGACGATCTTCTCATGTGCGACATGCCAACTCACAAAAGATGAGAAAGAATCTCCTGTACTTTGTAAGTCATCAAGTTAACTTATGAGATATCTTTAAATATATCTCAAAAGTGGAAGTTCATGAGCATAAAATTATGGGTTTGAAAAAGCCATGATTGTCATGTAATGATGCAACATCTCTTTTCAATAACGATGCAATGAAATATTCTTAAATATATAGCAATCACCTTTAAATATATAAAGACTATTGATATTAATACAATAAAAGCATTAGAGGAAGCAATTTCAAAGATTCTTTACAAATTAGAGATGTCCTAACCTTCTTTATTTTTTTATATTATAGTATACCTACCCATTTATCTACCTCAAGAGACATGACTTATTAGACCTATACAGTACCGAGTGATGTATCTAGTTGATAGTTTTTTGTTTATATTGAAAAATGATTCATTGCTAAAGCTTACTTCTAACTTTTTTACCAAATATATGAATGATGATAATGTGACAAAAATCACTAGGCCAATACCATTTGAAAATGGTCTAATTGGTAAATCTATAATTATATCTTTATGTACCAATTATATAAAAGAGGTATGTAGATTTATTTTATTCAACACACCAAGTATCAATGTCTTCATAATGTAAGTTTTTTATATTTTTATAACACTAAAATATTAGTTTAATTTTACTTGGTCAACCTAATTACCATTTTTGGTAGCATGCGCAAGAACATATTAAATGTGAAATATCAAGACTGATAATTAATCCAAGAAACACAACATGGCTAAATTGTTGATTGGTTTGATGATTATATAGGTATATCCTATGTTTGTTAATATATTGTGGTGTTTACATGATATATTTTATATACAGGAGTGACACAATTATGTGCATGTGTTTAGGTGTATACAAATGTTGATCTTAATGTTGATCTTTCCATTGAAGTACGTAACATTGGCATGGACCCTTTACCTTCAAATATTGAGCGATTTGATTCTTTTTCTATAATAGCTATAAGTTTGACTATACAACATTGCAAAGAATACACATCACTCAATAATGGTGTTATCATAAAGCAAGGAGATAAATTATTTATAAATTCTTATAGGATGTTATTAAAATTCAATTTATAAACATAGAAACGCCTATATTTTTCTTTAAGTATATTTGGTATGACATGGATAGAAGATGATATATGGATGAATTTAAATTGGCATTAATAAGTACATCTTCATATTCATATTATAGTGAACCACATATATTTTCACAACAAACATTATAAATGTGGTACATAAATAACCAAACTATACGAGATTGAAATATTGTTTGTCATTAGAAACCAAGAGATATTAATGAAATGTCAATTGAAAATTCAATGGAGGAGTTATTTCCTATAGGTGATATAGAACTTGATGATAATAACATCATTCATCGCATTGAAGATGATGCAAGTATTCATATACATATTTCAAAGAAAATCTTAAAAGAACTAATAGAAACTAAAAGTAAAAATATTAGTGAATTGTTATGTTCTTAAATTATATGTATATTACATTACTAACCTTTACTTATGATTGTATCTTTTTAGTTTATATCTTTTATGTCTACTTATTTCTAATGATATTGACATGCCTAGTTGTTTTGCACAAAGAATGCTACTACTACATCAACGAGCTCGAAGAAAAGGCAAGCAATGTTAGGGTAGCAATAAAAGACATCATCATGATCATGATGATGAAGATATACTATTTATGTTTGTCTTTTATTTAAGATTATATTTTTTATTACAAAACTGGCGTACTGCATTAATATGCACCAATGAAAGAGACTCACGTGCCACGAGGAAAAATAAAAAGAGATCAATAATTGATAAGGAAAAGAATATGTTGCAAATCAGAAAATATTATAAGAGAGAAGAAATTACAACAAAAAATGATTACGACATCTTTTACAAAATGATAAAGGAGTAAGGCTGTTTTAGGTTATTGTATGCCACAAGACAATGAGGTTTGGACCCTAAAGGTTTTGATCTTTAAAGAAATGGGTAATAATGGTTTGAAGTTGAACCATGCTCTTAAATGCTAATCATAACAGGATAATTATTGTCCTTTTTACGAGATATGGAGGGATGGTAATGTTGAAAAGTCTTTGATACTATTTGGGAGGAACTTGTGATAATATTCGTCATTTATTATGATTGCAATAATATACTATAGGATTATTACGTATTTAGATTTTTTTGTAGAAAAAGCTCATCCTTAAGTATTCAAAAACTTACGAACCTACCCCAGCTTACTTGATAAAGAAAATTTGTAAGAAGATCCTCCAAAAAAACTTTAAACAATTATATAAATGAAGTGTAGAGAAAGTACTTTAAGCCTTACTTCAATACAAAGCAACCTCCTCTTTAAGAGGGTCTTGTAATTGCTCTCTGTCTCCAATTGACAGAGATATCATGAGTTGTGGTTAAGTGATAAGAAGATATGAGAGGTATACAAAAATAAGGAGAACCGTGCAAAAATGCATACAAAGAGAATGGAGGATCTAAGTCTTTTATTAGTTATCAGTTTATTATGTTATATATAACTTTATTTACTATTTGAGTAGTTCATATCAATTTTTGTACTCTTTCTTATGAGACATTTTGTTATAAAAAAGAGAGTGTGAAAGATGACCCATCAATCACAACATTTGATGTGTTCTTTAACTACTATAAGGTTAAAAAATTAGATAATTTTTTATGATAAAACTAATAGAATATGTGTAAGAATATATTGAATGATTTTTATTCTATTATCTATTATATACATATCATAACATAGTATTTCACATAGTATTAGTTTGAGATACAATTTCAATTTGGCATCATTCATTAGAGTTGCAGTTCATCTTCTACATAAAGTTTTAAAAAAGTTACGGACCAAATACATTGGAATATCATAGGAGATTGGGATATGGAGTGCCCCATAGGACAAGGAGAGAGGGTGGTTCAAAGCATATTGAGGATCAAACTTGCACTAACTTCATCTATATGAAATCGAATGATGTCGCTAAGGGTGTCTTTAGTAACTGTTCTCAATCGTTTGTTACTCTACAACAAAGACTAAATGCTCAAGTATATCTCATATACTATAATGAATAAATAGTTGTATATATGTATCTATATTACTTTTTTTTATTATAACTTGATATATAGCATATAGTAAATTTATCTTTTAGTTCATATAGATGTGTCATATGGTGTGCGACTTAGTAAAATCTTTACAAGAACGATCACAGGTAATCATGTATGCTTGTTATGATCCCTTGATATTCTACCTGTGTGCTTGGAACTCTATATAACATTCTATCTATGTGATATGCTTCATACGAGAAGAGTTTTTTTATTGATTGCTTCAAATTTGTACTAGTAATTTTTGTGGAAATGTTGCTCGAGATGAAGCTTTTATTTAAATTTTAGAATTGAAGAGGGGTCACATGGATCTTCAGCATAGATAAACTCATGCATCTCATGTAAAAAATATTGAGCTCGAACTCAATATCAACATGTTATCTCTTCTACTTGAGCACATGACTTTGATTATGAAAACAAGAGAGCGACGCAAATGTACCCTGGGTAAATCTTTCTTCATGTTGAAAGTAACAGACAAAGTTTGTCTAGGTGAACTGTCATAGCAGTTTCACTCATCTTTAATTGATGCCGATCACTCCTTTTCCCTTAGATGCTCGCGCCAGAACAAATAGTCCCGTCGATACCTTGTTATTTGGCCATCTTAATGCAAGCAAGTCAATGGACAAAGAGGCCACTGAACCTGTCACTTGTATGAAGCGTTCACTGTTTCACGGTTTAGCACTACTAGAGGGTTCTCTGCATCCGCCCGCCAGTGGGGCAGCTTTTCTCCCCGAGACCCACCCCATGTAGGAGCGGGACAGGATGAGTACCGGTGGGTGGCTAGATAGAGCCATCCCCACGTTACACGTCGAGGAGATAACACACACGTAACGTCTTCAATCTAAGTGCTGAGAGAGAGAGCAACTACAGCACAACTACCAGACCCTAACACATAAAATTGACTCAAGTGGGACGTACAAGATTCGCCAGATAATTGCAATTTGTTTTGGCTATAAAATTTACGACGTCGAGGATTTGATCAAGACCCGCAAATCATGAACAACGATTCTCTCTCTCTCACACACATACGAGAGAGTTTGCACACCTCTATTAAGATGAATATAACGAAGAAGATGAGAAGGACTCGACAACTCCACTGGGAACCAGTTCACGTAACAACGATTAACTAAAGAAAAAGAGTCGGCAATTCCACTGGAAACCAGCTCGCGTAACAAGCAAAGGAAAAGTAGCAAAATAAAGGAAAACCACCGCGAACCATTCACAAGAAAAGCAGAGAGAGACCAGAAAAGGAAGATGATAATGGTCTCCACGAAAACAAGTGCAAGAAGGAAAACAAACATCTGTAACTCAGTGCCTCTTAGCTGCCGGCTCTTTCTGGGAGTTGAAGTAAACAGCAGCCACCGGAAGGCCCAACCCATACTGCGCCGCGAACCCCTTCGTGCTGAAGTTGGCGCGTGCGGCGGGCGCCCTCACCATGGTTGTCGGACCATGCTGCTGAAATACCACGAACACGTATCTGTGTATCCCGATGGGTGGCCGAGGTCCCATATATGGGAGAATCTCCCTCCCTGTTATCACCAAAGTCCACAACAAACCATTAATCTCTAACAAACCATTAATCTGTGTGTGTGATGAAAAGAGACTTCATTTAAGTTGGTGTAGAGGAAAAAGGAAGGCCAATTGCATGATATTGATGGCAACAAACGAGAAAACAGTAAAGCAAACCATCAAAGTTGATATGGAGGTGTTTGTTGCTCATCAAGGTCTTAATTCTTCCTGATTCCTATACAAAAGACCAAGAAAATATAGAGCTGCATACCTTGAGAAGGATCCGTGCCTCCTGGAATGTCAACGACGATCCTGCATATACATCAATCACCAACACTGATACCGTATAAACAAAAGGCTAGGTAATAAAATTAAGGAAAGTCATGAATTTAAAGAGAAAAAGAATCGTACCAGTGAACCCACTCACGCATGCTAGGTTCACTAGGGCTAGGAGCATCCGGGTCTGTCATGACCTACACAAGATAAACCAAACTAACTCGTGGTAACTCTACAATATGCCAAAACCTGATTTGCTTTCAACACAACACACGCTGTTTGAAACGACAGAATTCAATCTTGTTTCCCTTTACAGTTAGTGAGACAAGTGCATATACGAGCAACAAATTTCCACAAGAGGAAAGAGACGATTGAACCAAGCGCTTGTACATGAAGAAGCCACGTACCAAAGTATACATCTCATGAACACGACCAGCTATATTGACAGTTGGTGGATTAGTAGCAAGCGAGGGTTTAATGTCGCCGCCGTTAGTAACCTGCTTGTTGCCATAGCGCACGGTCATTTGCACACTCGGCACGAACATATCAATCACCTCGCCGACGACTCTTCCCACAACCAAAGGGTCCACAGACGAAGCCATCCTCTCACAACAACACAAAGAGAGAAGGGCGTTCCAAGTGGAGGCACAAACTTATAGAGATGCTTTGTGGCGAAACTGGCACTGAGAGGATAAAGGAACAAAAGCACTGCGTTGATAAAGAGGAGATGAGAGAGAAGGGCGTTCCAAGTGGAAGCACAAACTTATAGAGATGCCTTGTAGCGAAACAGGCACTGAGAGAGGATAAAGGAACAAAAGCACTGCGTTGATAAAGAGGGGATGAGAGAGAAGAAGTGATAAAAAGCAAAAAACTGCGGTAATAACAGATAAAGAGATGACGAGAGAATGCAGAGAATGAAGAACATGCAGAGGCGTGAGTCGTCACGTCTTCCATACATCGCACCATGTGGTGAGAGTTAACGGCAGCCGCTTTAAGGATGAACCTGAGCTTGTTGACACATGGTGCCCCTCATTTGGGGTTGCTTAATCATCAAGGATGTCTTTAGAAATAGCACAAATCATTTCGGCTCTCTCACAAAGAAAGCCGCCATCGCTAAAATGTTGTCAATACAATCTGTGTTATTGCTTCTTTGACAACGTTGAACCGCTCTCTTGTTCTCACAGAGAGAACAGCCTACTTCTTAGCAAACGAATAACTAAATAGTTTTAATTTCTTGCATTTAATTACGTTATATATATCGAATTTATTGAGTTTTTAAATCTAAATGAAAGGTTTTGTATATATTTGGCAATTTAACAACTATTCTTAGATTGTGTCGTCTTGTCTACTTATATCTCCACATACATATGGTATAATGAGGGTTAATAAGACATGCTATTATGATCTACGATTCCCTTGATGTAGGGTTCATGCACAAATACATCTGTAGGAAAATGAGATTTGGGGATGATTCTGCAAGTCGAAAGGTGCCCAAACTAGAAGGGACAACAACCAGGATAGTGTATGGTTAAGTGTTTCTTCCACTGATCATCCTGAATAGGATCAGTCCACACGATTTTGTCTTAATCAACTCAATGAGAAAACTGCAGGGAATTCGTTAGATTCTACTAGTGAGAGCTATAGCTTTCTTGACAGAGCAGTCAGACTGAAAAAAGAACCTCAAGTTGAAACTCATGCATGCGCGGGCCTGCATTGGGTAGGGGTACGCTAAGACCTGCTTGCATATAAAAAAGAATTAGTGACAAAGCAATGATATTGATGTTTTATGAAACCTATACACACTATTTGTTTTAGCACATCACTCTGGCGCATCAAAAGGAAACTATAGACTCCCACTGAAGAAAAAGAAAAGGAAATAATATACATAGCTTTTATGTATATTTATTTGGGGTGTTGATGGAACCATCAGTATCAAACTGTCCCTTTGGTTCGGTTCTAGATGTCTGACTATTTGATTCTAGGAAGGAAAAAAAACTTACAGTTTGGTTCACGATTTTAGGTGTTAGAACTTAACTGAATCAACACATTTTATATATATATATATATATATATATATATATATATATATATATATATATGTATGTATGTATGTATATGTATGTTGATAAGTTTATATATATGAGTTTTATAACCTTATATATAATGTGAATATATATATATATATATATATATATATATATATATATATATGTATGTATGTATGCATGTTGATAAGTTTATGTATATGAGTTTTATAACCTTATATATAATGTGAATATATATATATATGTATGTATGTATGCATGTTGATAAGTTTATGTATATGAGTTTTATAACCTTATATATAATATGAATATATATATTAGTGTATAAAGTTTATATATTTATATGGATTTAAATCTTGAGCCGACCCATCTAGTATGGGAAATGGCTTAGTTGTTGTTATATGGATTTAAATCTTGACAAGTTTATAAGTGTATGTATATGAGTTTTATAACCTCATATACCTATAAAATATGGACTATAGAATCAAATAATCTCATGATATAATATATTGTATTTAGCAAAACCCTTAAATAAGTAGAGTAATTGTTCAAATCCAAACCAAACCAGAACCGGCGGTTCAATTTGGTTCAGTTCTTGACATAGCACGGATTTAATTTGGTTCTCTAAAAATTGAGAAGTGAAACCAACAGTTTGGTTCGAGGTTACAACTGAATATGAGCTCTATAATCTTCGCTCGACTTTCCACAATGTTTGCCGAGCAGATCTGTCGATCGGTGCGGCGCCATAGGATTTGAGAGAAAACCAGAGATGGTGGACAGTGCATGCTATATTTTCATGAGGGCTGGCATGGACAATGAGAAAGGTATTTTTAACTTCATATGATTGTAGTGAACATCCAGTACTACATCCTCACAGTTTATGCATGTGTCGCTTCAACTGACCAAGTAGGTGCCTCAAAGAGCAGCATACAAAACGCCATTTATATGAGCGGGCTGAGCTCTTCAACAACACTGACTAAGTGCTAAGCATGCACTTGGTAACCACAGGGGTTGCAGAGAAAGGGCGTTGTGCTGCACCTGCGAGGACAAAATTAACGTCCACTGTCCTTTAGAGAAAAGGAGAGGTAACTTCCATCT
Source organism: Brasenia schreberi (assembly GCA_036023115.1). Classification (NCBI taxonomy): domain Eukaryota; kingdom Viridiplantae; phylum Streptophyta; class Magnoliopsida; order Nymphaeales; family Cabombaceae; genus Brasenia; species Brasenia schreberi. The sequence continues at coordinate 449,675 of JAYKKT010000082.1, forward strand.
GCCTCAAACAACTACAACAAAGATCAAAGGCAACGGATTGGGCCTTGCGGACAAGAGTAGAAGGGGCGAAAGGCTTCACGGGGGGGTGTTCATGGAACCACCAGAACCAAGTGGTTTGGTTCAGTTCCGTTCTAGCAGGAAATTAAAAAAAATTGGCAGTTGGGTTCTCTGTTTCAGTGTTGGAAAAGAGCAGAACTATTATATATATAATTTATATACATGTAGAAATAAATTTTTATAAGTTTATGTATATGAATTTTATAACATTATATAAATGTGAATATATATATATATATATGGAGAGAGAGAGAGAGAAATTAGCCCATGCACACACAAAGATTTCAATGGTTTGATCTTTAAGATCAACAATTGAGATCTTTAAATAAAAAAGTAAATAATACATGCTCTATATATATACATGTAGATGTAAAGCTTTATAGGTTTATGCATATGAGCTTTATAACATTATATACATATAAAATGTGAATATACCTGTACTATACATATGTGTATAAAGTTTATATAGTTATATGGATTTAAGTCTTAACAAGTTTATAAGTTTATATATATGACTTTTATAACCTTATACATCTAAAATATGGACTGTAGATCCAAATAATCAGATGATATAATACATTCTATTTAGCAACACCCATAAATAAGTAGAACCATGGTTAAGAACTGAACCAAACTAGAACTGGCGGTTCAGTTTGGTTTGGTTCTAGACATAGCACGGTTCTGTTCGAGGTTGAGGCTAGAACTGTACCAAACCAAACAGTGAACGCCCCTAGCTTCACCCAACAAAGCATTGGCCTCTCAACAATAACGAGGGGCCACGACTGCAACGTGTGGTTGGAAATGTCTTCCCGGCTACATCACTCACTTAACATGTATATATATTATATATATATATACATATATACATATATATATATGTATATATATATATATATATATATATATATATATATATATATATATATGAAATGTCTACCCGACTACATGGCTCATATATATATATATATATATATATATATATATATATATATATATATATATATATATAGATGTGGTTTAATCTGCCTTTTACATATGTATCGTTATGCCACATTTACTTATTCATGCTTCTATTCAATCGCAAGATCTGTTTGGTTATATATGTTTTATGTCATTCCTTGCTTTGCCAGTGTTTTGAGAACTCTCTACGGTAGTTTATCAATGCAACTGTCATAAAAGGGTGTTAGAAACAAGCAAATAAGTAAAAGCTGGTTAGGAACCATCACTCATGGATCCTTGAAAGTTGAATTGATGGCGTTGCACAGGTAGACGGTTCAGAAGCACAAACAAAATCATGGATACTGACTCCATAAGCTTTAAAAGAAAAAGAAAAGAGAAAGACAAAATGTTTACGTGGTTGGGCGGAGATGCCTATTTCACACAAAAAAATCACCATCAAGAACGGAGGCAAAGTGGGTGTAAGATCACTCATGGTGGGGGATTGACTCACGCGTGCCTGCAACGACACTCACCAGGGCTAGGATTGGTGGTGTTCGTGGTCACCTTATTTCGTAAGTAGGTTTATACCTCCACATTTGGTTTTGTATTTGGGAACTGAACGGAGGCAAGGAGATGGATCACGCACGTGTGTGGGCGCTTGGCAAGGGATGTTGATCTCCTGTGAAATCCTCCCTTACGCAAGGGAAAACTGGTCGTGCCGGTCATGTCGAAAAGGAGAGAAGAAGCTACGGACACTATCTTCTACACAGGGTAGAAGGGAGAAACAGATACAATGTAGAGCATCACACGAGGATATATCATATGCACTAATTCAGGATTGTAAAAGTCGCTCCGCAGCTAGCAATTATGATAAAATTTCAATACGTAATTCAAAAAATTTAGAATTTTTGGTGGGGCGACTGCCCCACTGTGGATCCGCCACTGCTTCTCATTTAAAATTTTAGGAGGGGCCATTGCCCAAAGAGGCCCTGTGTCACCGGAGTCCTACCGTGCACCTGCTAGACAACGGCTGCCTTGTGAGACCCCAGTGATGGTAGGGAACCCGTGTTCCCTTTAGTACATTTCCTCTCCGATCGTGCACTCCAGCCTGAAACACTACTATCTCTCTGATAGGTCTGACCATGATTCACCTGGGTTTTACGTGGATTTGAATATGCAACACTTAAATGGCCTACCACGAACCGGATTGTTGCCAAAACACGATCAACCGAGGCCTAATGTGCTTGATTTCGGGAAGAAAACCAGATCGACAGGACTGATCTCTGCCAAAAGCTTTTGCCTGCGATTTGCTTCAATTTGTACACGAACAGATCTCCTCCCAGGCTTTAATGACGTCCTTACGAAGCTCACAAGGCTCCCAACCAGTAGACTGAGTCAGATCTGGTGCGGTACAAGCCAAACATGCAGAAAACGGACACCGGGCAGCAGTATTCGACAAATCGGTTTGCTGTGGACCCTAGACTCTTAGCAATGGTTCTTTTTCATGAAAACCACCGTCGGACACTATCAATTTAAAGACTCTAATACCAAACTACCACCGGAACCCACTAGACACCTGCGAGACAACGAGACCCTGATGACGGTTGTCATTGTACCAATGATGTACTTGTTTTATCTTATATATTTTCTATGATATCCTTATTTTTTATATATTCTTTTTAATGTGATCACTTTTATACCTTCCTCTTAGGTGAAGTTCTACCTCTGGTGAGAAAAGATGGATGCATTGCAAATAACGTTAGGATTCAACATTAACTTCACATAACATCCACTGTAGTTCGCTCATAATTTTTTTCGGCAACATTCATTTTGTGCATCTCAGTTACAAGTTTGGCTGTCACATAAATACAAATAATCAACCAGAAACTGACAACACTTACCAATGCAATCTCTCTCTCTCTCTCTCTCTCTCTCTCTCTCTCTCTCTCTCTCTCTCTCTCTCTCTCTCTCGTTCCAAACCCGTTCCACCAAAACTTGAAACTAAAACCAAACCAGCACTCATGTCATTGTTCATGTTTGTTCCTTCCAGTTTCGGTCCAGCTGCAAGGGTCACTCTGGTTTGCTTGAGGGCCATTAATTTCGGTTCTCTTGGTGGAATCGGAACAGAACAGTGGAGTTTTCTGGTTTGGATTCCAGTTATGGTTGAGCCCGTCCCAGTTCTCGCCGGTTTCAAGACCCGTTAAAATATATCCAAGATCACTCTTATATGAATCCGGATACTGATACAACCTCCAAATCCAAAACACAGCAATCTAACTAAACCAAATACTACAAAACTCCATATCAACCATTCTCAAACATACAACCATTCACACAAAAATGCATTGTTTATTGAAGCATGTGCATACACGAGAACTCTAATCCGTCGCCATGCACGGAATCTCCATGCTGAAACGTGTATTGTTTCCTCCTGCCAGGAAGAAATTCACCCAAAAGAGGGAGGTTATGACTAATGGATTGGCACTGACCTTGGTCACATCCCTTCCATGCTAGGAAATGCTCACGTCCCCTGTTGCGGCCTGGATTTTGTTGATGGCTTTGCACGGCTCCGCACCAACCACATCTCATCTAAGATGACCTTTAAACCTATGATACTTCTCTATATTTTCTTGGAAACGAAGCAAGTATGAGCTGCTAATTGCTAATATGATAGTTGAAATTATATTGCAGAAAAAACCAGGGCTGTCCTCGCTAGGAGGTCAACTGATCATCAAGGGTCACCAGTTAGATATTCAGAGTAGACATGGCAGGTTCGGAATCAGTCCGGCAGTTCAAACCAGAATCACTGGTGATAACCGGCAGCGGCCGAACCAACACCTGTACCCCCTATCCATTTAGGGTTCATGATCTCTAGAAACCGTCTTGGAACTGAAACAGGAACTGACCGTTCCAAATCATCATTATGCTTTAAATATTTTTTTCAATCTCTTATCACAAATAGATTGCAGTTGGTGAGAAGTTTGACTCCAAGAGAGTGTTGGCCTGAACCATGACTTTGAGGTAGACATGGTTTTGGTCCTGGTTTTGGATCCGTTAGCTCAAAGATGATTTTATGATATAATGATGTCTATTTGTCACCAACTCAGTAACCAAAACCAGGACCAAAACCATTTCGAATCCAACAGTTTCAAAACTAAAATTGGAATCAATCCTAAGACGTTCGTTTGTGGTTCAGGTTAGCCAAATCTGTTTGAATTTAACTAAAAGCTTTCTAAGCCACAAAATGGAAAAACTAATTCCCTAAACAACAAAAGCCCAAGGAAGAAAAAAAAAAGTAGACCTGGATCGACCTGAACCTGTGTAATATGAATCCTCCTACTTGCATTCACTTGATGGCATCAAATTGACTGGTTTCATAGGTGCATTTAACTGGTTGGATGTGGACCAGGCCCATTCATGGCTCTTTAATGGTCGAATTGATTTACTCACAAGAGTTGGCTTGCACCACCTTTCATAGCAGTGAGGTGATAATGAGCCATGAAAGGGTCCCCAATTCTTTTCCTTTTACTTGTTCCAGAGCAACAACAATGAGAGAGCTTTGGGAGTATGCTTTAGATCAAAATTTTAGAGTTGTCACTAATTAGCACACTTCCATGAGCTTAACCGACCCGAAACTGAACCGATTATGTTCATGTTCAGCTCGGTTTGCACGTAAAGATCATTTCATTCACGAGTACCTTCTCCATCCCCAAAGAACCATCTCCTGTAATTTCTTCTTCTCCATTGGTTTTCCAAATTTCAGGTGGGGAGAGGCTGACCACCTTGACTGAATGTAGATCCGTCGCTGAGTTAGGGATGACCGAACCGAGCTGTACCTCTTGAATGCCGTATCTTGCCAAGATCAACAGCACCCAAAAGCAAATCTAATCAAAGGTTTCCAATTATTTCAATGATGGGCAGCTGTTTATGTCACTCATCTGCAACACCTACGGCACCTCAAAGAATGGCAGGATCCATGGCTAAATGGGGACGTCTAGTTTTTGCTATTCCCAGGTATCAAACTCACGACCTTTAATTGCATCAAGAGCTTAGGCTCATCGGCAGGGCGCTCTAACACCGTTGCTGCTGGTAAAGAGTTCGACTACGAGAGAGTGCATGTGTGGGTCTGTGTTGGGCTTCAGCATCCTCTTATGACCTTTAATTTAGGAGTCTACTCCTAGAATATTTGCTCCTAAAATGTGTGACAAAGAACAATAAATTATATTTAATTATATGTCATGCAAGGCCACGATAGAGCTAGCCTCGTCTACTAGCTTCTGTGATGAACACAAAATGGGATGCTCCAACAAGATCTTAAGGGAGCATAAATTACGGGATTTGCTTCACTAAAAGATGGATTTGATGCTTTCTATTTTTCATGATCAAGAAAAGCGAGGGAGATATGATGCTCCCTAGCTCTGTCATCTACTAATAGTCCATAAAAAAATGGTTTATATTTTATTGGTTCTTAGAACATCCAACAGGGGTTTACACTTTCTTTTTTTTTCCTGTTTTGAATAGGCCCGGTGGGGTTAGCACCAGACATGACCGGCTTTGGTTAACGTGGAATTAAATTGGGATCGGGCTGGTTTTAGTTTTGGTTCCTTTACATTTTAAACTCTTTAAAATTGAAAAGTTATTTAAAAAATTTATATTTTACTAGATTTTGAAAATATTAAAAGAGGTAGAGGACGACCACAAAAGTGTTGGAAAGAGAAACAATAAAGAATCATCTAGTTTATTGTGAGTTGAATCAGAATATATTTTTATTTTATAATTTTGTTCTTTATTTTCTGAGAATTAAATACAGAATCAGAAACTATTATAAAATTTGGAACAACCCTGTTTCTGTGAATCAGAAGCTCAGAAAAACAGCAATATCTCAGCACTCAGTCATCCAATTTCGATAAAATTTGTTGTGTTAGAAAGATACGGATGTTAGGTTTCCAAAGAATCAAATTTCATCCAATTTCATTCAGTGGTTGAAGAGATATGGGCAAAAGAACAGAGGTCTATTACTAAATGTTTTGTTTCAGTAAAACACAATCTGGATTTTGGATAAACTTCACGGATCTAATTGGCTAGGCAAAAGTTCATAAAAATTCCTCAAAATTTTATCTAAGAACGTCTAACATGTCACATGATAGGACTTTGTGGAAACAAAGAATCCATGTAGGTGTGATATGAGAAAAGGCTTAGTTGTTGTTATTGTATTAAAAAATTATAAAATTGACTGTTCCAAACTACCGATTATGATTTTGGTTCGGGCATGGTTCTAAAGAATCATATATCTTAATAAGTTTTAAAATCTATGCTAAATAAATTGGATAGTCTTTTTTGGGTTACAAAAGTCAAATATACGCCTTGAGTATCAAACTCATCGCCTCTTTATTGAGCTGTGATGCTCTTCATGCTTAAAAAAATAGGATACACTGAAAGACATAAGACACAATCACAATTAGGGGTGTGCATCGGTTGGTTCAGTTCAATAACTGAACCAAAACCGAATAACCTTTGGCTTTCAAAACTGAGCCCAAACCAAAATGTATAAGTAACCAAACTGAAATATTTTGGTTTCGCTTCGCTTCTGTTATTTGTTTTGCCCTCTATGGCTGAATTCTATAAAGATATGTGAATGTATATGTATAGATGTGTATATAAGTATGGATATATATAAATATCCACTATATCTATATCTATATATACGTAATATATATAGTGTGGGTGTGGGTGTGGGTGTGAGTGTGGGTGTGGGTGTGGGTGCGTGTTAGGCTTTGGCTTCCTCATGTAACAAAAAAATAAAAGCCCTAACCAACTAATTCGAACTGCTGACGTCATTGCTGGCATTTGTAAGCACTAGATATGCCCATCTTCTCAATCAGAGCATGCAATCGATGCCGCCAAAATGCATGTCCTCGAACGTACAAGCACTGACTCAGACTCAATCAATACCTGGGTCAGTCAAGCTCTTCACATGCAACCCGCTGTGGGTGCCATCCCCCACACATACACGTGACCCACCTGACCCTCCCTCACCACACATGTTCCTTTAGTACCAAACACCCACATGCTTCGTTCCCAAACGACACGAGCACCTGCAGATTTCACTCAGTTCCAAGCATTTTCATGGTTGGTTTGCCCACATACAAGAATAATCCATTTTCATGGATTTTCAGCTCGTTTACAATAAGCCCATGGAGTTCGACTTCAAAAAAGGGCATCGCCCTCGTATTTCAAAGAGAAAAGGTTTTAAATATTTTTTTTAAATATCTTATTCCACTCCAACCTCAAAGAAAATGGATTATTCTTGTATTTAAAAAAAAGTTCTGAAATTAATGTCAATTCATTCTAAGACCAGAATCGAAACCACCTTCAAATCGAAGGTTTTCACTCAGTTCCAAGCATTTTCATGGTTGGTTTGCTATAAACAGAATAAGCCCATGGATTTTCAGCTCGTTTACAATAAGCCCATGGAGTTCGACTCCAAAAAAGGGCATCGCCCTCGTATTTCAAAGAGAAAAGGTTTTAAATATTTTTTTTAAATATCTTATTCCACTCCAACCTCAAAGAAAATGGATTATTCTTGTATTTAAAAAAAAATTCTGAAATTAATGTCAATTCATTCTAAGACCAGAATCGAAACCACCTTCAAATCGAAGGTTTTCACTCGGTTCCAAGCATTTTCATGGTTGGTTTGCTATAAACAGAATAAGCCCATGGATTTTCAGCTCGTTTACAATAAGCCCATGGAGTTCGACTCCAAAAAAGGGCATCGCCCTCGTATTTCAAAGAGAAAAGGTTTTAAATATTTTTTTTAAATATCTTATTCCACTCCAACCTCAAAGAAAATGGATTATTCTTGTATTTAAAAAAAAGTTCTGAAATTAATGTCAATTCATTCTAAGACCAGAATCGAAACCACCTTCAAATTGAAGGTTTTGAAACGGGCCGTTTTGGTTTATCCGAAACCGAACATGTCTACTTATACAAACATCAATCCAAATGAGCTAACACGAACTTGAATAATTATCATCTAAGTTGTTTTTAAGTTGATTCTGATGCAAATTCTACTGTCAAAGTGATGGCTGTTCAACCAGTTAGGCTAAGCGGCGTGTTTATGTGTATATGCAATCGAAAACTCGAAGAACTCGGGACAAACCAAAGTGAACCAAAACACGAGCAACTTGCCTTGCTTTCTATTGTAGCCGCATTGGACCACCACCACTCACAACCGTCGACGATCACTCGAAGCTTAGATTGCAATCGATGCATTTACTGTCTTTTGGTTTTTATGATCGTCATCTTTCACATATTCTCTGCGCACTCTCTCTCTCTCAGATAATCATACCTTTTTACTATTCATAGATGCCCTTGAATCACTACCATTGGTGAGAGAGAGAGAGAAGAGAAGAGAAGAGAAGAGAAGAGAAGGTGGGAGCTCTATAAATAAGCTGCTCAGATGAATGCAAAGCGTGCAAGCAAGCATACGCGATTGAGTTGGTCAAGTCGAAGTGGAAGAGTGATTTTCTCTTTGGTTTTGCTGTTTCCTCGAATTCGCTTGGTGCAGGTCGGGAATGGTTTTCCCTGGGGTTAATTTTCTCGCGAAAACTATTTGAGAGGGAGATCTTTTCCCGCTTGCATCGAGTGAACTGGAGGTGGCAGCAAGAATTTGTTGCCTCTGATCGCGCGGTTGGCGATGATGACTCCCGATTTCTCCCCCCTTTGCCATCCTTCAGGTGGGATTTGATTTCCTATCCAAGTATTGTTCTTAGTCATTCCTTGCCTCCTTTTGCTCTCTCTGTTTCGTTGCAGTGCGTTGGCCTCTGTTTGGATTGTTGCTGCAAACACGAGCCTTGTGACAATGATGGTTCAGAATCTTAAAGCAAAAGAAGAGATTAAAAGAGGAAAGAGGAAGTCATTGCTGCCAATTCATAGCCACCGCAACTTATGCCCCAAATAGAAAAGTTTCTTGGAGTTTGACGATACCGAATTTGAGGTCCGGTTGGTGCTCATGGAATCCTTTTCCCTCCAAACAGAAGCAAATACTTTCAGGTGAAATTGTAAGAGGGTGGGAGTTTGTTCACTTCAGTTAATGGCAACCCAGGAATTTTCTGCAGTTCATTTTGCTCTTGGATCTTCAACACTTGCTCTTTGTTTTCTCCCTCAAGATGACAGTATGCCCAGGAATTGGGAGTTCATTTTTCACCTTGTATATTTAATTCATTTTATTCCCTAGATGACAGCATGCCCAGGAACTGGCTGTTCATCTCTCTCTCTCTCATGATTATATAACAAGCTTCAACTCCCCATTAGAGATCTCATGCCATTTTATTGTTAGGTTCTTTCTTCTAAAAGAGTTTCCCTGTACTAACCAATCGACATCCTAAATTGATGTCATGGCGAAAAGAGTGGTCCAACTAAGAGGAGGGTTTCTCCGGAACTGTTTTTCCCGCAAATAAAGAGGTTGATCCCACCACACCTGAGGAAAAGTTTCTCACAGATGCATTTTCCCATGAAGCTGAAAGAATTTCCAGTAACCGGACCGTTTGTGCGATGGATGCTAAGCACATCAGGTACTTGAAAACCATGCTTTATTCAGTGAGTTACTTACTAACAGATGAAATCTGATTTCCTGTGTTCTCTTTCCATTAATCACAAGGAACTCATGAATACATTGCTGACAATCATCAAATAATTAAAACTGTTCCGTGTCAAATCGCATACATATTGATCTTATTATCTCAAAGAATTAAGGGTACATCTCTCTCTCTCTCTCTCTCTCTCTCTCTCTCTCTCTCTGAACAATAACAGCCTCATAGGCTTCAATGATAGATTTGCCAGCCACAATTGCCGGATGAAAAGAACCATGACGTTCCACTGTGATCAACCAGCAAGGACAAGAAATATGAATTCACTTCGATGGCAAAGCGGCAATAGCAACTCCAAACAATGAGCACCCAAAAGCAATCAAGGATTAGCATATCCAGCATGCATTCCCGATACTTTTTGTGACAGGACATCAACTGTCTCATCCACATTCTCGTCAATGGCTTCTTCCTGCAAACCAGAGCCCTTCTATTCAGGTTCAGCTCATGGTATGTATAAGCATCGAGGAAAATGTGACGCAGTTAGGCATTTACAAAGGTATTTGGTTGGAGTCATTTAAATCATATGAATCTGATAGGCTATAAATTTGTATTGTTTCCTGCAGTGGAACATGCTCGTCTTTGTCTGTATAAGCTTCACTAAATACCACCTAAGAGAATGACTAAAACAACTGAATTTTCTATTTGAAATTTGATCAACAATACCATCAGGGTTCTCCTGTCCACATGTCGTGAATGACCAAGCTGATGCACCAAGATGACAACTCTTAGTCAAATAATGGCACAAATCAAAGGTTTTGAAGTCTCAAAATAACCAGTTTCTCAAAGGATGAGGAAGATCTAAATTTTCATCTTATGCCAAATGCAGATCATTTGCTCTGAAAATTGGTATCGACTTCCTGGAAACATGAATTTACGAACCTCTGGTTCTTTCTTGGGATTTACAGTCACTCACTTGGATGCACTGATGCTAGCACTCTTCAGCAAGATCCTACCGGTATGTTTCGCATTTGATTTTGCCACTTTTCCATCTCTGTACCTTCATAGGGCCCTGAATCATTCTCTGGTGTTGTTTGATCATCAGATTCAGAGGGCAGATCGTTTTGAATGCAGGTACCATCTGGAACCCTATCTCTAGGAGAAGCACGGAGAGAATTGTAAAAAGCACACGGGGGTAACATAACAGAAGAACAATTCTTTTTATTAAGATTTGCAGTTACCGAGGTAATGAAGCATGCTGCCTTAGTTGGGGAATTCCTCTCTCACCCTTGCCATAATGCTCCTCTAAATGAGCGAATTGCCCCTTGAATCGGTCCACGCCACTATCATGACAAAAAGAGAAACGTATGCATAGCTCAACTTTAAACTGGAAATGCACAAATGACGCAAGAATTTTAAATACTGGACAAATAGAAGAACACACTAGAGGAGTAGATATCGCCATTGAAATGCACAACTCCACTTTACACGGGACGGCGGTGAATATGGTGTAAACAACACACTAGCTTTGAGCAGAAATTGTGGAAAATATAGAAGAACCAAAAGCATGCATGAGGCAGCATCAACGTAGTCAAGAAATTCAAATAATCCGTGTGGATAAATTTTAGTCTTTCACTCAGTTTCAAGTAACAACCCTGCATAGCCACCATGAAGGGTTATCCATCCGATGTCAAAGGGGTTTTCCAATTCCCTAGTGCCATAAAGGAATCCTACCTAGTGGCAACTTAAAGAACTGAATCCCCAGCCAGATGATTTGGAATATTCTATCAGCAATGAGCAGGTGGAAGAATCTAAAAGGCAAAACTCCAGTATCATATTCAAGAGCCGAAGAATGAAGCAAATTGACTTACATCGATGCTAAGATGACATCATCAAGTTGACCTCATTCGAATAAAATTTAATTCCACAGAAATGAGAAGGGCACTGACCTTGGATACATGAAACTAGTTTGCTCTCCACCACGAAGATACTCCTGAAGCATGAGGATAATACTCTAAGATCTGTATTAAGAGAAAGCCATTGTAAATGAGCAGAAGCATTTTGGCTAATCAAGCACATAGACGGCAGCTAGGTATATATCCTAGGTCATGCATTTCAATACCTCCCTGTAAATCAACTCTCTGACATCATCTGTCGCCAACTTTCTTCTTTCAAACTCAAACTCTAGCTTGGAGATTGGTTGAGTAGAAGGTTCGCGTTCCACATTTGATAATCCATTGAAATATGGATCTTCCAATGCCTTAAAAATCAGATAGAAGAACATTACAAAGGAAATTCTAGGATGGTTACAATATGGAACTCAACCATCGGCAATGTGGTTCAGTAAGGCTATCATAAATTCATGAATCTCACCTCTGCAGCTGTTGGCCGGTCTTTTGGGTCAAATGCAAGCAAGCGTTCAAGCAAACTAAGAGCCAAGGGATCAACATTAGGACACTTCTGCGTGAAAGGAAACGGTGGTTTTTTATTCATATTGCTGAGGTACTTTCTCACCTTTTCATTCCTAATCTGCAGTTATCGAATAACAAGTTGCAGAGAACAGAACTATATCGAGAGAAAACTGGAAAGAACTTTTCTTCCTCAAAACAAGAACTGTTGATAAAATAAAACAAGCAGAGACTCCATTTTTATATCCATAACATACACAAAGGCACTTTATCTTGAATATGTTTTGTTAACTCATCAAAGTATGGACTTAAAGTTGATTCTTGATATAACCCAATATTAACTTCAAAGAAGTCTATCATTCTTTTATGAGTACTCACACATATTTTTGCACCATCGTACATGTCTTTTATAAGGTTAATTTATATCAATGGGATACCTTTTTTTTTCAAAGTTCTTCAAAGAACCTCCCTAAGTACTCTATCATAAGCTTTTTCTGAAGGTCTTTCTTTTTTACTCTAAAATGTTCCATAAGACGTCTCAAAAGGTGAATCGCTTTGACAATAGATTTACCTGGCATGAATCCAAATTGGTTCTCTGTTGTACTGATACTTGTCTTAACCTATATTCGATAATTCTTTCCCGCAATTTCATAGTATGGCTCATTAACTTGATACCTTGATAATTTGCACAATTCTGAATGTCTCTCTTGTTCTTATATATGGGTATAAGTATACGCTCTCTTTTCCTCGGGTATTTTTTGGTTTCTCCATATTTCATTAAATAGTATTGTGAGCCAAGTGATTCATATTTCTCGTAGTATTTTTCAAACTTTTATAGGAATATTGTCTGGTCCTACCGATTTACCACCCTTTATATGTTTAAGAGCATCTTTGACTTTATTCTTTTGAATATATCGGTAGAAATTGTGGTTTATATACTTTTCTAATTTGACTAACTCTCCTAAGCTAATACTAATATCTTTATTTTTATTAAAAAGCTTATAAAAATAGTTTTCTATCTATTTCTTATATCATCATTTGCTAGTAGAATTTTTTCATCCTCGTGTTTGATGCATCTAACATAATTAAGATCTTTAGTTTTCTTATCTCTAGCCCTAACTATCCTAAAAATATCTCTTTCACCCTCTTTTGAATTGAGTTTTTTATATAAATCCTCTCAAATTTTAGTTTTTGCTTTACTGACAACCTTTTTCGCTTCCTTCTTTGCTTTCTTATAAGCCTCTAAAGTTTCACTAGTTTTCTTAGCATAATGTAATTTATTTTCCACTACTTCACTCCACCACCAAGCTTCTTTTTGTGCCAGTATACCTCCCTAGACACTTTCTTAATATGTATAGCCATATTGTTCCATATATCATCAGGTGTACCAACATAATTCCAATAATCTCCTTAAAGGACTTTCTGTTGAAATATATCTTCTTTCTCACTTTTAAGGTTCCATCATTTAGTTTGAATAGCTCGATGCACTCTTTTCTTTTTTGTCCATTTTTTAATTTGTAAATCCATAACTAAAAGTTGATGTTGGGTGGTTTAACTTTCTCCTGGAATTATCTTGCAATCTTTACAATACGCTCTATCTTTTTTTCTATAAATAAAGTAATTAATTTGTGTTTGTGATAAGTCACTCTTATAAGTAATTAAATGTTCATCTCGTTTTTTGAAGATTGTATTGACTATAAAGAGATCAAATGCTATAACAAAATTTAAAATCTCCCCACCTTCCTCATTTATATCCCTAAAACCAAAGTTTCTATGAATACCTTGATAACCTAATGCCTCTTTACTAACATGTCCATTTAAGTCTCCTACTAAACAAATCATCTCCCTTTGTGAAATCCTTTAAAAAACCTTATATAACTCTTCCCAAAAAGCTGTCTTTATACTATCTTCTAGGCCTACTTAGGGTGCGTAAGCACAAACTATATTTAAAACCTCTACTCCTAATATTAATTTCAACATCATGATTCGGTTATCATATCGTTGTATGTCTACTACACTATCTTTTAAATCTTTATTTATGATAATACCAACTCTGTTTCGAGCCTTTTCCTTACCTGAGTATCATAATTTAAAACTTATATCCTCTATCTCCTTTACTTTTTCTCCAACCCATTTTATCTCTTGTAAACATAGAATATGAATCTTTCTCCGAATCATAGTATCTACCACCTCAATTAGCTTATCGGATAATGTTTAGATATTCCAAGAACCAATACAAATCTTATTATCTAAGACTAGCTTTCTTACCCCCATATCCGTCCATATTGAAAATACGCAGACCCTCTCTGTAAATTATTCACTACATTCGGACGGCAATGTAACTGGACTAACTTCTTTACCCACACCTATCCATGATGTGGGAACCCTCTCTGCAATTGATTCAATACATTCGAGCGAAAATGTAGTGACCATTGCTTACTTATTCCTGTATTCGGGCTCCATAGCGTGTCGCTAAGCTGGGATGCCCCAAAGCAATGCTCATAATTTGTGTAATATATGGTATAAAAATCCAATAAAGTTTTACGATCGCTATCGGAAGCCTAATACAACCCTCTTCTTTTATCTGGGCTTGGGACCGGCAATGCAAGGGTGATCCCTTACATAGGTAGAGTTTAGCGTGTTATAATACCATATTCAAATAAATTCATTGTAAGGACACCAACCCTAGAAATAGATTCTGCAGATGGCGTTCCGAGCAGATCAGTTATGAGATCTAACTGGTGTACAACATTCCTTCCAGGAAATAATGGTTTCCCTGTAAGCAGTTCTGTAAATATGCACCCTATGCTCCATATATCAATTGCAGGAGTATACTGAAACAAAAACAAAAAAATTAGACAGTTTTTATTCAGAAATTACTTCAAAAGATAAAATAGCAAACAAACTAAAAGCAACACACATGGTCCAGTAACTCCAGTAAGCAAGAACTCCCAGAGACTTGGTTTTCCCAATATATGATGAATGAAAGTGCTAGCGAGTTGCAAGCGTGGATTATCATGTTATCAAGATTCCATCATCAAAACAATAGCAACACCTTTTAGATGTTCATGAGAACTCCAAACGTCCAAGCTGGTGAAGTGAGAGATACAATGCACACTTGTCAGCAGTCTAAGAAAAAGACATCAGGATAACAGTTTCCAATAGCAAGCTTCCTACCGAGGAGAAAAAGAAAAGCAAGAATATACGATATGCCAGTAGCAATATCGTAATGCTTTATATCACCCTTCATTACCTCCTTATCTTTACATGTGATGAATAGAGTCTGCCCTCTTTCGCAATTTCTCCTACTTACAAATTGATCTTAATGTTATTTCGCAAAATGTGTCGCTGAGACAGTATAAAGAGTCCCCTGTTTCTTGGTTTTTCTGCTTCAGGAGGTGCCTTTGGGTCCTCACATTGGTCTACATTGTATATATCATCCTTTGCTGTTTGGAGTCTGCCTAACCCCATCTTTACAATCCAAAAATGAAGAAACCTGCAACTGATCTATCTAAATGAGTATTATCTGTATCATACTGTATCATACTGATACGTATTATATCGTGGGACTTCACGATACGATACACCAGTATTGCCAAAGTTATATCACATGATACGAGGCGTATTGTCCGTATGGTACAATACGAGCGATATGCCCTAAACCTTTACTTTAGTAAAAGCTCTATCGTAATTTTCTGATTTATTAATTGTTAATTTTGCTATAGATATACTTTTTGTTACTTGCTTTGATACTCTAGCATTAATTTTGCTATATATCTATCTAGCATACCAAGACATACTTTACAAAGCATTAAACTACAATTTCCATTAATTTGGCAAAGTTGCTATAGATATTGTAGTTCTTAGCAAAGCAAAGGTTAAGAAAGCAAATTCTATATCTATAGCTAGATATTCTAGATTGTAGTTTCATTTGGGCATGGGCAAAGTTGCTATTTAACTTTAATTTGGCTCGGTCTTAGAAAAGCATTAAACTACATTCTCCATTACATTTAATTTTTCTATATATCTATCTAGCAGACATATCATGTTGACATCCATTTTGGCTACAGAGTCTAAAGTCACAATTTTCAAATTTATTAATTATTAATTTTGCTAAGGATGTAAATCTTAAATGCTTTATACATTGAAAATTGAATGGTGATTGATGAATATTTTATTCAACTTATGAATTATATGAATTGTTTAGAATTATCATGATTTGTTTAGAATTTTTATGATTTTTTTTAATTTTTTAGTATTAAAAAATGATACGGTGTGTATCGTAGACCAAAACGATACATGATACGAACAATATTGGTCTAAACTATGCTGAAACCATCTTCCAACCAGCAATTTTGCATTTCCCTTTTAATGGAAGAATTCGTGGGAGTTTCTTTCTGTATTAATTTCTATTCTTATAGTTTTCTGCTAGTCCCGTTGATCTGGTATGAAAATTTCAAATAA
Organism: Brasenia schreberi; assembly: GCA_036023115.1. Classification (NCBI taxonomy): domain Eukaryota; kingdom Viridiplantae; phylum Streptophyta; class Magnoliopsida; order Nymphaeales; family Cabombaceae; genus Brasenia; species Brasenia schreberi. Next base: position 466,128 of record JAYKKT010000082.1, read on the forward strand.
CCTTTTACTTCATAGATACACACCTTTATTACGTAAGACACAGCTAGCTTCTCCACTTTATGTTGTACGTGAATAGAATACAAAGAGAACCATCATCAATAAGTGTTTCAAATTCAGAAAAGAACTGTCAGTATGCACAAAAGGAAATCCAAATGGACTAGGAGGCCAACTCAAAAAGAACCTTCAAGTTGAACGCCACAGAGTTGAATCAGTCACATACAGTAGGGGCTTGCGCAACCCCACACAATAAAAAGAAAAATAACAGCACAATGATGATATGAGAAAAATAGCCTTCTTGTAGGCAGAGAAAACATGTACACCAGAGGAATCAATGCAAACAGGCCTGATAAGATTAAGTACAAAGCACAGATATATAGCCTGAAAATTTTTTAGACACATAAATTCCGAATTGCCTAGGTATTAACGCACTTACTTTGGAGGAGAATGTGCCACAAAGTTCAGGAGTTCGATACCATCTGGTGGCCACATAATCCTATTAAACAAGGAATAATGTCATCAGCAACTGCATAAACATCGACACTCAAAAAATCATACCGCTATTGAAAGCAACAACCAAGTGCAGGGACATAAAATAGAGCATTGCTATAGGCAACATACTGTCCAAAAAATAGCAGATGGTGCATCATTGAATGATACACGAACCAGGCCAAAATCACAAATCTTTAGCTTGCAATCAGCATTGGCCAATATGTTCTTTGGCTTTAAATCCCGATGGAATACATTAGCTGGAAACGGCAAAGCAAGACATCCAAAACATTTCTACAGAAATTAGAGATGCATACCTCAAAATAAACTTCAAAACTCAAATTGATAATAAATGTAGAAGCTAGAATTAACCTGTATGAATATTTCAACGTTCGAAGAAGTTGATATAAGAAAAATTGAAAATGTTCGACTGTGAGGTCATCATTCGCCTTGATGACTTGGTGGAGATCTGACTCCGTCAACTCAAACACCACATATATGTCCTTAAACTCTGCGAGATGGGGGGAGCATAATGTGCTTAATTTCAACTATATCAGGATGACGAAGCAACCTAAGGAGCTTGATTTAACGTAGAATTCGAGTGGCATCGGAAACATGCTCGAAGGCATCATTTATCTTCTTTATAGCTACCCTCTCGCCAGTTCGGGTGTCGATTGCGGACGCAACTACCCCATAGCTTCCCTTGCCAATAACCTCCTGTACATGGTATTGGTTTGCCTCGCCATACTCTGTGAAGACTCCGCGTCTCCCATGCCTGGACTCAGAAATAGTGGATGCATAATAAGTCAATTTCCTACGGAAACAAAGAACAAAGAACAGAACGGTCATAGTAGAAACGTTCATACCGACCACAAACGGCAGGATTCGAGAAATTTCCAATATGATCAAAGTATTACTTTGATCAAATATGGGGAGTCATGAATTCTTACAGCTGTCGTCAGGTGACCGGAGAACGATGGAGGATATGGAACTTTTTCGAAGAAGATCCAGAGCGACTCAGATGGTGTAGACAGAGAAGAGGACCAAATAGGAGTGCACCTGAACATATAGGCACAAAGAGGGGATGGCCCTATAGTCAAATCCTCAAGAGCACAAAGCTGGATAGGTGGAAGAAGGAAAGGAGGATGAAGGGAGCGACTCTCAGGAAAATCTAGATCCTGAAACCAAGGAAGAAAAATTCAAAGTTATCAAACATCAGCGAGGACAGTTTGTCGCTCTGAAATTCATCTAATCATTAGAAGGCCAGAATATGCAAATTCTTCCGCAAATCCCTCATAGTCAGACTACCGAACAGAGGGGATGGATACACATATATGTATATATGTATAGGAGATGGATATATATATACAAATATATATATATACATATATATGTATATATATATACATATATATGTATATATATATACATATATATATATACATATATATGTATATATATATACATATATATATATATATATATACATATATATATATATATATATATATATATATACATATATATATATATGTATATACATATAGGCACCTGAACATATAGGCACAAAGAGGGGATGGCCCTATAGTCAAATCCTCAAGAGCACAAAGCTGGATAGGTGAAAGAAGGAAAGGAGGATGAAGGGAGCGACTCTCAGGAAAATCTAGATCCTGAAACCAAGGAAGAAAAATTCAAAGTTATCAAACATCAGCGAGGACAGTTTGTCGCTCTGAAATTCATCTAATCATTAGAAGGCCAGAATATGCAAATTCTTCCGCAAATCCCTCATAGTCAGACTACCGAACAGAGGGGATGGATACACATATATGTATATATGTATAGGAGATGGATGTATATATATGTATATATATATGTATATATATGTATATATATATATATGATAAAGAGAGAGAGAAAGAGAGAAATTAGTGGATGCTCATGCTTAAACATTTTGAAAGATCTCAATTGTTCGATATTTATGATGAACGGTTGAAATCTTTTAGTCATAAAAAAGTATCGGATGCATTTATTGCACCTACAAAAAATATTAACATACATTTTTGCTTTTGAAATTTAAATTTTAACTGGGATCGAATGATTTAGTGCTGTAAATGGTAATTAGACGCATAAAAGAACCTACGGAGGCTACATATGCTCGATCTTGCAAGCACACAATCTTATGTGGAGAGTCCTGAATAGAGCACTACCAATGTGGAAGAATCTGATCAAGCACAGTTTGCTATTTCTAGTGACTTGCTCGAAGTGCTAAGTGGAGAATGAATTAGATAAGCATGCTCCTCGTGACTGTAAGTGAGTTCAAATGGTTGGATTTGCATCTTCTCTCGGCCTAAAGATCACTTGCCTATATGGCAGTGGATTAAAAATACATGGGAGGTCATTTCTTCGAGGTTTTCTTTACTGTCCTGCAAGGAATATTACTAGATCGCAGTGGAGTTGCTTTTCAACATACATAATTCACTATAGAGTCTAGTGTCCAAGTCATTGCAAATCCTAGTTGAATGTCAAAAGATCATACATGGTGGTGGGAGGTTTTCTCAAATAATTTTACAAGAAGAGAGTACAAATTACATAAAATGGAGGCCAAGAGATATCGGTAGATATAAACTTAATACAGATGAAACAGTCCGAGAGGATGGAAGATACAGCGCAGGAGAAATTGTTAGATATTCCGAGGGATTTATCCTAGCCGCCAGCCATTTACCCTTTTCTACTGATCTGAAACCAGCACTGGCAGAAGCAATGGCACTATGACTGGGGATGAATTTAGCAAAAGATACAATGTTCAAAAAATTGGTTATTGAGGTCATCAAAATTCTCCAATGAAACGAGTGCCACTGAACTACGCGGGGTTGGTTTAGAAGAGTGTTTAAATCTCCTCAATTGCTTCAGATTTTGCACTTTCAATCATATAAGAAGAGGAGATGGCATTGCCCATGAACTAACAAGACCTTGCTCCGAGGCTGAAGAGATCTGGATTGAAGAAGCTCCACAGAATATTGACCAACAAGCTAAGGAGGAGAGACTATGAATGTAACAACAATCTTCATTTTTGTTTCAGGAAACAGAAGTTTTATGAAAGTGGTAGTCCTTTTGTGAAGAGTGTGAAGCTTTGTGCTTCAAAAGGAATGTACAGAACTCTTCTTTTACGGTGGGGAGTTCAGTTGGATAGCATTGTTATGACAGCACAATTAGTGAAATCCTTGTATTTAAGTTTTTTTGTTCTTGGAAGGTACTGTTACAACCTGGTTTCTTGTAATTCATGTTGCACATATTTCGTAATATAGTGGGCTATGTCTAACCCCATCTTGCTAAATCAAAAAAATAAAAAACTTAGTTTTCATCAGAAGAACTCTACTGACATAGAGAAAGGCCGCCGGCTGTAGCATTAAAGAACCAATTGTAGCTGATCCCACATAGTTGGTGACATGGACCAGTTTTGGTTTGCCTGGAATCAAGAACCGTAACCAAACCAGGTTTCACCCGTTCTGATTTCGGTTCCTAACTGACATCGGATTGAACCGGAATAGCCTAACTTTATAAAATAAAAATAATAAAATAAAATAAAAATATAAGAACGTAAACCAAGGTCAGCTTACTTGAATGGCGTATATTGCTATACAGTCTACAATCATCATGACTCACCATTACAGGATATAAAGTTTTTTAATCTTCAAGAGTTTTTCAAATCAGTCTACTGTTTTTTTTTTACAAATTAGGTATTTTCAAATCAGTCGCTTTCTTGATAACACAACTAAGCCATTTTCCATACTACCGTACATGTATTAAGTTTTCACATGATCCTATTATAATTTATAGAATTCATAATAAATAAGTTCGACAAAGTTTTATATGGTTTGTCGGAATACTAACACAATTCTCTTCCTTTATTTGGGATTGGGACTGACATGATAGAGGAGTTTGGAGAAGGTGACTACAAGAAAAGCAATAAAACTTAAGTTGGGTGGTTTGTATGGGTGTGTTTTTGTTTTTTTTTTTGGAATTGTTGAGTCGTGGAATGAGGTGTGATGTTAGGGTTTTAACCATCAGTTTTGGTTTTCAAACCTTCGAAACCGTAACCAAATCCAATCCGGTTATGATTCCCAGTCTGGTTTGTTTGATTTTGGTTTCAGCTAGTTTAAGATCCAATTCGGTTTCGATTCAAACCGACTATTCAAGGCTGAACTGTCCATGTCTAGAAGGCATTGTTTGGAAGAAAAAGCTTGGTTGTTGTTGTGATCGTCGAAAGAACTGTTTAGAAGAACACGCCAATGGAGGCTTTTGAATCAATCACATGCCATCCTTTGACGGAGATACCAACAACCTTCATAAATACGATCACACAATCCTCTTTCAATGCATTTGGTGTTTGTGTTAGCATTGTTCATCATATTCAAAGGGAATTTCTTGTTCCGTAATCATATTCAAAGGGAATTTCTTGTTCCGTACTCATCCTATGTATGTTCAGGTTGTCCTTGGACCTGAACCTGAAGACCGTTAAACCGGGCAATCTCGTGTCCCATTTGGGTCGAACCGGGTCAGGTCCTATAACCGCTCAAGAAGAAAGGCCTTCTCATGCTGCACTCATACTGTCGGCTAACTCGGCATGGGCGCTAGACTCAAAGAAAGCACGTCCTGAGTTCGATCATGGGGGCATAGACAACCCTGGCAGGGTTGTGTTAGGCTTCCAACATTTAACCGGAAAAAAAAGGAACTCAACCCTGGCATGCTGAAAAAAATGGAGAATACTTGTAACATTGCATGAATAACGATGATACTTTGATCAAACCCTTTGTTGAGTGATTTAAAAGGATGTAGGAATAATTTTTTTTTTCCCTTACATGCAAAGGCCAAAACCCACTTTGTATGAGGTGGGTTTTCAAGTCTGAAAACTCGTTCTACAGCAAGATGGGGCAGAAGCAGGTTTGTGATATACTCGCCTTGGAGTATATATATCAATGTTTAATCATATAAAATATATGTTTATAAGTATGTTACATATTTATATATATACATTAATAACCTTAAGTTTAATAATATAAAATATTATAAAAAATATTTTGTATTTTATGTAAAATCTATAATATTAAAGATTTTTTCTTAAAAAATAATTTTATTAGGTTGAACAAGATGGGGCAGAAGCAGGTTTGTGATATACTCGCCTTGGAGTATATATATAATGTTTAATCATATAAAATATATGTTTATAAGTATGTTACATATTTATATTTATATATCATTATATATACATTAATAACCTTAAGTTTAATAATATAAAATATTATAAAAAAATATTTTGTATTTTATGTAAAATCTATAATATTAAAGATTTTTTCTTAAAAAATAATTTTATTAGGTTGAACAAAATGGAGCCACGTTGTGACAAGGGGGGTTCTACAGTGAGAAGGGTACGAGTGGAGGGAGGGCTCTATGAAAACCTTTTCTACCTCTGGGAGTCGATCTTCTCATCACCTGCAATGGCGCTAGAGAGCTCTGCCGCTGATCTAACGATTTCGGTACGGAATAATTTAATAAAACTACCAGGAAAAACGAGAAAGGGCGCCTCTCGAGTGTGGAGACGGAAGTCGCATGTGAGCCGTACACGTGTGCTTTGATCACTCTTTGTTTCTCACTCCTTATAAATGGCCGTTACATTCTACTCATTCCCGACGACCCGCTGCAGGTAACCGCGCTCTCCTCGTGCTTTGCTCCCCCCCCCCCACCTTGCTCTCTCCCACTCTCGAGCCGGATCTTGATCTCATGTCTGCTTTCTTCTCTTCCGTAGCCGTCCCGTGCGTCTTCTTCGTTTCGATCTGAGTGAGATTCTGTTTCTGCTGAGGTGATCGGTGTTTTGCATCAGGGAGATGGAGAAGAACATTCTTGTTACAGGAGGAGCAGGCTACATCGGCAGCCACACCGTTCTTCAGCTTCTTCTTGGAGGATTCAAGGTCGTCGTCATCGATAACCTCGATAATTCTTCCCAAACTGCGATCAGCAGAGTCAAGGAGCTTGCCGAGAAATTCGGCGGGAATCTCACGTTTCACCAGGTGATTTTTTGGTTATCTAAATCGTTTGCGTTTCATTTGGTGATTTTTTATGACAAGGAGCTTAAGAGGGTGGCGTAACTTTTGATCAACCTGATTGGGCGCGCGGATTAAACGTAGGCTCTTGTGTTTTTCCATTTGTTTTGTTCGGGACGAGACTTTGTCTTCCATTAGACGGCTGTACTGTTTCCCTTGGCGCTTTGTTTCCTTTCAGGCGGGCTTTTGATTAACACAAGTTTTGGATTTCAGAAGTGTTATGTTATTTCTTTTTCCCTGCCTTTTTAATTTGGCGAACTACTTTAACCGGGAATAGTTATTTGGTTGCTCTGCACTTTCTGCGGTTCAAAATTTCCTTTTTGGTCAGTATTAATGAGTTCTGATGATCATGACACGTATACAAGTGGACTACTTTGTTAGACTCTAGCCAAGCCAAAACAGGCATTGCAATGGGGCCGGTTGGGGATGGGTATATACCTGGCCTCGTGATCAAACGTCAATTTTACGCCTGTACCCACTCCTTTGCTTGCAGGATGCGTTCGGGGTTGAATCTTATTTTCCCCTGGGGTAGGGGGCGCATTATAAAATTAAAAGTATTATTGACTTGCATCTTAATATTCACATATCTAATTCAAATAATTACAAAATTTTAAGGTTAGGTTATGATAATTTGCTATAATGCATGCACACACATATATAATATTGGGTCGGGTACTTCTTAACACATAACAACCCGATACCCGGTCAAATGAGTTCCAGTATTCCCCATACCCGAACCCGGTCAAACCGTATTTTGCCTAGTCCATTAAGATCGGGTTGGGTCGGTGCCCCGGGCCAATATTGCTATTCCTAGAAACTCACATGCATTTGACAATATGAAATTGGTTCCCTTTTAATTTTAAGCCCATTCTCTTTTGGCAATCTTTAACGGCAAAATTGTCGTCCTACTTTGCAGTTTGACCTGCGAAACAAAACAGCACTGGAGAACCTGTTTTCTTCTTCAAGGCAAGATTTAGTTATTTGGATTTGGTTTTTCTTATGAGCAACATGTCCTTATGTTGCATTAGAGTTGTTGGCAATGCAACCTAGTTGTCAATTTGATACTTCCCACGAGTTACCATCATGACTTTTATTAATGTTATGCTTCTATTTTTCTTTTTTTCAGTTTTGATGCTGTTATTCACTTCGCTGGCCTGAAAGCTGTTGGCGAGAGTGTTCAGAAACCTATGCTGTACTATAACAACAATTTAATTGGAACTATAACCCTTCTAGAAGTCATGGCAGCACATGGATGCAAAAAGGTAGTTTAGTACCTTATGTGGGGGATTATATACCTGTCATGGTCTCCACTGACTTCTGTGACAGAGTCACCTATCATCAATTACTAGTTTTCTTTCTTAAATCATGAAAAGCGTGCTGTATTGCTTAGTAAAGAGCATTGTAGGTTCCTAAGAACTACATGGTGTTCGTCGACATTGTTTTTTGTCATTAGTAGATTTGGAGCATCTCGTGGTCTTTGCAGGTCGGAGATCTTAGCTACATATGCTTGCTTGCTTGATACTGAAACAAACTTGATGCTAATGAGAATCAACTTAGAATTCAAAGTTCAGACATGCACAGGCGTTTCATTTGTTTCTAATTTCACAACATTTTGTCTTGTAGACATGATCTTGATGTATCTATTGTTGTCTCCCCAAGATTCGGCTATCACATAAGTAATTATCATGAACTTGCGAACATCAAAATGTTAGGAAGGTTCATTAGTTTGAAGCATGCTCAGAATTCGTATGTAGCTATCTGTTTGTATTGTGTGTTCTTGTTTGCGCATGCATGTGCGTGTGCCTGGCTCTGTGGAGGAACAAAAGGCAGAACAGAGGACCAAAAGATCGATGGGTATCGACTTTGAAATAATGTGCACGAATTGTCTTTTTACCATATGATTCAGATGCATTTTTACTATGGATATCTACACTTTGAGTTGGTAGCCTTGAATAGCTGATAGAGCATGGACTCATGCATCTTTCTTGAGGGCATAGGAGATTAATGTCAAGCTTTCAGATAGATAGGAAGCACACATCATATGTATCAATAATAAAAAATTTGAACCATAATTTGTCCCAAGAGGAACTGAAATAAGCGTCCCCGAAAAACTCAGCCACTGTATGCATTAGGGTGAAAACATTGGGGAGACTCTTTTTAGATGTCAAGTATTCACGCGGAAGTTCTGATTAGAGTTAAACCCCACAATAATTCTTATAGTGCTGCTATGACAGTTAACTTTTCACCTAGTAGAAACTTTCAAAGTCATAGATTTGTAGACCATTGTGAAGCAAAAATTAAATGGACATTCCGATAGAAACACTACTGTTAGAAACACAACCAACTTCCTTTGTTATATTATCTATGATGCCCAAAAGTTGAGGCCGTAGTTCGGTCATTTGTCTTTTGTCACTTTGATCCTTGAAAAGTCATAGTATGACTACTGGAGAACGGTCTTATATTTTTCTAAGCCACTCAGTTTTAAGTCTTCATTGTCAGTGTTGAAATTTTCTAGGTTTCTGTGAAAGTGTTGATTTTAGATTATGACTCGGAAATTTAGTATTCATTCCACGCCAAAGTTCAACCTGTTGTAATTCACTTTATTGCAGCTTGTGTTTTCATCATCCGCTACAGTTTATGGATGGCCAAAGGAAGTTCCTTGTACTGAAGATTTCCCACTATGTGCAGCAAACCCATATGGTCGAACCAAGGTTCTCTCTCTGAGAGCTGATGTAACTTCTATTCTTTGATCTGAGAGATGAGCAGTGAGCTGACGTATGATTCTTTTTCTTCCTTGGAAGCTTTTTATCGAAGAAATGTGTCGCGATCTCTATTGTTCAGATTCAGATTGGAAGATTATGTTGCTCCGCTATTTTAATCCAGTTGGAGCTCATTCTAGTGGCTTTATTGGTGAAGACCCTCGTGGAATTCCGAACAATTTGATGCCCTTCGTGCAGCAAGTTGCTGTTGGCAGGAGGCCTGCATTGACCGTCTTTGGAAATGACTATACAACAAAGGATGGAACTGGGGTATGTACACTTTCATATATTATTATTCTTTAGTGAGTTAGTTTGACTGGCTGGTACTTAACATCTTCCAACTTCTAAGATCTAAATAATAGTTTATTAGATCTAATGTACCTTCGTGCTTCCGTTGATCATGATGTATAATTTGAATGAATGTAACATGTTCTTTTTCCAAGCGTTATAGAAAAAACATGAAGTATAACTCGAGCAACAATGCTCAACTGCGAGTTGCATATTCATCTAGGCATGCTTCCTGACATGTGGTATCGTCATCCTTGCATATAATATCATGTGAAGAAGAATATTTATGCAACCTGAAAAGGTAAACTGTTGTCATACTATTTAGTGAAGGCGTTTTTACTTTGTTGGATATGATGGGGCGATTCGCTGAAACCTTCTCATACATCTGAACCTTCTGGTATTGAATATATGATCTTATCTTTTTGCACCCCTTTTCATCTTCTTCCTCTTACTGGTTTAAAGCTCCCTGCTATATTTACTTTTATGCGGGAGCCTATACTATTATCTTAGTTACATGTTATCGAATTTTTTTCCCGCTTTTGCTTTGAACAACAACAACTAAGCCTTTTCCCATACTAGATGGGGTCGTAATTTGCTTTGAACAGTGAAAAGAAATTAAATGTTTCGAAAATGGTATTCAAATTTGTGTCTGTAGGATACTTAATTCATGTTTGTGTTATCAATGACTCCGTGGTATCTTTCAGGTTCGAGACTATATTCATGTTATTGATCTCTCAGATGGGCACATTGCTGCACTGCGCAAACTATTTGAAAGCACCGATATCGGTGAGCCCTCGATAAAGTTTTTCTTTGTTCTTAGTATGTTTTTCTTACATTCATGATTATATGAGACTTCCAACTCGGTATGGTTGTGCATAGAGGCTCAATCCTTAAGCAAGAAGAGGTTTCTGACATCCTTGAGTATGTTCGAGCTCATTGTAGTTTGAAGTATTCCTGCATGGGCATTTCTATATAATCACCGATGCACAAACGTAATTAGAATTTGTTTCACATGTGCTTGTGTTTTAACACTGCATCCTGATATTGGGATCTTTATATTGATCTTCTATTGGATGATGATTCATAACCCAGCAGAGTGCTTTCTGTATATGTGGGTGCAGTTGTGTGTGATACCCTGGTCTGGTTCACAAACCCAGACCCATATTCCTTGCTCATGGTGTATGATACCTGTCCATGGACTGTGTATCTAATGCTTGTTTGACGATCTGTTTTAGGCTGAATTTGTATTTATTTTATTTTGAATCTCTTGCCTTTTAAGGTTGCACGTTACTTTTGGGATGAATTATTGAAGTTTTTAGCGGCACGCAGGCTGTGAAGTGTACAACTTGGGAACTGGGAAGGGGACCTCCGTTCTGGAAATGGTGGCTGCTTTTGAGAAAGCCTCTGGAAAGGTACTATGCTTTAGCTTTTCAATCATCACAAAACTGCTAAATCTCCTCTTTTTCATTCATTAGATGCTTATTAGAGTTGCATTTTGGTACTTAAAATGGCCTCAAATTCCAAAATTTAGTGTGCGGTTGGATCAACTCTCAGGAGTTCTAAAGGGATGAGAATTCTTGACATCAGTAGTTCTCAAAAGAAGTTTAGATTTTTCTGAGTCAGAATTCGTAAACCTCGCGAAAACTCCGTAAGGTTTTGTAGAAGTTCCGGTCAGAGGTCCCTGCAAGGCGCCTGTAAGGCAAGGTAGTTGAAGAAAAACAGAGATAATTCTTCAAAATTTCTCCTTTACTTGAAGAGAATCCAAAATTTCCGTTTCGAGGGATTGAGAATTCTCTTTATAAGAAATTTTCACCCAAAACTGAGAGTCACCTCTCTGAATGTTGATTTGAAGCTTGAAATGAGTAGCTGAGCCCTGTAACCTCTTATGATAGTATAGATTGTTATTATTGACTTGAACAGAGTTTACCTTAACGAAGATTTGGTGGTTATTGTTCCCGATTTGGAATTTTCACATCGCTAACCATCTTCATGCTTCTTTCCCTGGGTCAACAGAAAATACCTCTTGTCATGGCTGGAAGGCGGCCTGGTGATGCTGAAATCGTGTATGCATCAACGGAGAAAGCAGAGCGTGAGCTGAACTGGAAGTAGACATCTCTCTCTCTCTCCTCTCTCTCTCTCTCTCTCTGTGTCACACACACAAGCTGAAAAGAGGAGCTTTTAGCTGCAAGTTGGCCTTTTGGCACGCTGGGCTTGAATGCAGAGAAGTGCACCCAACGAGGCCTGTAAATCAACCCAGCTGCTAGAGCGCTGGAATCGGTTCGGCCACGGTTCATGGTTCTGGATGAACCAGAACGGGTCACATCTAGTCATATGTATCATGATGAGTCGAGCATACAATTGTGAAGAGTCATGTCATTATACAACTGGATTTGGAGAGCTCACATCCCTTGTATGATAATTTGGCATATGATACGACCATTTTCCTTAGAATTAAAGCATGAATTGTATAACTGTAGTTTGTGGTGAGAAACGTTAGTTTATAACTCGCTGTTTTAGTTTTATCAAAATGATCTCTCTTACTGACTTATTGAAGAATTTCTTGAGTTTAGCTTCCTTAATCTCAATGGGTTTTGTAGGGCGAAGTTCGGCATCGATGAAATGTGCAGGGATCAATGGCAGTGGGCGAGTCAGAACCCATGGGGTTACGGATCACCTAAGACAGGGAACTGAAAAATCAGGGAGCCCATCTTCTCTCTGAACTCGCTCATCCATCTATATTATTCATCCTTACTGTTCGTCATGTAAGGTTCCTTCACCACATGTATCTCATTACTTACACAGTTGTGATCATGGTGAAGCTCCAGTTAATTTTGATTCTTGTTTAATATTAATAGTTTTTGTAAATTGTTTTAGATGGTACGAACACGTAAATATTAAAAGAGGACGATTTAATAAAGCTCCGGTAAAATAATATGAGAAACTAGATAATGTAAAAATTAAAAGAAGAAAAAAATATTATAAAAATATTGGAAGAAAACAATAAAATGATCTAATTTCTCAATAATCTCATTCTTGTTATATTATGGATTTGTGAATACCTTATCTAGTTTGGTGCATACCTTTGGTAGGATGGTATGGATTTAAACCAAAACCCTGCTTCTTCCGTGCTACGTGGAGTTGGAAAATAGTACTTGATCTTGTGTCTTCCTACATTTAACTTGAAATATAAGTTTCTTTTTTTTCCCAACACGAGTTATCAGAGACCACCTGAATCTTGTTGGAATGTTGATGTTCATATTCCTTGGTCTCTCTCTCTCTCTCTCTCTCTCTCTCTCTCTCTCTCTCTCTCTCTCTCTCTCTCAGCTGTACCATATCTTTTCTTTTCTTTTTTGGTACAATGGGGAAGCAGAAGCACCCCCCCCCCCCCCCCCCCCCCCCCCCACACACACACACATATATATATATATATATATATATATATATATATGTGTGTGTGTGTGTGTGTGTGTATGGAGAGAGAGAGAGAAGGTGAGCAAAGAAAGCATAGAAAGGATGAACTTTCACATTGTTGAGGCTATCTTAAGTAAACCAAGTCCAACTCGCATCTAATTCTTCTCGACTAACCTGAGTGGAGCCTTCACTTTGCAAAGGAAGAAAATAACGGATTGAATGGAAAGCCGATTATGGAGAAGTGCGTATGTCTTTTCTCAAAATGGATTATTGGCCATACATGGATAGAGTAACGTTCTCATAAACGTACGTGAATCATCTCGTGGAAATTAAAGCGTTCTTCTTTTCTTGCACAGATCCAAATTCAGACCTATTTAGGGATATAGGGATGGCAATTTGAACCAGCTCCGACTCGCCCCACCTGCTCCGGAGTATGTGTGTGTTGATAAGCATTACATGCTTATATGTAAAATATATAATATTAATTTTAAAAAAAAAAATTATAGGTTAAAGTGGAGTAAGGCGGGGCGGGAGCAGGCTTGTAAAGGGGTGGTTAACACTCTGTCTCGCCTCGGTTTTCTCCCCCAAGACCTACGGGGCGAGACGGAGCGTATAAGGAGTATTCTTGGGTGGGACAGGTCATCCCTAGACGTAAGTCCCTTAGGGGATGCTTGATTGTGAGGCAGGGACTACGGAGTTCCAGTTCTAGCTAGTGGTCACCTGATAGGTCTCGTAATTGAGTCATGGCTCGCATTTAATTGCGATGGGAACTAGAACTGTAATTCGAGTTCCATAGTACAAGGCCTCGTCATCAAGCAGCCTCTTAGTGAAGGAAAAGTGCTTCCAATAACTTTCCTTTAAAAATTTAGTTATGGATTTGATTTTATGTATATAATGATGCATTTATCTCAACATCTTCATTTTTCCTTTTACAAATTCATTCTAATAGTGGAACTCCACAATTACCACCATATGACATAACTGGTCTTATCACTACTCTAACATTTAATTAAGTATCTATTATTTATTAAAAAAACAAAAATTAAAACACAACACTATCTCTATTGTGTTACTATAATGTTGTATGTTATATCACTGTGCTGTGTAATGATGCACATTATCTAAATGACACTTGTTTAAGATATACTTAGACATGTACCATTCCAAGTAAATGAGAATCAGTGGCTTGCTGGCTTCAAATCGTCAGTTTCAGTTTTCTCGAAGCCTAGAACCTTAACCGAACCAGCCTCAAGTCGGTTCATGTTAGGGTTCTTGAACCGTCGGTTTTGGAGCAGTTCTGATTTGAGTTTCGAACGGTTACTTTTATTAAAAGAATTTTAAATGTAGAAGATATTTTTTTTTAAAATACCGAAACTAACAGTTTGAAACCACCACTTCTGGTTTGGTTCTGGTTCCGAATTCACCGGTTCTTAGCCTGAGTCAGTTCCGATTGAAACCACCGAGCCAACCGGTCATGTCTAATCATACTTGTAATTTAGGAGATCTATTTGAACTGGAATCGGGACCGCAATCACTAACCACTATAAGGAATCACTCTCAGTGGAAATCTGTACTTATTTTCATGTATATTTATGCCAAAAATGATATAGCGATTATACGGATGTTGGGAAGTTGCATGCGTAAACCCTATCTAATCAACAATTAACACCGTATGAGATAGCTGATCTTATCACTACTCTAACATTTAGTTAGGTATCTCTTTTTCATAAGTATATATTTTTATAAAAGAATAATTAAAAATTAGCTTGCGATGATGCACATTATCTAAATGACACTTGTTTAAAATAGATTTAAATTAGAATATATTCTTATTGACGAACTGTAAGAAATGACGATGAGGTAAAGGCAAGAACTTACTATCCCTATTCTCGTTCACATCCCATAAAGAATTTCCTTTCTCTCTCCGTTCTCATCTCATCCACGTTTTGACTCTCGTTCTAGATGGGTTAAACGGAGATCCTCCCTAGTCGTATGGTATTTCATAATGCGATGCGATGATGCACATTTAGATATTAAATGCACTTGTTTACACTTGATTCTAGGTAAATCTAAATAGATGGTTTTAAACTGACAGTTTTGGTTGGGGGAGACTTAGAGCCGTCACACTTCTCTTGGTTCCTTGTTTAAGATCCAATTTCATCAATTCCAGGTTCAATGGCTTAGATTAGTTTCGATTGGAGTCCGTCGAACCGGTTTAGAATAATCGTGTACTTGTAATTTAGAAAATTTGTTTGTTTGACTCTAAGATTTGAAGTAACCAAACCCCAAACGGGACGGCAGTCAATAACCACTGGAAGCTGTACTATATTGATGCCAAAAATGATATAACCTATTATACGGATATTGGGAAGTAGTAAACTAAGAATATAGAAAAAAAGTCGTCAACCTGACAACCAAATCAATCGCTTTCAAGATCACACCGCCAAACTTCAAAATAATCATCCTCTATCTCCTTCTCTTTCTCATTGTGTAAAAGCCCTCTCTCTCTCTCCCTCTCCCTCTGTGCATGTGGGGTTTGATTTGAAGCGGGATAGGGGATCCCGTCTGGAGTATGAAAAAGTAATCTTTGTTGTTGAACTAGGGTATTGTGTTTATTTTCAGAAATGGTTTTGGGTTTTGGTTTTGATTTGGGAGTTTTCATTGGATGGGAGTAACGACGATGGTGTCGACGAACGGCGGCCAAGCGCCTCCCTTAACGAGGCAGGGATCTCTCTACAACCTCACTCTCGATGAGGTGCAGAGCCATTTGGGCGACGCTGGGAAGCCATTATCGAGCATGAACCTCGAGGAGTTCTTGAAGACTGTCACGTCCACTGAAGAGAATCTGGGTGCCTTGGATCCTTCTCGAATTTTCGCCCCTTCGGCTCTTCCCGGCATTCAGAGGCAACCGAGCTTGGTATTCAACCAGGAATTGGGGCAAAAAACGGTTGATGACATCTGGAGAGAGATTCAGCAGGCTCAAGGGAAGGTCATGCACGAAGAAGAGGGGGTTCAGAGGCAACCAACTTTCGGAGAGATAACGCTAGAGGATTTTTTGTTTCGAGCCGGCGCTCTGAACCAAAATCCGGATCAATTCTTTGCTCCTCCTTCCATGCACTCGATGAATGTGGAAGTTTTGCCCGTGTCTCAGCAGGATTGGGTTCAGTATGAACTCGGAAGTGCTGCAATGGCTTCTTCTTCTTCTTCCGCTGCGTCGCACCCGCAACAGAATTTGACCGGTGCTTATATGCCTGGTTTTGGGGGTAATCCACTTTTGGACGTTGGCTTCGTTGACATCCCATTGGCCGCGTCTTCTCCTATCATGGCGATGCCAGTCGATTCACACCGTTTAGAAAGAAAGAGGACGGCCTCGGGTGAGATCAGGGATAGGGCGATTGATCGAAGGCAGAAACGGATGATCAAGAACAGAGAGTCTGCTGCACGATCTCGTGCCAGGAAGCAGGTGCATGGATGCATTCTTTGTCCTTTTTTTTTCGGGTTTGTTTTGATTTATATATTTCGTGTCTTTGCCGTTGATCCAGGCATACACATTTCAGCTGGAAGGAGAGGTTGAACAACTGAAGAAAGTGAATACTAAGCTTAAGAACGAGAAAGTAAGGTTCTCTCATCTCTGACGATCCTACATAGTTTTTTTTGTGGGTATCTGGTATCTTTCGTATCTTGTTGGAAAATTTTCATATCGACTAAACAAACAATGCATGTTTATGTTTGTTATCTTAACCAAAAGCGAACCGTGTGGAATAGATGATTAGTCTTGACGATAGGGTTCATGAGTTGCCATTCCATGTCATGTCAAAGTTTGTGATAATTGTCTTTGTACTCCATGTCATGTCAAGTCAAGTTTGTGATAAATGTCTTTGTACTCCATGTCATGTCAAGTTTGTAATAAATGTCTTTGTACCTATCGACTCAACAACCAATGCATGTTTATGTTTGTTAGCTTAACCAAAAACGAATTGTGTCGAACCAATGTTTAGTCTTTACCATAGGGTTCATGTGTTGTCATTCCATGTCCTGTCAAGTTTGTGATAAATGTCTTTGTACTGCTGAAAGTTTCAGTTCCATCTGCCAGAAGTCCTGCGTTCGCTTGAGTAGGTCTGCTCTAGCTGCTTAGAACCAAAAGGGATTGTTCAAGTAGTCTGAAGAGTCTGAGGGGATGTTTGGTTGCATCACGACAATGTTTGGCGAAAGTGTTTCGTTCTAGGTTTTATGGCGCTCTGTGTGTTTGCCTGTTTAACTTATCAACTATTGACAAAAATAATAAACATGTTCCCATGTTCTCAAATAAATAAGGTGAGACAAGAAAATTTCCAAGTTTGTCTACTAAGCACCTTATAGGCAACATTTTGGTTCATTTTTACTTAAAAGGAGAGACCTCTTGTATACCAGTATGCGGGCTTCCAGCAAACCAGCAAACCATTGTAGTCAGCTAGTCATTCTTCTCTTAAATTGTTTGATCTGTGACGGAAATACCCAATGGCCATTTATTCTTGTTTAGTGTGGCCTTTGGCCCTTTCACATCGAAAGGGAATATGTTTCTTCAACCATTTTGAGTAGGAAAAACCATCATAACCCATGTCCTTTGTGTGTTTATGCTGAGCTGAAGCCATCCTTTATTAATTTGAATGTTGGAGCTACAATACATGCTGGATATCATACCAAAGTGGACAAAAAGCTGGTGAACGAGTATATTTAGACTTTTATTTAATATAAAAGTAGAAGTGTATAGAAATACAATTCCCAGGATGTCAATTTGATAAGAAATACAGGTCCCAGAATGTGGATTTGATAAGAAACAAGGTTTTAAGTTCTCAATTTGTTGCAGCATCTTTCTTTTCAGAATTGAAGTTCTCACCTTCGACCACTGTTGCTTGAACCTCAATTAATGAAGACTGTTTATGCAGGTAGGTGACCGTTCTAGTTAAGCAAACAAGTATTGATCAGACAGTTATAAGAAAGTACTGCATTTTAGAAGATGTTTTCTTATGCATATCTTGAAACATTTTTTTGTCAACAAGTTATGAAAAGATTAAAGATAGTCATATTGTAGACACTGAATGATTTGATGGCAATGAATTGAGTAGCGCTGTGATGGAATAATGGTTAAAGGTGTGTTACATTCTGATGGTAGTGGCGGTGGTAAGAGTAACACCATTGATGTCAACCAGCTGGAGTGCTGGTATCCAGCCCCAAGGGAAAGATTATGACGTTCTAGTACATGCAGTCTTGAATGTCGCTGAAGTGTTGGTACTATTCTGTAATGGAGATATTGTGACATTCTAATACACAAGAATGTTTAATCAATGAGTTAAAGTGATATAGGTTGGATTTTATCACATGCATTACCTTCTTCAATATCTCCTTGTCTTTGTACTCTTGATTTTTTCTTCATGTTGTCTATATTATTTCCCTTTTTAAACATCAATAACGGAGATCTATTTTTTCACTTCGAAGTTTCTTTTTGGGAAGCACCTGGCAATCCTTCTTGCTTCTGGTTCTCCAGCATCCCATAAAAAATGTGATCCCTCATTTGACCTTTTCTTTTAGCATTTCACTGGTATTTGCTTCATTTTAGTAACCGTGGTGCAGTTTCTTTGTCTTCTGTATTATCTTTTCCTTTATTCTTATGAACATGAACATTTAGGTTACTGGATTTTGAATAGCACTTAGAGTTTACGGGGGCTGGGAATCACAATATTCTGTATGTCAATGGATTAATTATGCAAACGAGCTCCACTTGTATGTAGTGACTACAATCTTCGACCATGGGTGTCATAACTGACATTTATGATTTTGATTAATAGGTACAATACAACATTGAGTGTATCATAACCTTTTTCTTAATGAACTTTGTTGTCCTTTTGGAAAGCTAGTGTTTGGCAGGCAACACCCCATATTTATCTGTTATGTTTTTCTGCTGGATATAAAACTTCGTCGGATTTTTACAACATGAATTACAAAAATTATGAGCATTGCTTTGGGGTGTCCCCGCCTAGCGAGGTGCTGCAGAGCCCAAATGCAGTAAGAAGTAAGCAAGGGCCACTACATTTTCGCCCGAATGTAGTGAATGTATCATGGACGGGTGTGGGTAAGGAAATTAGTCCCGCTACATTGCCACCCGAGTGTAGTAAAAAAATTTCAGAGAGGGTCTCCACATTTTGATTATGGACGGATGCGGGGGGTAAGGAAGCTAGTCCTAGATAATAAGATTCGTATTGGTTCTTGGAATATCGGAACATTATCCGGTAAGCTAATGGAGGTGGTAGATACTATGATTCGGAGAAAGATTCATATTCTATGTTTACAAGAGACAAAATGGGTTGGAGAAAAAGCAAAGGAGATAGAGGGTAAAGAAAAGGCTCGAAACGGAGTTGGTATTATCATAAATAAAGATTTAAAGGAGAGTGTAGTAGACATACAACGATATGGTGACTGAATCATGACGTTGAAATTAGTGTTAGGAGTAGAGGTTTTGAATATAGTTTGTGCTTACGCACCCCAAGTAGGACTAAAAGATAGTATAAAGACAGTTTTTTGGGAAGAGTTAGATAAGGTGTTTCAAAAGATTCCACAAAGGGAGATGATTTGTTTAGGAGGAGATTTAAATGGACATGTCGGTAAAGAGCCATTAGGATATCTAAGGGATTCATGGAAACTTTGGTTTTGGGGATATAAACGAGGAAGGTAGGGAGATTTTAAATTTTGCTATGTCATTTGATCTCTTTATAGTCAATACAATCTTCAAAAAATGAGATGAACATTTAATTACTTATAAGAGTGGCTTATCACAAACACAAATTGATTACTTTATTTGTAGAAAAAAAGATAGAGCGTGTTGTAAAGATTGTAAGGTAATTCCAGGAGAAAGCTTAATCACCCAACATTGACTTTTAGTTATGGATTTACAAATAAAAAAATGGACAAAGAAGAAAAGAGTGCATCGAGTTATTCAGACTAAATGGTGGAACCTCAAAAGCGAGAAAGAAGATATATTTAAACAGAAAGTCCTTCAAGGAGATGTTTGGAATTATGTTGGCACATCCTGTGATATGTGGAGCAATATGGCTATACATATTAGGAAAGTGGCGAAAGATGTGTTAGGGGTATCTAAGGGAGGTGTACCGGCACAAAAAGAAGCTTGGTGGTGGAGTGAAGTAGTACAAAATAAAATCAAGGCAAAGAGGGCATGTTACAAATTACATTATGCTAAGAAAACTAGTGAAACTTTAGAAGCTTATAAGACAGCAAAGAAGGAAGCGAAAAAGACCGTTAATGAAGCAAAAGCTAAGATTTGGGATGACTTATATAAAAAACTCAACTCAAAAGAGGGTGAAAGAGATATTTTTAGGATAGCTAGGGCTTGAGATAAGAAAACTAAAGATCTTAATTATGTTAGATGCATAAAAGACGAGGATGAAAAAATTCTAGTGGCAAATGATGATATAAGAAATAGATGGAAAAACTATTTTTATAATCTTTTTAATGAAAATAAAGATGTTAGTATTAGTTTAGGAGATTTAGCCAAATCAAAAAAGTATATAAACCACAATTTCTACTGACGTATTCAAAAGTATGAAGTGAAAGAGGCTCTTAAACATATGAAGAGTGGTAAATCGGTAGGACCAGATAATATTCCTATAGAAGTTTGGAAAATACTAGGAGAAATAGGAATCACTTGGCTCACAAGACTATTTAATGAAATATTGGAAAACCAAAAGATGCCCGAGGAATGGAGAGGAAGTACATTTATACCCATATATAAGAACAAGGGAGACATTCAAAATTGTGCGAATTACCGAGGTATCAAGTTAATGAGTCATACTATGAAATTATGGGAAAGAATTATCGAAGGTAGGTTAAGACAAGTATCAAGTACAACAGAGAACCAATTTGGATTTATGCCAGGCAGATCTACTATTGAAGTGATTCACCTTTTGAAACGTCTTATGGAACATTTTAGAGCAAAAAAGAAAGACCTTCACATGATATTTATTGATCTAGAAAAAGCTTATGATAGGGTACCTTGGGAGGTTCTTTGGAGAACTTTGGAAAAAAGAGGTATCCCATTGACATATATTAACCTTATAAGAGACATGTATGATGGTGCAAAAACATGTGTGAGGACTCATGAAGGAACGACATACTTGTTTGAAGTTAATATTGGGTTACATCAAGGATCAACTTTAAGTCCATATTTATTTATAATGGTGATGGATGAGTTAACAAAACATATTCAAGATAAAGTACCTTGGTGTATGTTATTTGCAGATGACATTGTATTAGTGGAGGAGTCTAAGGAAAAAGTTAATAGAAAATTGGAACTATAGAGAGAAACATTAGAAAGCAAAGGGCTCTGACTTAGTAGAACAAAGACAGAATATATGGAATGTAAGTTTGATCATTTGGCTACTTCAGAGGACATAGAAATTAAAATTGACACACATTGCATTCCCCAAAAGGAAAGTTTTAAATACCTAGGGTCAATTTTTCAAAGTGATGAAAGAATTGATGGATATGTTACACATAGAATTAATGCTGGTTGGATAAAATGGAGAGGAGCATCAGGTATTCTTTGTGATAAGAAGATACCATTAAAATTAAAAGTTAAATATTATAGAGCAGCAATTAGGCCTGCCATGTTTTATGGTTACGAGTGTTGGGCAGTTAATCATCAACATATACAAAAGATGTCTTAGACAGAAATGAAGATGTTGAGATGGATGAGTGGTCATACAAGAAAAGACCGTATACATAATGAGGTTATTAGAAACAAATTAGGAGTGGCACCTATGGAGGATAAAATGAGAGAACATCGTTTAAGATGGTTTGGACATATAGAAAGAAGATCAAAAGAAGAACCTCTAAGAAGGTTAGAAAAACTAAATTTGGAAAGTATTAAAAGAGGTAGAGGACGACCACAAAAGTGTTGGAAAGAAACAATAAAGAATGATCTAGCTTATTGGGAGTTAACTGCTAACATGGCACACGATAGGGATCTATGGAAACAAAGAATCCATGTAGCCGACCCCGTCTAGTATGGGAAAAGGCTTAGTTGTTGTTGTTGTTGTTTGTTGTTGTATATCTTTTTATTGGACGAACTGATCAAATTGATTATGGAGTCTACGCTTCAATATCAATCCAAGGAATCATATTCATACACTACTTAAATTCATTACACAGTGCCTACAATTTGAAGTGCGGAAGACCAATTTAGAATGCTGTAATATAAGAAATTTTTGAGAATTTAACCTTGATAATTTTCATCTAAGGTGCGCAAGACCAATTTAGAATGCTGCAATATAAGTTGTTTTGAGAATTTAACCTTGATAATTTTCATCTAAGGTGCGCAAGACCAATTTTTAGAACTTATTGTTATCCAAAATAAGAGAAACTTTGCCAAGGTTTCCTGTATTGAAACTGCTTACATGGTCTGGAATATCCTGTGAAGTTCGGTTGACCCATTCCTTTTCCTCTTTTTGTTTTGCTAATTTTAATTTTGTTAACTTTGAACTGCAGTAACTAGGATAATGTTTATGTGGCAGGAGTTAGACAATATAATACTAGCGGACCAAAATCCAACACCAAGGAGGTACCAGCTGCGAAGAACAAGCTCTGGCCCACTTTAACCCAACTGTCATTGTACATACTACTGTAAGTAGTGTTATTCTTTGTTGCGTCCCGAGTTTTACTCCTATGGTGTGCTTTGGTGAACTAGTTGATTGAATGACATGTTCTATGGGCACTTTGTTCACTCTTAGGGAATCTTTTCTTTGTTTTTTTTGGTTTTTTTACTAGTATAATTGCTTATTATTTTTTAGAAGCTTATGATGATTCTTTGATGCTTCATTATCTCTTGAGTCTGCATTAGTATCTACAAGATCAATTTTGAAATCCCAGCTGTGTAGATAGGTTCATTAATCCCAGAAAACTTGGAACAAAAATCTGCAAGATTATAGTTGTCCTTCTCTGTGAAAATCATGCACCTATGGCAGTATAAGAGAGGACATTCAACTGGGTGCACTGCAATTTGTATGGTTCCATGACATGCCAGTTCTTCCTTAGATGGAACTAAGCTAACCATCTCGTCACTGTTGAGAACCCCTTTTGTTTACAAGCATTCTTCTCCAGATAAAACCTTGAATTCCATGTTAGAACCTGTTTCCCAGTATAAATTGGGTTCAAAAGCCATTCAGTAGTGGAACCCTTTTGTTTACAACCCCTTTTGTTTACCATATTTATTTTCATTTAAGTGGAACCATAGAAATACCGTAGAAGAATCTGGAGATTCGCATGATATTCATCACAAATGTTGGTCTAGAATAATGTGTTTATGTGGGATATTTTTGGTAGAGCATGTAGGTGGCATCAAAATCACCGCTAATTAATACTCTGCAAGTATGACTTAAAATGACTTTGCTTTTCCCAGTTTTGTCTCAAGATCCTCAATCCAGATAAATTGGAAATACCTAAAAACATGTTACTTTATTAAATGCGTTGTGTGTGTGTGTGTGTGTGGGTGTGTGGATTGAAACTTTAAACGCCTAGTATATTCTTGACTAGTGTATCTTGTGAGTAATTGCGATAAAAGCCGTCTATGTTTTATCTGGCCTTGGTTGTTCTAGTATACGTGCTCAAACTTATTTTATGTCCAGTCCATGATTGCAGGGAATGCTCATTTGGTGGTGGTCAATTAAATTAATTTGGATGAATGTGGGTAAGGTGATCCATGCTGAACTCGACTCTCCATTGCCTGCATTCAAGATCGATGTTTATAAAGATCCACCACCATTAAGCGTTTCGTCCATAAATAGGTCAGGAACGGATGGAGTTCAGATTTTAGGTACAGATTAGATTCTCCAATTTTCTTCAGCTGATTTATAGTATTATTTGCTGCTGATTGGTAGTTTTTCCTATATTAATAAAAGCTATGATTTGTGGCCAAATCTTTATCCTTCAAGAGTGGCCATCCCACAATCACAAGTATGCAATCTTGCTGAAAATATTGTTTGTGCAGCAGGGACATTGTTAAGGACGCTTGAATTGTACCGAATTTGAGTGAGAAGAATTCAAGTTTCTTATGTTGGGATTAATAAGGACATTTGAGTTCTCAACCTTCAAGTAGATTTCCTACTTTTCGGGTTGTAGTTCCACCTCCTGAAAGCTGCAGTCCTAGTGGATCAATGCCATGGTTTCCAAGGATCGGAGACATGATATGATGTTTAGGTTGGTATAGATCAGAATGAATTCACACACCCGAGTGCCCGAACTCCTGACCTCGATTCAGTTTGCCTTTTTGGATTTGCAAGCTGGGGTTAAGCAGATTCCTTTCAGATGTGCACCACTATGTATTGAACTCTTGACCTTTAACTTGGGGTTAGGCAAATTCCCAGTCTCGTCTTCTTTGTTTTATATGAGAAGGCTTGGGATGCAGCTCCACCTTCATTAATGAAGATTGCTGTCTATTAAGTGAATTCCGGAGAGTTAGTCATTCCTTTTTAGAGTTAAAATTGCTCATATGGCACAAGCTCAATGGGGAATCAGAATTTTTATAACCAACTACAGTCACTATGAGACATGAATTGGTTTTAATACTGATCTGTTCTCCAGTAATGACAAGTAAATATTGATAGTACAGATTGCTGGATCCGAATATGTATAAGCTTCGTTGAATGAGAGGAGTTTCTTTGGGAGGCTAAAGCTAGGCGCGTACGGGATTATAGAACTTTTTCTCGATGTGCAAAGAGCGTGGTAGAACTTGACAAGAATTTGATACCTAAGTGTGTATTATATTGTCACTCTCCCTAAAGCGAACTTGCAGAGAACAACTGCAATCCTTGGGGAAGAAGTCACACTTGTGGTTTTGCCTACATGCAGTTTGTCAATTAAAAATAAGGTACCCAATACCCAATTCTGACATGCTTAATCTGGTTTTGGGTCATGTTTAATTTAATAACAATATGGATCTGGCTTTCAGAAAATAGGATACACAACTTTCTGTTAATGGTTAAGTTACTTGTTACTAATGCAGAGAGAGGGGTGGGGGGTTATCAGGGATGGGTTGGATATGATGTCGCCCACTTCATTAATGGCACCTCACCATAATTAGCTTCAGCCCGAAAGAGAGAAACCAAAATATACATTTTACATTCAATTTGACGCCATTTATTTTCACTGTGCAACGGGCATTTAGTTGAAAGTTCGATTTTTTGGTTTTCTCCTCCGGACTTTGTTCCTATTATGGTGATATCCGAATTGTCCGAGCAGGTGATCCTTTTGCATCCTTATCTCAGATGATATGGAACATATGACGCATGGGGAGGGAGAATCTAATGGAAGCTTTTGCACGTGAGAACGTGAAAAATAGTTCCCTTGGAATTGGAATCTCTTGGGAAGTGACGGCCAGATCTTTTAGATGACAACTTATCACGATGATGAATTGTCTCTTGATGCTCTAAGCTAAATGGGCACTGGAGCGAAAAGTCATGAAGAGAAAGGAAAAACGTCGGAGAAGTACATAGGTTTGGGCGGGCATTGGTATTTTTCAATTTGGTCTTAGCGTTTGAAAACGTTGCTTTGATATCTTCATCTATAATATTAGTATGAGCACGCTAACAGTGTCACTTGATGTTTAGAAGATGGATTCACTACCTTTGTGTGATTTCAACAACCACATTATTAATATTAAATGAAAATTTTAATATGATTTTAATATACAACAACAAATAACATTAAAGAGTATTTAATATTCATTCATATTTAAATTTAAATGTTTAAATGTAATATCAAATATAATTTGACATGATAGCTAATATTGTTGCTAGACGATGTGACACATGATGTTGACACGAGATTTTAATCAACGAATATTCGTTGTGGTTAACGTGACAGGCAACGTGAAATCAAGGTATCATATGAGTTAAGTAACTTGTAAAAATATTAGTCCCCATCATTTTATAAATTTGTTTTATCAAGTTATTTGGCGACACCGATGGAACCAAGTTTATAAGTAGCAGATAAGTTGAAAACAAACACTTCTAAGGTACGCAATATAACTTATCCTAAACATCATATTCATTCATAATTCAATGTTGTAAATAGTGTATTGACAAAGTTGATGCTTTTGGGATATCTAACTTATGTGAGACCGAACAAAATACTAGCAACTATTATAGGGTTAGGACGTCAAAGGAATAATTATAAGAAAGCTTATCAATGCTTTGTGAGTTCTTTGATGCAAAGGGAAGCAAGTCAAAGAAAGAAAGATTATCAATGCTTTGGGAGTGCTTTGATGCATTCTTTGTCATAGTCGAGAGGCAACAAAACGAGCATGGACAGGCCGACTTTCCTTAACATGTCGCCGCCCACCGTATTGTACAATAGGAGGAAAATAATAAAAGACCCAATGTTTTTAAATAGCGTATAAACACTATAAGACATTGTGTCACATGCGCAAGGTAAGGCATGCACCTTACCCGAAATCTCAAAAATTCATGGGTTCATCACTGTATATAAGAAAATGCAACTTGAAATATGAGTATGCCCCACTCGAAACATAAACGATCTTTATCCAAAATATACAAAATTCTTAGGTCCACCATTGTATGTATGGAAATATAACATAAATACAAGTGAGCTTCACCTGAAGGCTAAAATATAAGTGTGCCTCATCCTAAAAAAAATCCTGAATCTGTCTTTTTAAATCCTAAAAACGCATGCGCAGACATGGTGTAGATGATGATTAGTTGAAGGATCAACTTCATTTTATCGAAACACAAGTTCCTTTTTTCAAGGGGTTTCAAAATATCAAGCTCCAAAAGGTTGCTTTTCACCTAGCTGGAAGGGTATTTCAAATAAAAGACCTTCAAGGAAGAGAAAGTCTAACAGTTTCCTACTTAAGGCATAAGGATAAGACAACTGTTTTTTCTCATACTAAACAAGATCGATTACATGATTTTTTGTTTTTATAGAGTTCAATCGTATACCACACTAAACAGTTAACTCAATATAAGCTAGATCCTTCTTTATTGTTTCCTTTCAACACTTTTGTGGTCTTTAAGACAAAAAATAAGACGAATGATACATTTCTTAGATATAAGTTTTAACACTAAAGGAATTGATGGAATCATAGTTTTTAAGGTGGAGACTCGAGGTAAAATTGAAGAAGTGAATCTTTGCAAAAGTGGTTCCAACTGAGCCAGACTCTAGAGTGTAGAGAACTGGTCTTGAACTGCTTTTGAAGCCAGCTGGACCGGAACCGGGGGAACCAGAACCGGAACTCGAACTGAACGGGAGACCTTACTGGTTTGGTTACGTTTCTGTCCACCAAAAAATGAATCAGAATTTCCATACCACATTTTGGTTCTGGTTCCAGAAACTCGTCACTGTTATGTGTTTTTTTTCAATGAAATAGAATTCAAACAAGATTCAGACTGAAACCATCAAGAAATAGAACCCATAACCAGTGAAAGCAAAATTAGGGATTATACTAAACTCAATGTTGATTCACGCACACATTGTGTCTATATGGGAATCAAAGTGGGTTTTCTCCCACTATACTAAGTCTTTGAGGGCTTTGCTTATAATTGGTGAGTTTGTTTATGTTTAGTGAGATTAAGCTTCTAATTTAAATACATTTTGTATATGTCACTAAAGTTTGGAAGCGACGTCTACTTGATACTATGTGAAACAGCAATCTATCTTTTCTGAAATTAAATGCTAATTTAATTGCTTGGTATAAGTAGAGATGTCTGTTTCGGAACCAGACCGACAGTTCCAATTGAAACTGAATCAAGCTGGAAACACATCAAAACCAAAACCAGCTGAGCCAGACTCAGAACCATAACCGAATCAGGAAGCCTTGGTCCCATTCTGGTAACACCTCCATAAAACAGGAACCGGATCGGAGAACTGCAAGTTCTTTTTCAAATTCTGTTAATAGTTTTTACGGTTTTGTATGATTTTGAACTGGAATCGGAACCAAAACTGATGGTTCTGGGACAGGACCTAAAATGGTCTGGTTTTTGGTTCAGTTCAAGTTCCAGGTTTCGGCAGAGATCTCTTACAATGAAAAATTGTTGAGGGGTGTGTTGGTTCTCGCCAAAATTGAGAACATGCCAAGATGAAGCTTGGTCTTTTGAGCAAATGCTTACAAAGGCCAGCAGCACAATGTAAATAAGTTGGACCTTAGACAGGTTTCTGTAAATAGATGAAAGTTGAGCAGCTTCTTAAAAGTTTTTTACTGTTAAACCATGAGAAAAAATGGTCAAATTTTAACCTGGAACCTTTTGTCATGATAATTGAGCCTTGTAGGGCTGATTAAATAATTGCAGGCACAAATATCCAATATGATAAAAGGAGGTATATGCTTTTTTTTGGACGGTCGAAGGGCTTCTCTAACATGAGGAGGGGAATGGATTTGCATCTATTGGTATTTAGAAGTGTTGCATTATGGGAATTTTTAGAGAACACACACATACGCACACACACACACACACACACACACACACACACACACATATATATATATATATATATATATATATATATATATATATATATATATATATATATATATATATATAGAGAGAGAGAGAGAGAGAGAGAGAGAGAGAGAGACTGGTATATGCTAGGACTCTTCCATGCTAGTAAATCCAAATAAATTTCAATCATCCATCTTTGTTGATAGATGACTTAAATTTTAATCGATAAAGTAAAAAGGATATGTATACTTTTTGTAGGAAATACTTTATTACACTTTTGCTTTTTAAATTTTAAAACTCAATCATCTATAACTAAATATGAATGGTTGAGATTTGTTGTCTCTCTCTCTCTCTCTCTATCTCTATATATATATATATATATATATATATATATATATATATATATATATATATATATATATATATATGAGAATCTAGATTTAAGGAACCCATAGAAATAGAAAATCACAAGAAACAAATAACAACAGTTTGATATTTGAGATAACGGTTGAGGTGATAAAACAAAAAGTATTTAATGCACATGATAATTCAAATATCTATCTTTGATTATGTGAATCGAACAATAGAGATAATGTGTTTCTTATGGTTTTTCTATTTTTGTAGGTTATTTAAATCTACACTTTTAACTTATATATATATATATATATATATATATATATATAGAGAGAGAGAGAGAGAGAGAGAGAGAGCATAATCCATGCACACATTTGTTCATGCTAAAATCTTCTTAAAGATTCCAAGCATTAGATCTCTAAGATCAACTATTGAGATCTTTAAAACAAAACCTTATGATTCATGATGAGACTGCAAATGCATTGATAATCTTATCTATTAGACTGCTAAGAAAAGTATCAACCCTCTTGTATCTTTCACTTTAATCCATATCTTTACATACTTTTTTATAGCTAAAGTTTCCTAGTGGCCATTCCTTTTGGGTTTAATAGTGACCTAATCAAATTGGTCCTACAGATGCAGTGGCAACTTGCAAACATACTTTTGGTCTCTATTTGAAGAATCTCTTTAGTAATTTTCTGCAAAAAAAGATGTGCTTCAGCTAGGGGTCTTCTTGAACCAAACCAATATAATCAGTTCTTAATTTGTGGGAACCATTATAACACATAAAATTGAACCAAGTGGCACCATCATTTTCGGTTTAGTTCAGTGAACCGGAAACAAAGAATCCATCTAGCCGACCCCGTCTAGTATGGGAAAAGGCTTAGTTGTTGTTGTTGATGCTTGAATAGTTATTTGCTTTATGCATGTATCTTCTCTCAGTGGATTAAGTACATTCTATTTCAATTGCTTTTATGGAAGCTTTAGCTTTTCTATATGAACGGCAAGCGGAGGAGTCCATCTGCTCTATGTTTTTCATGAGACCTATTGCTTGGTGAAGTTGAGCATTCATTGTGGCCTATTGTTTAACTGGATCTCTAGTCAGTTGCCTTCTTATTAGGATGGGTTTCCATGATTATGAATCGTATGGTTTTAAGTAACACATTGTGCATGCATGAATTCTCTGATTTTTATGCCCAATTATGTTGGTGTTTGGATTGGATGACAAGTCCCCCATTCGACAACCAGGACTTTCAATCCTTAATTTACCTTATACTTTAGTTATTGTTGTTACCGTGATCCTTCTTTAGTGTAGTGATGTGTATCTGAAGTAAGGGGTGTGGAACTAAGCTTCAGATTCATGTTAAAACTATGCTGTTTCCTTTAGTTACAGTTCTTAGTCGATGGTGTCTCTACGTGAGAAAGAAAAGGAATGCCAGTTAAGAATCTCTTTCTTACAGCTGTATTGTTGATTTGTTTCTTCTGATACTCATCCGTGTAAAAAAACATGAAATGATGCCATCTATTCATGTTTTCTATCATTTCACGAAATTATATTAAAAGAATTCGAACATATAGTTATTCATTTTACAGCGCTGATTTGGATGGTATCTACAGATCTCAGTGCTTGCTTTCACACAGTTTCTCTTTACCATTCTTGGGGAAGGGGAAGGCCTGCAACTATGTGTTAGTACATTGATTTCTATCCACGAACTAAGGAGAGGAACAGAGTAAGCTTCATGTACATTTCAACAGTGCAATTTGCTACCTGTGGAAGGTTGGGTATATATGAAATGAGCCATAACCTATGGGGAGAACCATTTAAAGCTGAGGGCAGCATTAATATGGGCACATGTATGATCCTTGAACGATATCAAAAGGTAGACAGAAGGGTGATACAAATCTTAATTTGCATTGCTGATGCTAACTAATGTTCTCTTCATTGTTTATGCACTGAATATTATTTATGTGAGTGAGCTTATAGTCTGAAGATGCATCGCATGAGATACTGGAAACTTCCAAAACTTCTGTTCAAGAAGCAAATATACCCATTGATAAGGTGAGTTTATAAGCGTATATTTGTTTTAACATAACTGTTTATGGACCCTTCTGAAATAAGTAGCCATTTTTTCTCAGCTTGAAAGGTTGCTTGTTCTTTTTTCTTGATTACAATTGCCAGTCATCAAACTTAATCTTGCCAATTTTTCACTGTATCTTCTTGAATCTGCAATTATTTATAGCCTTTGTTGGAATGACACTTCTACTAGGTTTCGTGTAACCCTGTCAGACTCGCTGACACATGAAAAATGGTACCTCCCATGTCCCACTCAGCATTAATTGTTAAAATTTGAAGAACATAAATTTTCTAATGCTGTAATTTTAAGAATGAAGTTATGTTCTTTTACATGATTGAATTCATAAAAATCCAGAACAGTAACTTGGGAATAAAGTCAGGAGTTAGGACTTCATTTCACATTTTAAGCTTTTGGAAATAATTGCTAAATGGCAGATTTCTGTTCTTATCTACAGGTATTGAGGCGTTTGGCACAACATAGAGAGGCTGCACGAAAAAGTCGGTTGGGAAAAAGGTTAGGGATATAATGGTACAAAAACAACACCAACTAAGCCTTTTCCCATACTAGATGGGGTCGGCTAGTTAGGGATATAATGGTACTTTGTCAAAAGTTTTTGCTGCAAGACAAGATGGTACTCGTATGATTTATGAACTATCGGTTCCTTGTGTAATAGCCATACATTAAGTTAGAATCAAGTAATTTGAAGTTGACCCAATTAGAACAAGAATTTGAACGGGCAAGGCAGCAGGTGATGCGGCCTCATGCATGGGCTTAGCCTGTTGTTGTTTGTTTGATGTTTATTAACTTAGTTGTTGTTGTCTAACACAGGGTGTATACAGTGGTGGAAATTCAGGTGATTCCAATCATGGGGTCCATGGAGCTGTCAATAGACTCAATACAGGTTTGCTCTAGTATCCGGTTAAACGAAAAATTTTCTGGAATAGCATAAGTTATATTGAAAGCCCTGGCAAATATGAAATGTAATATGTTATGTTGTTTCATGGTACAGTAAGGTACTTTATAGTTTATATTCCATTAAATTTAGCGGAGCAACAAAGGTGAAATGTAAAAATAAAATTGTGATGCATCTAACAACAACAACAACAACAACAACAACTAAGCCTTTTCCCATACTAGACGGGGTCGGCTACATGGATTCTTTGTTTCCATAGATCCCTATCGTGTGCCATGTTAGCAGTTAACTCACAATAAGCTAGATCATTCTTTATTGTTTCTTTCCAACACTTTTGTGGTCGTCCTCTACCTCTTTTAATACTTTCCAAATTTAGTTTTTCTAACCTTCTTACAGGTTCTTCTTTTGATCTTCTTTCTATATGTCCAAACCATCTTAAACGATATTCTCTCATTTTATCCTCTATTGGTGCCACTCCTAATTTGTTTCTAATAACCTCATTATGTACAAAGTGCTACTCATGATTTCCTTATTTTTTGTTGCACATTGTTGTTTGAGTGCCAGTTCTTGATCTTTACACGATTCCTGCTCACAACTGGAATTCTCGAGTGGACAATCAATTTTGTGAGTAGCGTTTGTTACTCTTATAAAAAAGGCTCAAAGAAACAATATATATGATACATAGCATTGTATCCTGATGTAATATTCTCTTTTTGAAAATTTTGAATAAATATATGTTAAAGTTTTAAAAGTTTATCAAATTCAAAAATAAAATATTCTGAAAATATAGCAGGCTAGCTCAAAATTTTGCTTAATCATGTCTCCTTTTATCATTGAATTGTAGATGTCGAAGAAAAGAGTATATAAATTTCCAGGTATAGTAAAGATGGGCACAGAAGAATTATTTACTTCTACATAAAGTAAATAACATACCAAATACAAAATTTCCTAGTATTAGACTTATGTGCATGGTTGTACATATTTTCAACTGTGTCAAGATATGTTAATCTATCATCTCGATTTCCTAGTATTGTATTTATGTACTAATTACTATACCATGTTGTCATTATTAAGGAAAACATAGCTGTGGATCTCAGAGGGAAAACTTTGTTGGTACCATCCTGGAATTGCGATGCACCTAAATGATGACAACTTTGAGTTGGAGTAACATTTGTCTTGGAATTTTGTTAGCTTGAGAAAATTGAAGCTCATCTCCGTACTTGGAATAATTTGATTCTTTTTTTACCTCATGGAGCAGCCTGTATTAGTGGTAGCATTCAACTATCTTCACGAATTTAATTTCACCTTTTAGTTGTAATCCTCTATGGAAACAAAGAATTTATGTACCCGACCCCATCTAGTATGGGAAAAGGCTTAGTTGTTGTAGTTGTAATCCTCTGTTTCCCATTACTTTCCCATCTTATGAGACATCTGGTAGATTGTTAGCCAATAATTCCAAATATATAATCTTCTAGTTGTGAACTCATGAGGAAGGTTATCTTTGTATTTTAGTATCTCACTTCGACAATGTCATCAAGAAACATGGTAGTTTTCTGGAATTTCCCGGTGGTTTCCCTTTGTTGCATTGGGGAATAAAGACTGAAGTCATATTCCATCAATTGTTCAACTTTTAGCTATACCTGATTCTGATACATACTCATGAAAAAATTATGTGGTCATAGTTCTTAAAAAATGCAAAGTATAATATAAATTAAGGATATGAACGCAAGAAACCTTCTAGAGAAGATACCATTTCTCTTCTTGAGAGATGAGAAGGAATAAGAGGAAAGCAAGTCGTTTCATAGTGAAGAAAAATCTCCAAGTGTCGTATAATGTTTTTGTTCATGTAGTCGACTGACACAAACATGTCAACAAACATACACACTCACAACGCAGACACTCAAATGTATGACTCCTGCAATGCAGTTAAGACATTCTTGTTCCTGACTCTAAATGGCATGGGAATTACAGGTGTTGCAATGTTTGAGATGGAGTATCGTCACGGGGTTGAGGAGCAGGATATACAAACTGGTGCACTTAGAACTGCCTTGCAAGCACATGTAACTGACTCAGAGCTTCGGATGCTTGTGGAAAATAGTCTTGCACACTATGACAATCTTTTCCTTATGACAGCATCAGCAGAAGAATGATGTCTTTCACCTGTTGTCAGGCATGTGGAGAACTGCTGCTGAGCGCCTCATCTTTTGGATTGGTGGATTTCGGCCCTCAGAACTTAAGGTTTTCTTTTGTTTGATATCTTGAGATTTTTTCTTACCTCAGTTTGTTTTTATCATGCTAATACCTACTGTAATATCTTTGTAGCTTCATTGCTTTTTGAGCCTGTGAGAAATTATTATGCCAATTTCAGTATATCATTGGTAACAACGGTTTCACTAATATTAGACGAGAATTTTTTATACTGATACCGCGCTGATATAATTTACTCAGTATTGATCTTAGATGACGGCAACCTGGTCTATCAGACTCATTTCAAAACCTTTTTGTGGGAATAGTCACAGTGACCCTACAATATGAGCAAGTGTTTCTTGTGTGCAAAATGGAAATCTAAAATTCAGGTGAAAATGAATATACTTGTTAATATAACAACGTTGGATTTGGAAATTTTATGATTCTGTTTCTGTTTCCTGAATATTCAGCATGTTGTAAATGGGAATTTCACATAAACCAGGGAGGAACGGAAATATCTGAAAGATCTCATCAGAGCACATCTCGATTTTGGGTGAAGCTAAAGTGAATTCTGTCATTGTGCACCTGTTAGTACAGCAGTCTCTAATCTTGTTTACTTGGTCTAATGGAATGCCGTTCTCATTGTTTTTCACTTTAAGATTCTTGTTGTAACGTTGAGCGTTACTGCACAGGCTGCGCACAATGGGAGATATGAAGGGCCTTTAAAAAGAGGCCCTTCATAGTGCATTTTTCCAAGGAGCTGGGCAGCCTTGAACTAGCCGGAAAATAGGAGGAGTCGGCCGGAATCCGGTGAGTTCAATATTTTTTTAGATTTTCGTTTTTCCTTTTTATTTTTTGATGAAAAGCTTGTTGAAAATCATCGTTTTGGGCTTGGATTGGAGGTTTGAGGTAGAACTAAGCATTTTGGTGGGGTAGGTAAGCAATGGCGTCGATTTGGCCGAAAAACGGTTATGCTTCGCCGGAAACCGGCGAGATCGATGCCAGAAAAAAAAAGAAAAAGCTTTTGGGCATGTCCTTCATTTCCGTGTCGTGTCATGTCTTAATTGTCATGAACCGACACTGGTTCGTGTCGTGTCGCGTGTTAAGAACCAGTTCTGTGTCAAAATAGGTTCTGTGTCGGAAATGGGTCTAGTTTGGGTTGTGTCTTGAAATGGGTTTCTGGGTTAAGAATAAGACCTGTGTCAGTAGTTATAGGTTCTGTGTTGATACAGTGACACAAACTACCTATTGTGTCACTCATTCGGATTAGGTATGAAATTGGGTATCGATTTGGATCTCGGATAACTTAAACGGATCCAAATTGGGGTTTGGGATTCGATTCGGATATAGTTTGTTTCGTTAGACTTATAGTTAAATAAATTTTAATATTTCAATTATTTGTAATTGTTTAGAGATTAAAATTGGAAGATTTGGTGGTGATAAGAGTGGCCCAACAGCTTGGGAACTGGATCTTAGCACTTCTTCAAGTAGGGGGTTATGCATTCTTTTACAGAACTATGCTAGAAGTGATTTTACTGTTTTAGATAGATTTAAATGTGCATGATTGATAACTGTTTTATTGAAGTTTGTGAAATGTTATTCGCAATTATGGGTTATTTGATATGCCTTTTAAATAGAACATGTTTATGACACTGTTTGATAAATAGCATGTTTTGATATGCATGTGTTGTGTGAACATGGTATTTAAATGTTGTTTAAATGTTGTGTGGATATGAGTTTGATTTTGGATATTCGTGGATCTGGATATGATTTGTGAATGTGATGAACTGTAATTGGTTTTAGAAATGTAATGATGTGTGAATATACGAGCCGTACTTATGTGGTTTGTGTAGGGTCTCTAGAGACTTGCAGGTCTCTCGGGCGATCCGGCTTGGGGCGAATACAGGGTGTGTTCCCGGGCACTCTACCGTGAGAGTCGGCGTGGTTACCGTCGTGGATGGGGTTACCGAGGTCACGTTAGGGAGGGCCGGACGACTCCCGTGGCCTTTGGGGCAGACACAGTATGGGCTGTAATTATCGAAACTAATGATGTGCATGCGTGTGTGTGAGTGTATGCGTATGAATTTGAGATCATGATTTAAAGGTAAATGTGTTTTGCTATGAAATGGTTGCGAACTATGCATGCTTTTAGTATGTTTTCTGTTTAAAGATTTTTAACCTCCCTACTGAGCTATGTATATGAGCTCACCCTATTGTTTTATAGCTCGTCCTGAAGCTAGCACTTCGAAGGCACACGGAGCAGAATAAGAGTGTGATAGAGCAACATTTTTATTTTAGATGGTATGATAAGTGTTGAATAATTTAGAAAGTCTTTTATTCGGGGTTATTGTTAGGTGAGTCCCGCACCATTTTGGACGTGTTGTTTAGAACTTCGATATGAATATTTATTTCGGTTAGATATTTCTTGAGTTTGAATTAAATTGGTATTGTATTTGTTTAGTGCTCACCATCACGCCCGTGCGAGAAGCGGCCACGTGGCATCGGCTCGGGCCGGGTCATGGTCGCGACTCGTGCGGGTGTGACACTTATTCCACAGCTGGAGCCTCTGACACAGCAGCAAGTCATGGCTGTCGGTAATTTGCAGCAATCGTCTCAGCAGGCTGAAGATGCTCTGTCTCAAGGAATGGAAAAACTACAACAAACTCTAGCTGAGACATTTTCATCTACTTCTCTAGATGCATCAAATGTTGTCAACTATGCGACGCAAATGGCTGCAGCAGTGGACAAGGTGGACGCACTCAAAAACTTCATGATGCAGGTAAGCGACACATCATTTTGCTTCTTATGGGCAACAGGTTGATGGCTGTTTGAAACGGAAGAACATTGACATGGTTTCACAGTGTTTCATGAGTTTAGGCTGAAAATTTCATAATTGTTGAAATTACAGGCAATAGAATATTTACCTATTAAAGAGAATACTATTGAACAAGTTCATCCATATGAAAACCATATGCGGTTGCATACTTCAGGATGTTCTCTTTCCTTGATGAATAAGATAACTTTATCAGAAAGCACTGAGGTAGTACACCGGATGCATCAAATAGAAGCTCTAAAAGACTCAACAAACTGTACAATATCTAAAATAGTCCCGAGTCCCGACAAATCTTCTTCTCTCCCATAACGGCAAATGACTAAGTTCATGAGTAATTCACTAGACGACTACTCTATCCCTTGAAACACTGTTATATTCCTTTCTCTCCGGACTAGCCACGCAATTGCTAAAGGCAGTAAAAGCATAAACGCTTTTCTCTTGTGATATTTGAAGAAAAACTCCATGCGCTTCACTCACATTTCTACTAGACACCTACTCAACCCCCAAAACCTTAAAGGCTGCAATCCAAAGTAGCCTACTTTGCTCAGAAAATAAAAAAGCAAGTGATCCATCGATATATCTCATGTTTACATGTTCGGCATCAATTCACCAAGGTCAAGCCCCTCTTTTGCAGGTTATCAAACTCAGATTTCAGGATGTCCTTTTATAACATAATGCGTTTCTTTTTAGGTCTTCATCTATTACATGAGCATTGAGAAAGATCTGATCCTGTGTTTGGCCTAGTGCCTTGGCTGCAGATCTCTGCACGGTTTGGGTGCATGGTTTCACATGCTTGCATTTTGAGATGCATGTCTTGGAGCCCCACCTAGTGTGTTATCCTGTCCAACATAGTAGAAACAAACCTCTCTCTCTCCCTCTCTGCATCCACCAATAATGATCTTGTTTGATTACGATTCAAACCTTTAGTAAATGTTATTTAAAGGTGATTCAATCCATTACATGATATAAGCAACATGTGTGACTCATTCCACCTTCAATTCTCTCAACAGGCAGACAACCTTCGGCAACAAACTTTGCAAAGTATGCATCAGATCTTGACAGTACGACAAGCTGCTCGGGGACTTCTCATTTTGGGTGACTATTCCCAGAGTCTCCGGGCTTTAAGCTCTCTTTGGACAGCTCGCCCATGTGAACCAGCGTAAGCCAGCAGGATGGTTTGGTCTCCTTTCTACTATGCGCCTTCAACACAGGCAGCATACATGAAATGAAATGCAAGCAAGAAGCCACTATCCAGTGATCGTTAAATGGTCACTATCGAAGTAAACATATGAAGTTTCGGCATGGGCTTCCTTATCTAAAGAAAATTGTATATATTTGTGATGCCCCATCTTTGGTGCTTTCTTTATCTGTATGCAAAGAAGGTCGTATATTAATAATAATTAAGATTACTCTTGGTGGAATTATATTTCAGAGTTTCAAGTACTTAGTTTTCAGTCACCAGGTTTCTGATGCTAATCCCGGTCCAATCTATGGGCTAACATGATGATTTATGTTGTCTACTTGGTGTTTCTTTATCTGAATAAGCCTGTAAACAAAGGCGTTCCAACAACTGCTTCCTGATCTTAAGGTGGTTTACATCACGCACCTTCATGAATTTCAGATGCCGTACATGAAGTTTTATGGGAATAGCTCTGAAGTTTCAAGCTAAGCAGGTTAGACATTCTTTACCGTTGGCAGGAAATGATGGAGGGATCAAACTATAGGTGATGACTCTGAAGCTATAACACCCATAATTTAATGTGGATAAGTCTCCGTCTTCTAGGGTGCTCTGGTCAATCTACGTAATGTTAGTAGTTTTTCATTATTCTTAGCGGAAAGGCTCGAAGATGATATATAAAACACATAGCACAGTATCCTAACTGTGGTATTTCTTTTATGAAGCTTTGAATAAGTATATTTTAAACTCTTGAACTTATAAAAAATAAAAAGTATTAAGTACTCTAATATATACCAGAGTATAACAAATAAAAAGTATTTTAATACTCTAATATATACCAGAGTAGGAAAAAGTTATTCACGGATGACATTGTGTTAGTGAATGAGTTTAAGAAAAAAGTTAATAGGAAATTGAACTATAGAGAGAAACATTAGAAAGTAAAGGCTTTTGATTTAGTTGAACAAAGACAATATATGGAATGAAAGTTTGATAATTTGATTATTTTAAATGACATATAATTAAGATTGGTATACATTGCATCCCTTATAAGAAAAATCTTAAATATTTAAGTTCAGTTTTTCAAAGTGGTGGAAAAATTGATGAAGATGTTATGCATAAAATTAATGAAGGTTGATTAAAATGAAAAGATATCTTGTATTCTATATGACAAGAAAATATCATTAAAGTTGAAAGGTAACTATTATAGAGCAACAATTAGACTCACTATTTTGTATGGTTCGGAGTGTTGGGTAGTTAATCATCAAACATGTATAAAAGATATCCATAACATAAGTAAAGTTGATGAGATGGATGAGTGGTCATACGAGGAAAGACCTTATACATAATAATGATATTAAAAACAATTTGAGAGTGACACCATCAATGATAAAATGAGGAAAATCATTTAAGATGGTTTGCACATATAGAAAGATGACTAAAGAAAGTTTCGATAAAAAGGTATGAGAAACTAGATTGTGAAAATATCAAAAGAGAATCACAAAAGTGTTGGAAGGAAATAATAAAGCATGATTTAGCTTATGTTGAGTTAACGGTTAGTACATGATCAAGCTCTATGAAAACAAAGAATCCATCTACATGACCCATCTAGTATGGGAAAAGGCTTAGTTGGTGTTGTGGTTGCCACTTCTATAATGTATATAATCTAATAACATACCAAATACGAATTTCAAGAATTTACTTAAAATGCATTATCTTATTTATTTTCTAGTACTTTTAAGATATGGTAATGTGTCATGTTGTTTCCTCATGGTACTGGTAAGTACGTACCAACATACCATGTCATGTCATTATATAAGGAAAGGTCATTTCTATGGATCTCACTAGTTAAACTTCTCTGTTTCCACCAGATGAATGGCAAGGTGCTTGATGATGAAAATTCTTAAGTTGGAGTGACATCTGTCGTGGAATTCCATCAGCTTGGCAATTTGGAACTCCATTATTCTTGATGCCTTCGTTGAATGTTGGGAAATAAGTCATACTCCATCATATGCTCATCTTTTAGTTGTTCCCAACTCTAGTACACATGCATGTAAAGCTTATGTTTCTACAGTTGTTAAAAAAGATGCATGAATGATGAAGTTTTTGAGTGATTTTCAAAATACCAAAATATATTGGTGAAGGTTATTGATGCAGTCTTGTTGTGACATTAAAAGTCACTAACTTAAGTGATAATTGTACTCATTAGTAACACATATAGTAGTTGTGATTCTTGAGTATTTTTCAGTCATGTTTGTGGCATTAAGAGCCACTTATTAGGTGATAATTGTGTTTATTAGTAGCACATGTAGTGACTGAAAGTTTTGAGTATTTTCATTAGACCTAATTACCTTGTGTTCATTAGTAGCATATGAAGTGGTTGTAACTCTTGAGCATTAAGTATTCATGTTATGACATTAAGAGCCACCTTCTTAAGTATCAATTATGCTCATTAGTAGCATATCATGAGTTACATCTTTACCATGTCTATATATAGTATTCATCCAACTTTTTTCTCATTGTGTGAGTCCTTTTCTATTTAGTTTCTAAGAGAGCTTGCAAGTCCAGTTGTAGTGCTAATTGAGTTTGCAACATCAACATCTTTGCTTTGTAGGTTTGTCTATGACTCGATTATGTTTCTACAAGACAAGTCGAGAGAATTTTTTGTATCTTGAAAGTATTTGTCAGGGTTCATTGGATTCAATTATTTAATACCGGTGGCAGTAAATAAACTTAAAGGTTAGCATTTATCATGCTTGGAAGAATAGAACTATCCTAACCTTCTTTCTAGGGTATTAAATTTGATCTCTTGGGTGTCAAATACTCAAGAACTGTGCCATCTACAAGAGCTCAAATGCAACAATCTTTGAGTTTATTCTACTGAGATGGTTATTTCCCTTTGAGAGATGACATTCGACTTTACCAAGTTGGATAAATTTTATGGTGACAATTTTTTACGGTGGCAAAAGAAGATGTACTTTCTTCTTACTACATTGAAGATTGTGTATGTTTCCATTGCACCAAGGCCACAAGAGGAGAATGAGACCCTTGAAGAAGTCTACAAATGACAAAAGAGGGACAATGACGATTATATTTACATAGGATCACAATGTCAACGGTTTGTTAGATGTTTTATTTGACATCTACCAAATGTCAACATGCATAAAGGACTTATGGGACAAACTTTTAGCAAGGTACATGATGGATGATGCTATAAATAAGAAATTTCTTGTTACCTATTTTAATAATTATAAGATAGTAGATGATAGATCCGTCTCGAAAGGATCTTAAATAATTTCAAACAAGATAAGATCAACATGGATGAAACCATCATTGTCTCTTCTATCATAAACAAACTTCCTAATTAAAAAGATTTTAAAAAAAATTTAAAACACAAGAAGAAAGACATTTTTCTTGAGCAATTGGCTAATCATCTTAGTCTTAAGGAAGAGTACCAAAAGCAAGATGATTCTAAAGACCAATTTACTCAAAAGAAAGTATATGTTCTAAAGCAAGCTAAGTCTATAGAGCCTTTAAAAAAAAGAAA
The DNA here is from genome assembly GCA_036023115.1 of Brasenia schreberi. Lineage (NCBI taxonomy): Eukaryota > Viridiplantae > Streptophyta > Magnoliopsida > Nymphaeales > Cabombaceae > Brasenia > Brasenia schreberi. The sequence goes on from JAYKKT010000082.1 coordinate 507,753, forward strand.
TCGAGATTTAAAAAATCTCATGAAAACAATGGTAGGAATATCAAACTTAAGAAAAAGAAAGGTTAATGCTACCATTATGAAAAACTTGATCATTATAATAGTGAATGTCGATACTTTAAAAAGTTTAATAAAGACAAGAGTCCTAATTCTTTTAAAAAAATCTTGTTGCCATTGGATCTTGGCAGGTAGACTCTGGTTAGTTCTACGTCTCAAGTGAAAGGCAAATGAACAATTAAACTCGAATTTACTTTGGGTAGTTGTTACTCTTAAGGATATGCTCTTTGTACCGAATGTAAGGAAAAATTTGGTATTGGTTCTCTTACTTAACAAGTATGGGTTTAAAAGTATATTTGAGAGTGATAAGTTTATTTTGTTTAAGGGAGGCATGTTTGTTGAAAAAGATTATCTATGTGAGTCTATGTTCAAATTGAATCTCAATAACAAGGATATTTATGCTTATATTGTTGACTTATCAAATTTATGTCATTTTCGTTTGGACATGTAAATTTTAGAAGATTGCATGAAATGACTAAATCAAATTTGATTCTAAAAATTATTTATTTACATGCATACCAAAATCACTACACTCCCATTTCCAAGAATTGAAAGTAGTTCTAAAATTTTAGATTTAATTCATTTAGATGTTTGTGTTTTACATAGTTAGCCAATAATAAGAGGAAAAATATATTTTATAAATTTTATTGATGATGACACTAGATTTTGTTATATATATTTGATGTATGCAAATGACAAAGTTTTGGAAAATTTAAGATTTTAAAACGGAAGTGAAACTTGAACATGAAACTGTCATCTAAGTGTTTTAGAATGATAGGAAATGAGAATACTATAATCCTAGTTATTTTAAGTTTATGAGAATCATACACCAAACTACGACCCCTTATTCTCCACAACAAAATGGTATGATGGAAAGAAAAAATAGTATTACAAGAAATGATAAACTCTATGTTATCATATTCTGGTTTATCAAATGGTTATTAGGATGAAACATTATTAACTACTTATTTTATTTTAAACAAAGTTCCAAATAAAAGGAACCGAATTATCCCCTATAAACTCTACAATAAAAGAAGTCACAACCTAAACTTTCTCAAAGTTTGGGATTGTAAAGCTATTATCAAAGTTTCAGAACCCAAAAAAAGTTATGTGAAAGAGGAATTAAAAGTATATTCTTATGTTCGACATATAGATTCATTGTAATTAAATCAAATGACTCATATCCTATTAATAAAGTGATAGAGTGAATAAATGCTATTTTTTAAGAAGATAAATTTACCTCAATTCCTAGATATGTAAGACATTGATTTTTCATTAACATGATCTAGAAAATGTTGGAACTAATAATGACAATATACAGAGTTCAATGCCTAGACGAAGTAAACGACAAAGACCTTTGGACCAAATTTTCACATTCTCCTATTTGAAGGAACTTATGACTCAATTGTGAGTCATATGCCATTTTGTTATAACACCAAAAATGATCATGAGACTTATGAAAAGGCTATGAAGTCTCTTGATTCAACATTTTGGAATGAAGCTATCAATAATGATTAACAAAATTTATAAATTAGTAGACCTTCCTCCTTATTCTAAATCAATTAGTTGTAAATTGATTTTCAAAAAGAAAAAGAAAGTTGATGGAACAATTGATAAATTTAAAGGTAAACTTGTTGGTAAGGGTTTTTCTTAAAAAGAAGGAATTGATTATTTTGATACATATGCACCAGTAGCTAGAATACCTACAATTAGAGTTCTTGAGGTTCTAAGAAACAAACATGCATACTTGATTCCACCATAGTTGTTGAGTTCATAGCTTTAGCTTTACTAGGTAAAGAAGTAGAATGGTTAAGAAATATGCTTAATGAGATTCTAATATGGCCAATGCCTATAACACCCGCATCGATGAATTGTGATAGCTAAAATACATTATCAAAGGCTTATTGTCAAACATATAATAGAAAATCTAGATAGATTGGTCTAAGACATAGTTATGTTAAAAATCTTATAAAGAGTGGAGTAATTTTTATTATGTATATAAGATCAGAGTTAAGTCTTGCAAATCCTTTAATGAAAGGTTTGACAAGGGTTTTGATATAAAAAGCATTAATTGGGGTAGGTCTAAGCCCATTTTATAAGATCACCAATGATGGAACCTCGACTCACATTATGAGTAATATCAAGTCTTGAGTTCAATGAGTTAAAGTATATTATTAGAGTGATTGCATGTACCAACTAAATAAATATCTCAAGGAAAAGGTACTTGTTCTTATAAAGCAAAAGAATAGGTTGAGTCTTTCTCTTAATAGACCACATATATACATATATGCTAAAGTGCTTATATGAAACATTTTTTATAGAGTCTACCTATGTGAGTATGGAGTAGGGTCACTTCTTAGAGTCTTGGGCTTGGCTCTTAAAGCACTCATGAAAAAGGATACCAAACACAAGGCCTATAAAAATGTGTCAATTAAAACATGACATGTACCGGCATTAACATCTTATATGTAAAATATGCACACTTGTTCAAATGGATTGGATAGTTCAAAGCTTTCTACTATTTAATTCGGATAAGTGAAGCCCATGTTTTGCTTGATAAAAGTTCAAATTATGAGATACATTTATCGAAACTATAAGATTTTCAAAATGATGATTTTTTCAAATGTATTTTAAAAATGGTGAGGGATTGTTGGGTGATTTCTAAAATAGTAAAATATATTTGGTGAAGCTTATAGATGTAATCATATTGTGATATTAATAACCACTTAATTAAGTGATAATTGTGCTCACTAGTAACAAATATAGTGGTTGTGACTCTTGAGTATTTTTCAATAATGTTTGTGGTATTAAGAGTCACTTATTAAATGATAATTATACTAATTAGTAGCACATATAGTGGCTGAAAGTCTTGAGTATTTTTCAAACATATATGGCATTAAGCATCCATATTATGATATTAAGAGTCACCTTCTTAAGTGATAATTATTCTCATTAGTAGTATATCATGAGTTACATCTTCACCATGTCTATATATATAGTGGTATTATAAACAAGATTCATCCAACTTTTTTCTCATTATGTGAATCATTTCCTACTTAGTTTCTAAGAGAGCTTGCAAGTCCAATTGTAGCACTAATTGGGTTTGCAATATCATCATCTTTGCTTTGCCGGTTTGTCTATGACTCGGTTGCTTTTGTGCAAGACAAACTGAGTCTTCACTTTATTGTGAAGGTCTTTGTCGGGGTCCATTACATTCGGTTATTTGATACTGGTAGCAACAAATAAACCTAAAGGTTAGTATTTATTTCTTTTCTGGGTGTTAAATTTGATCTCTTGGGTGCCAACTACTCAAAAACTGTGCCATCAAGAGCTCAAATATAACTTTTGGTCCACCTCATTATTGTACACAAGCATGTAATGTTTTTTTCTCATAGTTGTTAAAAAGATGCAAAATATAATGTTAAAAATAAGGATATGATGGCCGAATCCTCCCAGAGAATGCTCCCTCTCTCTCACTTGCACTCTTACACTTTTTTAGTTCCTGACACATACATACAAACGATGCACAAGACACACTCACACACATATAGAGTCACAGTCGATTGGCTGTCTTGTAATGCAGTTACAAATTTGTAGTTCCTAACTCTGAATGACATGGGAAGTAGAGGCTCTGCAACAATCGAGATAGAGTATGATCACTGGGTTGAGGAGCAAGAGAGGCAAACTGGTGAACTTTGCTCTGCAGGCATACATAATCTACTGGGAGCTTCGGATACTTGTGGAATATGGTCTTGCTCATTATAATGATCTTTTCCGAATGAAAACATCAGCTGCAAAGTCTGATGTCTTTCACCTATTCTCGGGCATGTGGAGAGCTCCTGCCAAGCGCTTCCTCCTTTGTCTTGGTGGATTCCAGCCCTCAGAACTTCTTAGCATGGTTTTTAGCCTCTTATTTGAGCTTGTAATCATGCTAATACTAGAATAGAATTTGTTTGCACTGATACCTTGTTAATATAACTGACTCAACTTGATTTTAGATGGCAACAACCTGATCTTTGTGATTCCCTTTCATTTCCTGAATATCTAGGCTAGTTATGAACATGAAATTATGCATAAACCAGGAAGTAACTAAAATATCTCAAGATCTGATCTGAAGCATTTTGGTTCTAAGTAATTTTGAATTTGAATTTCTCATCGCGGATCTTTCGGTAAAGCAATCCCTTGTTTGCTTGAATAATGTCTATACTTTTGTGACTGTTCTTTACTTTCAGATTCTTACCACATCTGGAGCCCCTGAGAGCAGCAAATCATGGCTATTTGTATTTTGCAGCAACGGTTTCTGGCTTATGCTCTGTCTCGGGAAATTAAAAAACTACAGCAAACTGTCTGTGACGTTGATACCTACTTCTACAGGTGCATCAAATGTTGCCGAATATAGGGTGCAAATGGCTGCAACCATGGACAGGATGGAGGCACTCAAAAACCTTATGATGCAGCTAAGTGGTACTATAATTTTGCCTTCTGGACCCAGGCCTGGATAAAAGAGTGTTGTTTTAGCCGACAACTAGCGTGTAAAACATTGTTGAGTTTCAATGAATTTATGTTTCCCATATTAATATACCGGATCTGTGAAGTTTAGCATGCTCAGATGAGAACAGTATAAGGGTAGGCAATTTCAAAAATCTCATAATTTAACCCTCTAGCCGACCACACTTACAGCGAGCAAAAGGGTTAGGTAAGGTATGAGGAACAAACAGATTGTTGTTTGAGCCAAAGCAATGTTCTCATCGTATTGAGTGCTTCATTAGCTTAGGCTGATCATATTCATAATTCTAGAAATTAATGGGAGAATATTTACCTATTAAAGTCAACACCGTTGAACAAATTCTTCCATACATAAGAACGGTATGGTTTTGCAGAATTTAGAATGTTCTTTATAACCTAATGCATTTCTTTTTGGATCTTCATCTATTAAATGAGCATCGAGGAGACCCAGTGTCTTGGCTGCACATCTAGGATTTAATCTGCAATATGCATGTTTTCACATGCACGCGTTTTGGTTCCATGTTAACCCCACCAATGTATTATCGTGTCTAACATAGTTTTGATCAGAACAGAGAACCGTGATCTCTCTCTCTCTCTCTCTCTCTCTCTCTCTCTCTCTCTCTCTCTCTCTCTCTCTCTCTCTCTCTGTGTGTGTGTGTGTGTGTGTGTCTGAGTGTGTGTGCATGTGTCCATGTGCATTCACCAATGAAAGCCTTGTTTGATGAAATTTTTTAACTTTTAGTAATTCAAAGGTGATTCAAACCATTCCATGATATAAGCAGTATATGAGACTCCTTTCCACCTTTGATTCTCCCAACAGCAGACAACCTTCGGCAACAAACATTGTAAAGTATGTATTGGATCTAGACAGTACGACAAGCCACTCGGGGACCTCTCATTTTGGGTGAATACTTCGAGTGTCTCCAGCCTTTAAGTTCTCTTAGGAACATCTCACCCATATGAGCTAGCTTAGGTCCACATCATGGCTTGTTTGTTTCTACTGTCTGCCTTCCAGCCATATGAAGCGTCGTATGAACTGAAATGCAAGCAAGAAGCCTCCATTAATGACCACTAAATGGTTACCATTGAAGCAAATATGAAATTTCAATGCAGGTTCTTTATCAGTAACATTTGTATATTGCTACAAACAGCACGAAGAATGCCCAAAGATGAAGCTTACAGAAGCAGATTTCACAGATATTAATTCTATTAAGTTCAGTAAGAAACAACCCAGGGTGAGAGAGAGAGAGAGAGAGATGGGCCGAAGCGGAATCGGGTGAATTAATTATTGGCCATCAGCCTATTGAGAATTCATGCATAACCTTGTGAAGCTTCTATAAAGAAGTTGAAGCTTTTGAGAATTGAAAGTACCTCAAGTGTTGGCCATCAACCTTCATAACCCATGATTGTTGCATGTCGCCCATTCCTAGTAAGATATTGAATTAGTGTAAACGTTACCAATATTTTCTCAACAAAATGAAAAAACATTATCAATATATTCAAAAAATGCAAACAAGGACAATGAATGGTTTTGCTTTATCACTATTCCTTTTATTATGGCTTGTTTCTCCATAGATGTGTCATTTCCTCGTAGGTACAATGTGAATGATATCATCTGATACTTTCCTACACCAAAACAATTAAAAACAATAGTTTAATGAATTACAATTATTTAATGACAAACACTTATAAGTACATATATATAGTGGATTACTGCTCTTTTGGGTTGTAATTGTAAGTGCAAGCATCATGTCCTCGTCAATGATATATTTGACAATTTCTATTAGGATTTTTATTACTTCACTTAAATTTTTGCTATTACATTTTAGCATACAAATTTCATGACCTTGTAACAAGTTTCCACTGATGAATACCTTCAGCAGGACCTACAATGCTTGTATTTCTTATTTGCTTAGAATTCTCTTGATTAAAGACATTGACAACTTCATTTTCTATACATATTGCTGCATTTTTTCTTAAAATTGGTGGTTAATTGATTAATAACATCCATTGATTCTCTATAACTCAGCTCACATTTCAAGTGTATTTTAAGAAAGAAAGCACGTATCTTTAAAAGTAGAGATGCAACTGGCTCAATATGTGGTCCGATAAAACCATATTAGTTTATTGCAACTGATGAATGCATTCAACCTTAAACATGCCAAATGATATGAGCACATACAATACCTACACAATTCCACAATCGACATCAACAAGTAAAGAACTCTTGAGTACTTTTTTGTGTATGTAATAGTATAACCCTTATCTATTTTATGTCTCTAGATACGAATCACTTCATATCTCCTTATGGTATCATCAACATGTACATGCTTAGCATGACATGTGGCCATTTTTAAAAGCTCTTGAAACTTCTCTGGAGTAAAAATATCTCACATATGGGCTAGTAGTAGACTATTAAAGCCACATGATCAATCCTAATCTTTCATTAGAAAATTGTAATGCTTTTCTTACTTTCGATTTACCTCAAGTACATCATTAAATTTCTTCGTAACTATGCATACTGGAGTTTGAGAATCAAACCAACTAGAAAACATATTATTCACACTCATTGTGTTGTGCTGTAACATTCTTGTTGTAAATATATCAGGAGAGTAATGAGAAGTCCAATACTCACTATGTAACCAAAGATTAGTCAACCACTTAATCTTAAGAATCTTAAGAAATATTTGTGACATCTTATGCCATCTTTCTTCAAATTTCTCTATATTTTTTGAGTAAAAAATTATTTCTTCCATTTGTCTTAAAAATTTAAATATTGTGTACATAAGCCACTGAGATGTTTGGAAAATGTTTGTTGGATATGACACATACATAAGAGTGGATCATATTAAAGAATACTTCTTCAATTGTTGCCTTCATGATAGAATCTTGGTCAATAAGAATAACATTTGGAGCTTGACTACCACATATTAAAGCCACTCTTTAAGCAACCATATGAAGAACTTTATCTTCTCATCCCCAAGCAACACACATCCAACAACAATCAATTGGAAATGGAATTGATAGTAATAAAAGAAGCAAAAGGCGTTTCATATTGATTTTTCTTGTAAGTTGTGTCAAATGAAATAACATCCCAAAAATAATAGCAGTCCTCCCAAGTTGTACCACTTACCCAAAAATAATTAAATACTTGCTTATTTGAATAAATTTTAATGATACAATATAAGTTTGCATCTTCTAAAATTTTTATTTAGAGATATTCTAAAGCACTTTGCGAATTGATCTTGAGTAACTCTTATTTTCTAATAGTTTATATATATACTTAGTGAAGGAAACGGATTGAATGCCATATTCAATTGCCAGTAAGTTAATCACCTTAGATGTTTTTAGTCCTAATTGGAAATCTATCTACCATAATTTGCTCACTTAGAGAGGTCAGTCATTTTGTTGATCTGTACATATATTCTTCTTCTTAGAGATTGAATGCCATATTCAATTGTCAGTAAGTTAATCACCTTACAGATGTTTTTAGTCGTAATTGGAGTGCAATTATGGACTCCATCAGGTTCATGAACAAACCATTTCTTCTTCTTTAGATGTAAATGAAATATTATTCTTGCCAAGCAACCACCTTTTGCTTTTTCACATTATTTTTCTTTTCCTTGTACCCTTGCTTGCTACATGTAATTATTATTGAACACATTTGTACTCCTCTATTTCCTATTGAGGTATGCTTATTAATTACACCCCTTCACCTAGCATATGAATTATAAGTCATACTTCCGACATCCAGTGTAAAACTTCGTCGGATTTTTATAACATGGATTACAAAAATTATGAGCATTGTTTTGGGGCGTCCCCGCCTAGCGACGTACTGCAGAGCCCGAATGCAGTAAGAAGTAAGCAAGGGCCACTACATTTTTGCCCGAATGTAGTGAATCAATTGCAGAGAGGGTTCCCACATCATGGACGGGTGTGGGTAAAAAAGTTAGTCTCGCTACATTGCCGTCCGAATGTAGTGAAAAATTTTCAGAGAGGGTCTCCGCATTTTGATTATGGACGGATGTGGGGTGTAAGGAAGCTAGTCCTAGATAATAAGATTCGTATTGGTTATTGGAATATCGAAACATTATCCGGTAAGCTAATGGAGGTGGTAGATACTATGATTCGGAGAAATATTCATATTCTATGTTTACAAGAGACAAAATGGGTTGGAGAAAAAGCAAAGGAGATAGAGGATACATGTTTTAAATTATGGTACTCAGGTAAAGAAAAGGCTCGAAACAGAGTTGGTATTATCATAAATAAAGATTTAAAGGAGAGTGTAGTAGACATACAACGATATGGTGACCGAATCATAACGTTGAAACTAGTGTTAGGAGCAGAGGTTTTGAATATAGTTTGTGCTTACGCACCCCAAGTAGGACTAGAAGATAGTATAAAGACAGTTGTTTAGGAAGAGTTAGATAAGGTGTTTCAAAAGATTCCACAAAGGGAGATGATTTGTTTAGGAGGAGATTTAAATGGACATGTCGGTAAAGAGGCATTAGGATATCAAGGGATTCATGGAAACTTTGGTTTTGGGGATATAAATGAGGAAGGTAGGGAGATTTTAAATTTTTCTATGGCATTTGATCTCTTTATAGTCAATACAATCTTCAAAAAACGAGATGAACATTTAATTACTTATAAGAGTAGCTTATCACAAACACAAATTGATTACTTTATTTGTAGAAAAAAAGATAGAGCGTGTAGTAATGATTGTAAGGTAATTCTAGGAGAAAGCTTAATCACCCAACATCGACTTTTAGTTATGGATTTACAAATAAAAAAGTGGACAAAGAAGAAAAGAATGCATCGAGCTATTCGGACTAAATGGTGGAACCTCAAAAGCGAGAAAGAAGATATATTTAAACAGAAAGTCCTGCAAGGAGATGTTTGGAATTATGTTGGCACACCCTGTGATATGTGGAACAATATGGCTATACATATTAGGAAAGTTATGAAAGATGTGTTAGGGGTATCTAAGGGAGGTGTACCGGCACAAAAAGAAGCTTGATGGTGGAGTGAAGTAGTACAAAATAAAATCAAGGCAAAGAGGACATGTTACAAATTACATTATGCTAAGAAAACTAGTGAAACTTTAGAAGCTTATAAGAAAGCAAAAAAGGCCGTTAGTGAAGCAAACGCTAAGATTTGGGAGGACTTATATAAAAAACTCAACTCAAAAGAGGGTGAAAGAGATATTTTTAGGATAGCTAGGGCTAGAGATAAGAAAACTAAAGATCTTAATTATGTTAGATGCATAAAAGACGAGGATGAAAAAATTTTAGTAGCAAATGATGATATAAGAAATAGATGGAAAAACTATTTTTATAATCTTTTTAATGAAAATAAAGATGTTAATATTAGTTTAGGAGATTTAGTCAAACTCAGAAAAGTATATAAACCACAATTTCTACCGCCGTATTCAAAAGAATGAAGTCAAAGAGGCTCTTAAACATATGAAGGGTGGTAAATCGGTAGGACCAGATAATATTCCTATAGAAGTTTAGAAAATACTAGGAGAAATAGGAATCACTTGGCTCACAAGACTATTTAATGAAATATAGAAAAACCAAAAGATGCCCGAGGAATGGAGAGCAAGTACACTTATACCCATATATAAGAACAAGGGAGACATTCAAAATTGTGTGAATTATCAAGGTATCAAGTTAATGAGTCATACTATTAAATTATGAGAAAGAATTATCGAACGTAGGTTAAGACAAGTATCAAGTACAACAGAGAACCAATTTGGGTTCATGCTAGGCAGATCTACTATTGAAGCGATTCACCTTTTGAGACGTCTTATGGAACATTTTAGAGAAAAAAAGAAAGACCTTCACATGATATTTATTGATCTAGAAAAAGCTTATGATAGGGTACCGAGGGAGATTCTTTGAAGAACTTTGGAAAAAAGAGGTATCCCATTGACATATATTAACCTTATAAGAGACATGTATGATGGTGCAAAAACATGTGTGAGGACTCATGAAGGAACGACAAACTTCTTTGAAGTTAATATTGGGTTACATCAAGGATCAACTTTAAGCCCATACTTATTTATAATGGTGATGGATGAGTTAACAAAACATATTCAAGATGAAGTACCTTGGTGTATGTTATTTGCAGATGACATTGTATTAGTGGAGGAGTCTAAGGAAAAAGTTAACAGAAAATTGGAACTATGGAGAGAAACATTAGAAAGAAAAGGCCTTCAACTTAGTAGAACAAAGATAAAATATATGGAATGTAAGTTTGATCATTTGGTTACTTCGGAGGACATAGAAATTAAAATAGGCACATATTGCATTCCTCAGAAGAAAAGTTTTAAATACCTAGGGTCAATTTTTCAAAGTGATGGAAGAATTGATAGAGATGTTACGCATAGAATTAATGCTGGTTGGTTAAAATGGAGAGGAACATCAGGTATTCTTTATGATAAGAAGATACTACTAAAATTAAAAGGTAAATATTATAGAGTAGCAATTAGGCCTACCATGTTTTATGGTTCTGAGTGTTGGTCAATTAATCATCAACATGTACAAAAGATGTCTGTGACAGAAATGAAAATGTTGAGATGGATGAGTGGTCATACAAGAAAAGACCGTATACATAATGAGGTTATTAGAAACAAAGTAGGAGTGGCACCAATAGAGGATAAAATGAGAGAACATCGTTTAAGATGGTTTGGACATATAGAAAGAAGATCAAAAGAAGAACCTATAAGAAGTTAGAAAAACTAAATTTGGAAAGTATTAAAAGAGGTAGAGGACGACCACAAAAGTGTTGGAAAGAAACAATAAAGAACGATCTAGCTTATTGGGAGTTAACTGCTAACATGGCACAAGATAGGGATCTGTGGAAACAAAGAATCCATGTAGCCGACCCCGTCTAGTATGGGAAAAGGCTTAGTTGTTGTTGTTGTTGTTGTATGCTTGATATATGTTTCAAGCTCCATACAAACTATAAAGGCACAATTTGGGACACACTTTTGGAATCACCTTTTTTTCATCATAATCACATTGTTCCACTTCATTTTCATCATTTGTTAGTAACGCAACTGCTAGCTTCATTTTCCCTTGCTTTCTCAATGTTATCCATATTTGTATTGAACTTCAATGCCTTTACTTAAACCCTTGTCTAATTTCAATTGTACTCTAGTGCACCTACCATCCAACTCAAAGTGAATATCTTCTCCTTAATTCATATTGACATGCATGTCTAATGCTTGAGCTACAATGTTGCTTGATGAGGGTTGGCTTATATCTATATTTTAATTCGGCATCTCATATTGAAATAGAGGGATATATACCCTTTTTTTTATCCTTTGTGCAAACTCGTGCATTCCTCTTACTTTTAGGAGGTATGAGTATAATAAGGTTGCCTTTATGTTTTTTCAAACATTTATAACTTTTTAAATGACACTCGTGTCTCTAAAAAACAAGAAAATATACGTGTATGCATTTACCCTGAGCATGCCTGACAAGAGAGAGATAGAGAGATAGAGTGTATGTATATATAGAAAGAGAGTTGCTAGAGTTTCATTATTCAAGCAAGACCATCGATACCAATCCATACCATCATTTCGAAGACGTGGATGATTTAGATAAAAAAAGGTGGTAAATAAAAAAGTACAAAGTAGACCATCTATTTTTTTACATTTTGCTTTTTGATCTAAAACTATCCATCTATTCAATCTGATTGCCCGGAACCTTATATATTTGTGTGTATGTGGAGCTCTATCTCAAGAGAGCATATTAATTGATCAATCTTGGTTCACCAACCTCAAATGAGCCTAGCAAGCCAAATTCGAGTTGTTTGAACATAACTCAAGCTGGAGGCTGAAGATCCAAGCTTGATCAAGCTCAAGATCATTAATTTTCTTAATGAAGCAAGTCGAGCTTGCTTCTACTCGAGCTCAACCCAACTCGATTATAACCTTACCCTTCTGGGGGTTGAACCACTCTGGAGGGTTTACTTAGGACTTTATTTGGCCAAACTGCACGGATGATGGTACCTACCACGGTCACATTAAGACGTACCCGGACACGTCGACCCTCATTCATGAAAAGTTCACAATCCATCAATTTTGACATGCAATGCCCATAATAGTGAAAACTCTTAGTTGAGTGCTTGCTGACGAATCGAAGGTGAAGGTGGCCAGCAATGGAATTCTCAGTACAGTAGATTACCAGGACTGGCAGATAGAAGAGTACAATTCTCATCCGAATACTTTGACTGCCATTCAATTGTCTCCTCAAAGGTCACAACAAACACATTCAGAAACTTAGGGTTAGGTGGGGAAGGTGGTATATTTAACATTTAACTTAATGTCTAATTAATAAAATATTCAAGCATATGCACGGGGAACAACTAGTTTTTATTAGGTTATTCAACCTTATTGATATTGACATTTTCTAGTTACAAATTGAGATTAAAGATTCTAACACAACGGTGTGGAGCTCCTAACTAACAGTGGCAGATCCAGAAACTTAGGGTGGGGTGGACTTCAGATTCGGGTGGGCCGGGCTCTAAAAGTTTTCAATTTGTTTTGAAATTTCAATACAATAATACAAATTTTCAGAATTTTTGGGTGGGGCGATCGCTCCACCCTGCCACAATGTGGATCCGCTGCTGCCAACTAACATGGGTTGGACACTATTAAGAAGAATTCCATGTTTGAAGCTTGGTAGTCCTTCATGGTAATGTTAGAATCGAAGTGCCTAGGCCCACTAGGCTCAAGGAAGAAGAAGACTCAATAATCATTCCTCATTAATCTCTAAAAATCATTAACTTTAAATACATTCGGATAAATAAAATAAACTAGAAAAGCTTTATAACTTAGCTTGACAAACTTTCTATTATTAAAATAACTTTCCTACACACAAACTCTATGAGAAACCTTTTCACATAATAAAAACCCAAAAAATAAACTTTCTTACAAACTAAATCATTAAAAATAAGTGGAACACATTGCATCCCCCAAAAAGAAAGTTTTAAATACCTAGGGTCAATTTTTGAGAGTGATGGAAGAATTGATGGAGATGTTACGCATAGAATTAATGCTGGTTGGTTAAAATGGAGAGGAGCATCAGGTATTCTTTGTGATAAGAATATACCATTAAAGTTAAAAGGTAAATATTATAGAGCAGCAATTAGGCCTTTCATGTTTTATGGTTATGAGTGTTGGGCAGTTAATCATCATGTACAAAAGATGTCTGTGACAGAAATGAAAATGTTGAGATGAATGAGTGGTCATACAACAAAAGACCATATACATAATGAGGTTATTAGAAACAAATTAGGAGTGACACCAATAGAGGATAAAATGAGAGAATATCGTTTAAGGTGGTTTGGACATATAGAAAGAAGATAAAAAGAAGAACCTATATGAAGGTACGAAAAACTAGATTTTGAAAGTATTAAAAGAGGTAGATGACGACCACAAAAATGTTGGAAAGAAACAATAAAGAATGATGTAGCTTATTATGAGTTAACTGCTAACATGGCACATTATAGGGCTATGTGGAAACCAAGAATCCATGTAGCCAACCCCGTCTAGTATGGGAAAAGGCTTAGTTGTTGTTGTACAAACTAAATCATTATAGAATAAGCAACTATTGACTCAAACATTTTGAAAGACAAGAAATCAAGTTTATTTATCAAGTCATAAATATTGATGCTATGGCAATCCCTTGGGACCACACTTTCGGGTATGGTCCAAATTTTCATGTGAGCACGAAGAAATTCAGTCATCGGTCAGCATAAAAGAACTAGGAAGATCATCATCCACTCTGGAACGAATTTATCACGATGGTTTTGCTTAACCTACTGTCTATTAGTGGTGGAAGGGATATTGATCAATCGGAACGATTTATTCTTCAACACGCGAAAGCCATCAAAATGGATTTATCAATTTCTTTTTTTTCTCAAATTTGGATATTGAGCTCAATGATCGAAGTTGGCAGATCGAACCGCATTAGATACATGGATTGATTGGATTTTGTTGCACTAGTTTAGGCCCCAGAACCTGTAAAGACTCGGTAAGGTGGATCCAATTATTAGTATTGCGATCAAGTGAACTTCCACAGCAGATCATGATCTCTCAAGCAACCATATCTGCCAAGATGAAGCATTGCGAAGCTAAAGCAACTCAGCTCCTCTTTCTGTGTTCACAGCCGTACACCATGAATGCAGTTGGACGACTGACATCCCGTTCATGTAGGATCATATGCATTATCAATGCAACCCTTTTTAACACACACAGACAGAGAGAGAGAGAGAGAGAGAGAGAGAGAGAGAGAGAGATGGTGGTGGGGCTCATTGAATAAATGGGATGAGGACAATTTCATACGAAAGGTGCTTTGCATCCTTTCAGTATTTACAATGCATCTTTAGTTTGGTTCAGGAAAATAGTTTCCTAGCTACTTGCATCGATTTGAAGCAAGCACACAGTTTAAGAGGAAGGGTCATGCCTGCTCTCAATGGAAAAAGTATCACAAAATGATATGTACTGTCCTTTTAGCGATACACTGAGGAAGAACAAAGCGACATGTCCTCAATGGGATTATGCATACGTGTGACCATAAAATGCAGATATGGTGATTAGGAAAATTAGGACAGAAAGTGAGTTGCGACGGGTTTATGACAATAGGTGGAGGTAAGTCTGCTTGATATTCTCCATTATTAGCATATGAGATCGACAATGGTAAATTGTTTTCACCATTCATAACCACATGGGATGCATACTTCTTAATCTGTCTTGAATTTGTAATGGAAGCGGATCATTTCCTGCTGATATTTTGGGGTAGAGGGCATATAAAACAGATCATACTTGCATGTTGGAACAGTATGGAAAAAGGTTATGGCAAAAACGTTTCTTGTTGGATATAATGTTAATTAAGTAAAGTTAATTAAACCCATGTGCCTTAATAACATTTAATTCATGTTGATATCCCAAATATTCAATTGATGAATCAATGATACATGTGAAAGTCAAATAAGGGACTAGTACTTGTGATTATGAAAAGGAGACAAAGTTTAGTCGATATGGAAGAATGAGACAAACCCACGTATCCTTTTATATAGTTGGTAGCTCAAGAACCTTAGTTCAAAGAGCTTGGAGAGGATATGTTAGACCACGCACATGCGCATGTCAAGTTGAGCCTAGGTTTGGGTTTGGGAATTGCCTACGGTCTATCTTTTTGTACGAAAAACTTTTGATAACGGTCAAGAGTATTTACGTGGGAACGGTTACGGGATGAAGAGGTGTGTTATTTGGATCACATCCAAGATTCGTGATTGAACATGCAGTCTATAAATAAGCAATTAGCCATAAGCGACTGAGGCATGATCAAGGTCAACTCGAAGTCAGATACATGTCTTTCGGGTTATGTGTGTATTTTATCCTTATAGGAAGGCACATATACCCGTACGTACTGGGGCGATAATTTCTCTAAGGCAAGTGTACAAGGGTGACTCACACAAATAAGTTTTTCTAATTATTGCTTTTACTATTATTTTTTGTACAGTTTATTTATGACTTACTTTGAATTTGTGGATGTGTGAGAGCATGTTTACATTTGTTGCATATTAGTTTATTATACATGTATTTCTACGGATTTTACCAATAATCTTAGAGAAATAAGTTTTTTTCGTAGTAAACATGTTTACAATTGCTACCCTTCGACCTAAGGTAGACTTTAGTTTGATGCCTGAAAAGTTTGTCAGTCCTCATTTTAAATGTTGACAGTAATATATAAAAATTTGGTTAACCATGTTTGAGTTGTATTTGTATATCAAGTTAGATTGTCTTCAACCCGATAATATTAACCCTAGAAGCTTAGATAAAATGATCGAGTGGAAGGAGAATAATACCCTATGCCACTATTATATATTATCGACACTATCAAATATTTTATTCGACGTTTATAATTCTTCCTCTTCCACGACAACAAAATATCGTTGGGTTGCCTTGGATCAGAAATACAATACTGAAAACCTCGATCTTGAAAAGTATTTCATGAAGAAGTTTTTTAAGTATCAAATGGTAGAGAAAAAATCTGTGATCGAATAGGTTCACGAGTTTCAACTTTTATGTAATGATTTAATGGAAGCTGAGATGAAACTTCCTAATAAGTTTATCATTGTTTCTATTATTAAGAAATTTCCTAAGTATTGAGAGAGTTTGATCTAGATCTCAAGTATAAGAAGGGTAAGATGACCCTTAATGATTTAATGGTAGATATAGCAATAGAGGAAGACCATAAAAGTTAGAAACCCGTTATGCCTATAGATAGCATCCTTAGGGTTAACCTGACTGTCGAAAGGAAACAACCTAATGATCCTAAGGAAAAACAAACAAAGCATAAATCAAAGTCCAAGATCCAAAAAAATCCAAGAACAAACTGTGTTGACTTTATGGTTAGGTTGAACATTGGGCAAAGGATTGTCCATCAAAGAAAACCAAGAAACATTCGACCACTGAAGGAGATATGGTTAATATGGTGGTGATGATTGTGCTTGCTAGTGACAAGTATCTAAACCTTAAACCATATCTCCTTTCTATTTATAAGTCATAATATTGGATTGTAGACATTAGGCCTAATGTACATTTTTGTGTTAATCAATCTTTATTTGTATCTTACCATACCATCTATGGGAGAATTGTGACATTGAAAAATCATTTGATTGTTGAAGTCAAAGCGAAGGGCATGTGGACTTGAAGTTTCCTTCGAGAAAGGTTACAACTTTTGAGAGAGTTAGATATATTTTAACTATTCGTAAGAATACCCTTAGTGATCTTGCTTTAGATAGACAGGGATTAAGGCTAGACTACAAATGTAATAAAGTCATCATTACTCGACTTGGTATAAGGTGTTTCTTTGAAAAAGGTTATTTATGTGATTTAGTGAATATATTTAAAATTTATTTAGAACCATATATTAATTTTTTTATGAATTTTAATAATAATAAAGCCTCTACTTCTGCTTCATCTTTCATGTACAATGTTGAATCATCTGATATATGACATGCTAGGTTGGGTCATGTAGACTTTGATTCTATAAAAGAATGATGAACTTAAACCTTATTTGTAAGACTATCATAGATAGAAAATACAAATATGGTATATGTATGTAATCGAAGCAACATAGAAAACCTTTTCATATGGTTGAAAGAAAATCCAAGATTTTGGATTTGGTACACATTGATATTTATGAATTCAATAGAATTACTACAAGGAATAATAAAAGATATTTTATTATGTTTATTGAAGATTACAGTAGATATTATTATATTTACTTATTTAACAATAAAGACAAAGCTTTAGAAAAGTTTGAAATATTTAAAAACGAAGCAAAAACTCAAACATAAAAGGTATTAAAACGATTAAGGTTTGATAGGGGAGTAGATTATACCTGAAACCTTTTTCAAGAATATTGTCAAAACAACGATATTGTTCGTGAGGTTACTGTTATGTACTCTCCTTAGTTTAATGGGATACTTGAACGGAAAAATGTTATATGATTAATATTTTACTTTAAAGTTTTGGGTTACCTACTTATATGTGGGAAAAACTTTTAATATGGCTTGCGAAAGTACTCATCCCTAAACAAAAGATAAAAAATTGAGACATAAAATAGTAGATATTATATTTCTGAGTTACGTAAAGACAAACTATGCGTATAAATTTTTAGTCATTAAATCTGATGTTTCTAACATAAATGTCAACACAATAGTTAAGGTCTATAATGCTACATTTTTTCATAATGCATTTCTCATGAAGACTAGAGATATTGACCCTACCAGTAATTTCATTCTCGATCATGTGGAAAAGATGATAATTGTTGGGTAACCCTGATTGTATTATTTCAAGATTAGTTGACTCTAAGGAAATAACCGAACCAATGAGAAGTAAATGGCTCAAGATATAAAATGACTTTGGAAGTGACTTTGTTACTTTCAATGTCGATAATGGTCTTATGACCTTCTAGCTGGCTATGACCTCACCCGAGGTTAAGTTTTGAAAGGAAGTCATTAATGATGAAATCCAGTCAATTCTCTCCAACAACACTTAGCAATTGAGAGATTTGTTTTCTGGTTATTTTACTGTAGGTTGCAAATAGATCTTTAAGAAGAAACTAAATACAAACGAAATAATAAAAAAGTACAAGGCTAAGTTAGTTGTAAAGGGATACATACAAAAGGAAAGAATAGATTATTTCGATACTTATTATCTAGTTTCATGGATGACCACTATCCAAGTGTTTATAGCATTGACATCTGTATGAGACTTCTTACATGATGACCTTCATGAGGGATACACACAAAAGGAATGAATTGATTACTTCGATACTTATTCTCTAGTTTCACGAATGACCACTATCCAAGCGTTTATAGCACTGACATCTATATATGACCTCACAATCTATCATATGAATGTAAAGACTGATTTCTTACATGCTGACCTTCATGAAGAAATTTATATAGATTAGCTACAACTATTTGTAAATCGTGTAAAATTTTAGAGAGATTTGGAGTTTTATAGAGATCAGCTAGAGGGATCAGTCTTATTATGTTGAGAAGTTTTAGAGAGATTTGAATATACAAATTGTAGTCATGTTAAGACCCTATATGATTCATTTAAGGCTTTATATAACAAAGAAAGTGATATTTTTGTATCTCAACTACGATATTTTCATATTATCGGTAGTTTGATATATCTAACCAACTGTACATGACCAAATATTGCATTTGTTGTATGAAAGTTGAGTAGATACACTAGTTGTCCTAATATAACCCATTAAGAAGTTGTAGATAAAGTACTTTTTTATGTAAGGGGAATAATTTCCCTTGAACTGCATTACGACATACATGTTTATGATTTAGTGATGATAGTTAGATAGCAAAGAACTCTAAGAGTAATAGGGTAATTGGATGTGTTTCTTGTGGGTGGTGATGTTGTTACCTAAAAATCTAAGAAACAAACTATTTTGGCTAGTTATACCTTTGAGACATAACTATGTCCTTTGGATGAAACTATATTGGAAGCTTAATAGCTTAACAGACTTATTTTCAGTTTACCTATGGTAAATAAGTCGCTTCTTACAATTTCATTAAATTGTGATAACATTACTATAATTGTTAAGATCAGTAGTTTCAAGTATAACCAAAAGCAACAAAGACACATTCAAGTCAGACTTAAGTCTATAAGAGCTCTTATATATTATGAGGTCATGATTATAGATTTTGTTAGATCTAAAGATAACAGAGTTGATCCTTTGATTAAGGGTTTATCAGTAGCCTTAGTTGAGAAATCTAGGTAAGAAATAAAACTAAAAACCCATGATTTATTAACAAGCAGTGTTAACCCAACCTAACTGAGTGAAGATCCTACGAAGTATATTCAATATGATAATAACAAGTGTGAATAGGATGGCACTTTGTATTATGTGATACTTTTAATATTTGTGTGTCTGTCTCTTGTAAACCTAAAGTATCGTGACTATAAGTTTAGGAAGAGATTATTCTCTTAATGGGATTGAGTCTTAGGATAGGATGCTACCAGTACTTCCTTCGAGATGCCCAACTAAGTGATTGATATTGTGTGGCCAAAATAGAGGAATTGGGTTATTCACTTAAGTCAATCATGATAGAAGATATGGATGCATAACCATTAATACATCACTCCTAAAGATCATGTTATAGCCTAGTTCTATAAGGGTAATATTGAACAACTCAAGTAACGGTTTAAACTGAAAGGTATCATTACTGAAAGCATAATATGATTGTTGGTTTGGGAGGACACTTTTGCACTTCACGACTTTGTAGGAGATTGTTAGATTTAATACTAATTAAGTTAGGTTAATTAAACCCAAGGGCTTCAATAACATTTAATTCATGTTGATATCTCAGATATTCAATTGATGTATCAATAATATATGTGAAAGTCCTAAAGTGTAAAAAGTTACATGTGAGAAACTTATGCATATGATAACTGGAGATAAAGTTTAGTAGCATATTGAAGAATGACACAAACCCACGTGTTCTTTTATATAGTTGTTAGCTTATGAACCTTAGTTCAAAGAGCTTGGAGAGGACACAGTAGACTACACACACGCGTGTCAGGTCGGGTTGGCCTGACTTTGGGTTTGGGTTTGAGTTTGTCAAGAGTGTTTATGCAAGAATTCTTACAGGATGAAGAGGTACATCGTTTGGATCGAATCCATAATTTATGATCCAACATGAAGTCTATAAATAAGTGATTAGAGTTACCTAATCACTTACTTACTCATGAACACTCTCTCTCCTCCAGCTTATGCTCTTTTCTCTCCGTCTGTCCATGGTATTTTTTATAGTGTAGATGTTCCTTGCATCCTTCCCCATGAGTTATAAGCGACTGAGATGTGGTCGAGGTCAACTCGAAGTTAGGTACGTGTCTTTTGAGTTGTGTATATTTTATCCTAAAAGGAAGGTGCATGTATCCCATACGTCCTTTATAAATGGGTGTTGATTTTTTTAAGACAAGTTCGTAAGGGTGACTCACACACATAAGTTGTTCTTCTTATTATTGCTTTTGCAATTGTTTTGCGTAAGTACAGTTTGTTTTTGGCTTACTTTGGATTGCGGTTGTGTTGTGTGGGGCATGTTTACGTTTGTTGGATATTGGTTTATTATTATGCTTGTATTTCTCCGGAGCATTCTCTTTGTGATAAAATCAGTCACAATTATTGTTTCCGGATATGGTAAACACTTAGAATAATCTCAACGACAACCGTGGGAATTAAGTCCTATTGTAAAGATGCATAACGGATTTATGAGAGATGTGAGATTGTGAGATGTCTGTGCCACTCTTCTTTATCTTACCCATGGGGCAGGAATCTCAATAATTTCACAGTAGCCGGAGAAAGTCATCCCTTCTCTTGCCGGGCGTTTGGATTTTAAACTTGTACCTCGGGTTATTTAATGCCCAGCGTCTGCATCTGGATGCACTTGCCTAATCTAGCTAGCTTGCCTACGAATTGTTCTGCAAAACACAGACCTCCTTAACTTACTGCAGGACGCTGACCGTTTTGACGGAAAAAAATTGAATTACTCCGTATTGATGGTGAATATCAAGCATATACGTTAACATCGAGGAAGCAAAATTATATAATATGTGAGTTAGGATAGGTATATATAGAGAGAGATTAGTACATCCATATGACTTCTATCAAATTTACTTAAAATTTCTACCGTTGACCAGCATGATTAATAATACTTCTACTCCATCTAATACATTAAATATAAATTCAAATTCAAATTCTATCATTGAATTTATAAGCTTTCATATTGTTCTAGATTACTAAAGCAATGGTGTAAATATAAGTGGTATTGATGACACATGCATCCTACAAGGTCCGACGCATGTACACCATACAATACGGTATATATAATTTTTTTCTTTTGAAAAGAGTAAGTTTTATAAATACAAAACACAAAATTGTAATAAAAGCAGAGAAATCATGAAATAATATGATAATATTGTACAATTCGAGGTAAGGTATCCTATAATATGATGTAGAACGTACGTATGAACGTTAAAATGACACTAATTCTTGAATGGTTCAAGTGGTTCGCCACTTGTTCCCCTTAAGCAGAGCATGAGAAAAAGAAGAAACAAGTAGAAGTAATGGAAACACCAGGATTGCATCAACGTTATACAGTGACATCATGATACATTTATATGATATACAAATATCTTGATTTGTATGGCATAAATCCCTGTAGTTGCCAGATTTCATGGCATGCATTCTTTCTATCAGGATTATAAATTGTCACAGTGATTTAGTGGAGCTGATGGTCACATATTTACGTAAGAACTGGCATGAGTTGCCACTTCTCTAAGAAAAAGAATCGGTGTGTCTAGGTTTGTTAATTACACATATTGCCTTAAAAATTAGACGAATGCTCGTTTGGAGCCTTAGATCGTACAATATGCCAATCATTTCTAATCAATCATCCAACTTCAAATAAAATAGATTTTATTCTCTTTTTTTTCTTGATTTTAAGAATTCGTTAGTTTCATTGGTTCTTCGATTTGACTATTTATTTGAATATCAAATATAAATTGGTAATACCTTAAATGTATGGAGATGAGACTCTGAACGAGTGTTGGAGGCTAGAAGAAGTTGCAGGAAGATACCGAGAATGATGTCATAATCATTATATAACGTGTGCATTTGTGGGAGAGATAAAGGAGAAGAATGGTGTTGAGAGTATTTTGAGTATTTTCGAAAAAGGCATGTGGATAGTATGCAAACATTGAAATGGGGGTTTTGTTACTTTACAAAGACATAAAAAATAAAAAATATTTTAAATTTGATCTTCTTGGCATATTAAAATGGAATTTTTTAATTGAAGTTTTTTCGTAAGATTTTTCAACATTTCTTTTAATTATCAATATGGCCAACTCGTTCGTCTTTCTTAAGACATTCTTGATCTCTTATACTAATTTCAAATCGGATTCAACAATAATTTTAAATTAAAGGTATAAAGTTTTCATTACTTTCTTGATAAATCTTTTAGAAGTTTAATCGTGTTAACCAATATTTCTTGCTATAACAACAATTCTTGTTAATACACCTTTTGTCAATGTTAGAAGTGTTCTTATGTGAAAGAAACTACACCTTAATCCCCTATTAGTAATGGAAAGCAGTTGAAGATCAATTACTAAAAAACAAAGAAAAAGATTAAAATAATATGAGAGAGACGGGAAAAGTAAATTTGTAGAGTAAAGATAAAGTTCCTTGATAATGCCCATACAATGTAAAGTCGTATTCATAATAGCAATAAAAACAACAACAAGAAAAAATAATAATAATAATAATAATAATATAGGATTTGTTATACATCACTTAAAAAATCAGGAAAACTTGGGGCCTCAAATTCATAAGATTAAAAATTTTAAGGCAGGAAATATTTTGGGATCTTGTTACCCTAAATTACTTATTCTTGACATAATTATGCAATAAAATCCTGAATATTCAAGCCCTAAAATTTTTGGAGCCCGACACAGTTGGCTTCCTCGCCCTACCTACGAGCCATCCTTGGTACAAAGCCATTTCAACAGATACACAATGACGGCTCATATTCTGAATGCACCACATCCTGTTCATATAAGAACGCCCTCCCTCCCTCTGTGTGTGTGTTTGTGTGTGTGTGTGTGAGAGAGAGAGAGGCATTTAAAGTTCAAGTTGTCTATTTGGTAATGACATTAGTTAACACATAACTATGTATATGCCGTTCCTGACGACAACAATGCCATACCAACTTGATGGTATCTTCCAGCAATTTAGTGTATATATATGATACATCAACGATCAGTTTGGCCAAGCAAAAACGGAGAGAGAGCTTCTTCGGGCTTGGTAATGGCATTAGCTAATACATAACTATGTATATGCAGTACCAACTTGTTGGTATCTTCCAGCCATTTCGTGTATATGCTACATCGATGATCAGTTTGGCCGAGCAAAAACGGGTTGCTGGAGAGAAAGAAAGAAAGGAAGGTCCAAGAGATGGAAGTAGTTGGTTCGCCACGTGCTCATGTTCACTACCCGTGAGTCAAACACCTCTCCTGAGAGAGAGAGAGAGAGAGAGAGATGTCTATATATACCAATTGTAGGTTGCGGTTTGTGGAATATGGCTGAGAGAAGGAAAGGAAAAGCCCATATTAGGGTTTTGAGAAATCGATCGTTTGCTAGAAACTAAATCATGGTGAGCATGTAACTTATATTACAGTATGATTCTTGAGAAAATTCTCTTTTTTTACTTTTTGGTCTAACCCAATTTTCATTGTTTCTTTCTTTCTTGCTTTGAAATTTTGTAGGATGGAAAAGAGCATGAAGAATAAACAAGAGATGATCTTTAATTCCTACCACGGTTTAAAGATTATAGTTGGTTTCTTGGGTGAGTGATCTCCATGATATGCTTGTCAGGTGGACACTCCTATGCTTTGGGGCTTCTTTCTCGTTGTCTGTTCGACCTTGAATGGCCTTGGATCTTGCTAATGGTGAAGATAGAATATAATGATAGTGAAAAAACATTAAAAAATTACGTTAAAAAATATTAGAGCTTTTTGGATCACTACCACCACGAACGATAAATACAATTGATAAAATCTAGTTATATGGAAATCTTGGGGTGACCCTGTATCACCTTATTTCCTGAATTGGATAATAACACACGCGCGCGCACACACACACACACATATATATAACCCCTTTATTGTTTGAAACAAGCATACCCTACGGATGAAGGCTTATTATAATTAAGATAGTAGCTACAAATAACATTATAGGCATATTACCATCATCATCATTTTCAATTATCCTGAGAAAACTGCAGTCAAGAGGGTAGAGGTAGTCGCGTTACAGTGAGGGAAGACTTCGACTAAGACCCTCGCCTGAGGGCTTATGCTTGACATTGGCTTGCTTGTAAAGGTCAAATGAGTGAGTGGGTATGGCGGAGCAGCAGAGGTCACACTCCAGATTTGCAAAAGGATCAATAAGAAAATGATTTATCCAATGGGCAAAGTTCTAGCTTCAACTTTGGAGTGTTTTTACAGTAACATCGTTGCTGTATTTAGAAGAAATAAGATCATACAGTAGATCAGAGTTTATAAAGTATAATTGTTTAGTTTTCCACCAAGTATTCACGTCCACAGAGAGACGGTAATGCAATAGATTGCAGACTTCCAGCCATAGTTTAAGAGTTCACTGTGTATCCATGGAAACCAGTATTCCTTCTAGCAGTTGTGTTTGAGGCAATAGATGTCGAGGAGAACTTCAGAATTGCAAACCCACTAAAGCTAAAATGGCAGCACCACTGACATCTCTAAAATTGAAGCGGCCATATTTTGTGTTGAAGCGCCGATCAAACTGAATTTCTACAAAGCTCATACCCTTAGATAGCTAATGAAGACCACGGTAAATTGAGAGGAAGTGAATTAGCAGCAGAGATAAATGTATGCCTTTTAGGAATGCCTCAGTATACATATACATGTATAGTTCCAAGCAGTGGCGGATCAAGAGAATTTTTTAGGAACGTCGAGCCAACAAGCATTACGAGTTTAATTTGCAAAGTGCAGAATTGTGTGGTTCCACCTTTATGGTGTTACACCAGATCTTCTCTAATGGCTTCGTTACCAATCTGTCTTCCGCGTGTGCTCATACACCAATCTTAACTTCTTCATTCCACCACTGATGTTCTTTTACATATGTCGACAGTCAACACTGAAACACTCGGCAATACGAATAAATATTCGTCTTACTGCTTGGTCAATAATAATATTTTTTATTCTTGTTTACCAACTCACTACTAACTTTATATCATGACTCATTAACTTGATACTGTAATTGGCACACTTTTAGATTCTCTTCTTGTATGAGCATCTCTTTTCTCTTCTTTCACTCTTTCGATATCTGCCTTTTCCATTTATATAGTATTTGAGTATGCCACAGTTTCCTCTAGACGCATTTGTGTTGAATGAACTCAGTTTTGAACTGCACTTCGGAAAGACATGGAATTTTTTAGGCGAAGAACCCAAATTGTCCTCCAAACCCTAGTTCAATTTTTTGGAGAACAAAAACGAAAAGATAAACTCTTTCTCACTAAAATACCCATGTCATCTATTTTTTTCTTTTTTAGTGTAGTTTTAAAAAATTTAAACTTTTTGAAAAAATATAAAAGCGATGTTATTGTACTCGTCCTCGTCAAGATCTAATAAGCTCTCTCCCTCTCCCTCTATATATAACCGAAAACCAGCCACCTCTAACTATTCGTGCATACATTTTCAACCGTATCATGTAATTTAAAAAGTCATAAAATATTTAAAAAATATGAAGGATATATATATATGCGCGATGAGCGTGAGCGTGAGTGGGGTGGGGGACACGGTGACTACATGCTGTGACACGAATGATTGATTTATTCATTTCGTTGCATTGGTTCACTGCCAGAGATGGTAGATGGGCGTCAACATGATTGAACAGTTGACTCAGAGATGGGTTCGGTAGGCTCAACAGCGTGAGCTGGGTGCCTGTTGTTAGGTGAGAAAAAAAGGTTTTTTATTACCCACCCACGTTATTGAGTGACACGTACCCTGGTATAACGTAATTTAGATTATACATGCTATAAAAACCAAGCAGAATGATACTACCAGAATATTAAGGGCTGTATAAATATTATTGGAATGAAAAATGGATCACCGGTCACTTGACTGAAATTGAGTCTTGACACCCAGTCAAATGGAAGTAGGCAAAAAATTTAAAGAACTATTTTTTTTATTACAAGAGGAGGCCGAAGCCTGATACACACTCACTCATGCAACCCCTGAGAATCGAACTCCCACCAACGGCATCAGTGGCAAGACACGTTGCCGTTGAACTAATGCACTTGATGCAACTAACAGTTACTTTCTTCCAAAAAGAATGTGATATAGTAAATATTAGTGTGTGAAAGAACAGCTATTAAAGACTATAATCTGACTTAGGATGATGTACAACTTAGCTACATTAGTAGGATCATATATTAGATAATAAAATGAGTTTACATATAATAATGTTTATGCAATTATCTCACGACTGCTTATCTTTTACTTTTAGAGGCATAAGTATCATTTAAAAGTTCAAGAGAGTCATTGTAAAATAAAAAAAACTGTCCTCAAAAGTAAAGGAGACCCATGACTGCACACACTTAGGCATATGCATAAACGACTCTCTCTCTTTATATATATATAATGAGATCCACTTGTGGCTGCAACAATCTTATCAATGAATTCTTTTTTATGCTTATATATTAAATACAAAATATTTTTTGGTACATAATTTTACATAAACATTTTCACTATTTGATCTTTGAGATCTATGATAGAGATTTGAGTTAAAAGAATCGTTGTAGTTTTGTATTTTGTATTTAGTGTATCAGATACATTAAATACAAAGAAATTTAAATCTCTACTGTTAATGTCAAAGATCAAATGATAAAAATGTTTTAGTAAAACTATCCAATATAAACATTACACACCTACTACTCCCTTCTTCTCTTATATATATATAAAGCATGAAAAGCAGAGCTCATTGAAGAGATTTTGTTGCGGACGCTTAAGTAGCCCCACAACTTACAATGGAGGAAGGCCAAACTCCAAGGGCATTGCAGTCGGCCGTTTAACAGCTGAAACCAATGGCTGTAGTAAAGAGCTATTATCTTTTCTCCTGCCACACACACACGCACAACATATTTACGATCACAATTTTAAGTTCTTATGAGCACTTATTTTTACAAGAAAAAGTGAATCAAAAAAGAGTTTTTCGTCTTAAATAATTACTAATGCAATATAATAAGATCTCCTATCAAAGATGAAGAAGAAAAGACAGAAAACGTTAAGATCCAGTGGAAATGAGTAAGGTCGGACAGAGAACGAAAATGAAGCTAAAGCATGACCGTCTACGTGACAAAGCTTGACATGAAGATCGACACCCTCAAGCACAAGAGGTTCAACGATGGCAGTGAGCATTCAGATTAAGAACAAGTGAGGCAAGTATTTCTTTTTTCTTCTTCTTCCTGTTAATTTCTTTGGTATGTTTAGCTAACACAATCACCAATCTAATTCTTATGAAAATATTGACAATGAAAAATATACGTAAGCATGTTGATAAGTAGTTTTTGTTAGATAAAATAGTGAAATAAAAAAACTAGAAAAGTGTCTAATTAATATCACAATAACATAGATAAATCCGACAAAATTTTATGCTGACTGTCGGAAGACTGATGTAGTGTGGTAACTTTTTTTTGTGTCGCTTATCATTTTCTTCATCGTAGCGAACTTGATTTTTGGATGGAGAAATGATCTTCGTTCTAGAATTGAGGAAGAGAAAAATATAAAGTATTCATCCTTGTCAAGATCATCGATATGATCTTATTGATATCTCACTTTTACGGGATCAAATTAACCAACACATTGTAATGAATCACACTGATCTATATTGTATACTCTGATTACATAATAGTTAGATAACTAATAAGTCCTTCAATGAGTTGAAGAATCATGTACGAATTTTTAGTTGATGGCTTGATTCACTAAAGAATATTTTGGTCCTCTGAAACACAATTTGCTTGGCCTGCTGTCACCAACTATTTAGCTGACATCCCTTGGTTTAATTTCACTTCGAAATCAATAAGTCCCTGCTGAATTTCTCTTTATATGAATCTTGTATGGATCTCTTGCGTGAAGCACTGCCATACTTTGATTAAATAGTATGGCAGTGACGAAGACATATATATATATATATATATATATATATATATATATATATATATATATATATATATATATATATATATATATATATATAGAGAGAGAGAGAGAGAGAGAGCTTGCTCATGTTTGGATTGTAATATAGATGAACATGCAAACACTGAGTGTACGATAAGCACACACATGCACACATCTACGTAGATTTGTGTAAGCTTTATAATAAGTAACTATTATGCTCTATGAAGAATTTGATGGATTATACATAGAGGGAGTGATTGTATCTTATTCACTCATCCTTAAAATTCATATCATCAAACACAAACACAATTGGTGAACATTAGTAAGATGTTAGAGGTGGGTAAGATCCAGTTTCATATAATATATATATATATATGGCCTACCTTTTCTTGGTATGTATATGACTACCCACATCAAATTCTTGGTATGTATATGACTACCCACATCAAATTCAGCTGTGGTCTTTTGGGTACTTTTGCTAGCCCGCACGTTCGGGTTGTTTCTAAACGCTAAATGAATCAAATCAGCCTCCACCTAGCGATGGATACCATGTCTGTGTCAATCTGTTCCACATCCCAATTAGCATGAATATGTGGGGCCATAATGCCTGGTTTCAGCACTGCAGTTGGTTGAATTCCATCCGTCTGAATGAAACTAGCAATTTCCATGAGCTACCAAACAACTAGCTCTTAGAATTTGCTTATTTTGTATCAATTTCAGGCATATATATATATATATATATATATATATATATATATATATATATATATATATATAGAGAGAGAGAGAGAGAGAGATCCGCAATATATGTATGAAAGGGTTTGGATTCATTTCATGATTCCAATAAGGTGGGCGTGGTGTCATGAAGGAATTAAACTTATCTACTTCGGTACCTTTTTATTAGGTAGCTTGACTTGCAAAACTATCTTTTCCAACATGGCGGCTGCCTGCTGTTGGTACCCCACGAATGCATTTTAATCTTCGCCGTTATCAGCAGAGCCAACATTTTCCCCTGAGAAAATGATATATTCTTGCAGTGATATCTAAATGGATAATAAGCGTGGCATGATTTCTACGTCTCCTCTTGCTCAAAATAGTTATCATATTTTGTTATCTTATAAGTTTAGATATTTGGCATCATTGCTGCATCTCCGACTCAACGCCGGAAATCAGTAACGGACCGTAGAAAACTAGAATCCTGTAATATTCCGATTACTTCAGTATATTTTTGATAGAATAACTGCCAGAAATAATTTCCGATAGATTCCAGTGGTTTGGCCGTGAAGATGAAAGCCCGAGGCATCGAACTCATGACTTTCAACTTGAAAAAAGGTTGCTGCTAAATGTAACATCTGTACAGTTAGGAGATGTTCTAAATTTTTCTGGTTCTCTTTTAGAAGTTTAGGACTGCCAATTGCTTTTTTGTTTTAAGTTAAATGGCTCCCTTTAAAAGTTCAACTCTTTCCTTGTGGGGAAAGAAATTGACTACTTGAATGTCAAAGCTCTATATGGACTCCAAATCCAATCTTTCCACTTCTTAGACCCAAAAAGAACTCACTCACTAAGACTTAATGAACCCAGTGGGCTCAATATTCCTATAAACACTACGTCAAAGCACATTGTTTATTTTCTCAACCTAGTCCGAACACACTTTGTTTTTCCAGTAAGTCCACAGACAATGCTAACTTTCTTGTATGAGAAGCCGTGTAGGCACAAGATGTTGACCTTTTGACTAATAAAGAACTTTAAAATGATGCAAATCCTCGATTATCTTCCATTGGCGTGTATCATCAGCAAATCTGTTCCATCGGTTAATAAAATAGCCGCAAGCTATTCGCTCCACCTTAAAAGATCTTCCAGACCCACCACGGGCCACTCTTCATGAGTTTGTGATAATCTTATGATTCCTGTGGTCATCTTTTCCCTTAAGAGACGCCAACTTCGTTCTCATTCAAAGGTTGCCAACTCTGTTCAAACATGGAATTGCATGGGTAGTTTCCTAGGAAAATGGGTTTTCTTACTTAGTGAGGGCCATACAATCTCTGTCTGTATATAAATATGCTTGTAATCACATGCAAGATGTAAATTGAGCAGATTGTCACACAGATCATAAGTGAAGATGGAGGTTAGATCAAGCTACAGATGGAAGAAGGCGTTCGTATTATACCTCTCATTGGTAATCCTAACAATGTCTCGGAGTTGTTGGTGCAGGAAAATGTTGATCTCTTCTTCAATGGAAACTAGTGATTCTGATACCAAGTTGCCAGAAAGTTTGCTTCCAAAGGGAGAAGAAACGCCTTCCGGCCCTTCTCCGTGCAGCACCACGCCGGGTCCGAACACTCCAACTGCTTCTTCGAGAGCGGCAGACACCACTTGTAGTACGCAAGCTGCACCATAGTTGATCACCGGAAAGTTTTGCCAATCCTAAAATTTTCAACTGTTATTCGTTCGATTTATTGGCATCATTGTTTCAGTGTAAACAATCTGATGTAGTCTTTCATGTTGTAGAACTCCTTTTCTCAGGCGTCTCTATAGGATGAAACAGTTCTTTCTGTCAAAGAAATATTTGGTCCTTCATTAGAAGAATTCATGATAATTTCTAATTACAGCAGGATGGATCTTAGACGTCCTGATTATCAATTCATGCAGTTATCTTCTGACAAGAAAGCTAGGAAATGTTCCCTTCTACTGCAATCATTAATGGGTGTGCGTGATGTGTGTGTGTTTGTGAGAGAGAGAGAGAGAGTTACATGTCAGAGCCTTGTGATCAAACTAGGTGTGACACCATTACTCACGACCATGAGATTCCAAAAACTCTGCATGGAGAAACTCGTGCAAATGTTGGATTTCTCTGTCAAAACGCATAAACCATGAATTTTCATGGCCCCGATTCGGCTCCAGTTCTTCATCCCGAGAGAACTAAAACTAGACTGATCCCAATTCGTTTTCAAGAGAATCGAAACTGTCTGTTTGGGGCCGCCAGTTCTAGTTTACCCTTAAGAAGAGATGTCTGGGTTAGAGACTGCTGTATAAAGACTTCTTAAGAAGCCATTCATCCTCCAATACTACTCTTACCCAAGCATGTTTAGCTTCATTCTTCTGATAATTCAGCGCGTTGGTGCTAGTAATACTTCATGATGGAAAATCAAACAAAATTTCATGTTGACTAATGGCCAAATCCTTCTTTGCTCTACTTGGCAAAGACTGCATAAGGAGGATCCATTAGCATATAACGAGTTCAAACCCTTAAATCTTGTTAAAAGTTAGTGCGACTCCGATCAGGATATCAGGTGATCAGGAAAGTTATGAAAGCAAGTCTCCTATCTACTTTTTATGCCCACTTATTCATATTTAATTGCAGACTATTTAAAGAATGATGAAACCCGATCAAATGACTAAATGAAGCATTTGCCTTTTATTCACTAAATAAGAGTATCGGTTGTGTCGCCATCCAGTTATATCTTCAAAGACATTTTGCTGTCAGATGTACATATGTATGTGCTGTGCGTGTGTGCGTGAGAGAGAGAGAGAGAGAGCATCAATCCCTTGTATCATTGGATAAATTATTACTGTTACAACCAACAATACATCTTCCCATTGAATGAAGCGGATTTACAATTTTGGAGATGAAGTTATTCACAAGCTGACATGAGAAACTGCAAACCATGTAAACCAGCACAGGCACCTAAAATGCACCTCTCTCTGCTTCTCTGTTACTTGGTGGAAAACATAGACCACTCGGCCATCATTGAAGCCAAACAAAAAGATATGGGGTGTGCTTACTAGGACCACTGGTGGTCAGGAACCATGAGAAAGTAGGAAGACATGGCTTTCCTGAACCTCTTTTTATACTGTTTTGGCGAAACGACTGTCGGTGATGCATTCTTCAGACCCCCAAGAATGCCGGTGGCCTTCACCCATGTCTCCAGATGCTTATCCCATGTATACTGTCTCATGTAATCAATTATCCCCAAAACAAGCTCCTTCCTTTTCTCATCAACTCCAACCAGCAATGAATAATCCACGACATCTACTGACTGAAAGAAACAACGAAGAATTAAAATGAACAAACAGCAATAGACGACACCACAAACTTAATCTGAAAATAAGCTACATAATTACCGCCAAGAAAGATGTATCATTCCACACAGCCCTTTCTAATAGGCGCTTGTCCTTGCTCCCTAGAAAAATTGGGTTCCTTTGCAGAACTTTCAACAAGTTCTCATCTAACAGAACCTTAGACGTGTCTGGGTTGCAACGAGATCGGACAGAGCCCTTGAGATCGTAAGTTTTCGATATTGTTCTCCCAAAAAATAGATTTTCCATCACCATCAAGTCCATCTTATCTTCTTTTCGACTCTTCATGTTCTTTACAGACACCTAGATGTGCATAGCAAGAGTTCTCAATAATATGCAAAAGAATTTCAGTTCAGAATATTATGAAGAATGACCAAGTTTTGTGGACAACAAACCTGATATATTCCAAGAATTTTCGCCAGGCACATTGGGCTACCCGAACTAAGTGAATCTGCTATGTACTTGAAGTAATCTTGAGAAAATTCCTCAAATGATTCTAGCTCAGTCTTCTTGACCTGCTTTACAATAAATCTCTCGTCCAGAGTCTTTGCAAAATAAACATTGCTTTTTCCACCTTGGGCATTCCACCTCTGACAATGGCTTAGGGATCGCAAATATTCTAGAACATTTGGAGAACATTTCCTCCTCAAAGCATCAAATTCCTTTGCAAAATAACATGTCACAGAAAATCTGACTTCGCTCCCAAGGGATAATGAATCACAACCAAACATAGCTCTGAAATGTGCTGATTTTGATGAATCAGAAATTACGAGTGATTTAGAAGACGATATGTTGATATCAGAACCATAGTTTCTGAACTGGAAATCGTCAGACTCTAGCTGAGCCATATTGTTTTCATCCATCACAATTTTCTCAATTGATTTGGGTCCAACATTGACTGATTTATCCGATAAAAAGAACTCATACTCCTTGCAGCTAAGGACATAGGCAATTATGCTTGTAGGCTCATTTTCATGAACAGATACCACTATATTGTTTCGACCTGTTGATGGCAAAAGAAACCTGGGTCCTTCACTTAATTTTTGAAATGAAGATGAAAGAAAAGATGGTGGATAATTCAAGATGAAATCAAATCTTTGAGACGGGAAGTTCCTATAATAGAACCTTCTCATACTTAGAACAGGGTTCCCAACCAAGCTATGATGATCTGCTGAAACATACAAACATCTGGTTGAAGATAAACTTGGAGTGGTCTGGAAAAGGCTTTTCTCGTTCCTCTCTTGAAATCTTTGTGAATCAAAAGAATAAACTCTCACAGGAGCCATGATCTTCCTTAGTGGGTTACTATCATTTTGTTTTCTTGGCAAGACACATCCAACTTTCGTAGCATCATAGGGTGAAAGATGGATGCTTGAAGAACTGAGAGACTCCACACAGCCAGTCCATTTCATATCTATCTTTTCAGATAGAGTTGAACTTTGTAATAAAACACACTCAGATGTATCAGTGAGATGATCCACAGCTACTTGAGCATTTTCAGCGTAAGGATAGCCTTCAACAACACATCCCCAGGAATTTAATATTGCTGGATCATCTGAATAAAGATTGGAAAGGCTCCCTTGTGCTGGTGAATTTGAAGCAGCAAAATCTGTGTTCCGAGTGGAACAAAGACACTTTTGAGTGTTTCCCTCCAGTACAGGAGGGAGCTCACCTTCTCTGGAAAATTCAGTGCAAGATGGACTTTTGCACTCTATGCCAACATCAAACATGTCCACAGAATTTTGTGTTTGAAACAATGAGCTCATGAAAAGCAGACGCTGATCCCAAAGGTATAAGTCAATAAAGAGACATCGTTGGAGATAAGCAAGCTCAAAAACATCTCCTCCTGCCAGCCCTTGTTGGCAGTAAGAAGCAGCAGCACTTTGCACCAGACTCTGTTACATTTTATCAAACAAGTCAAATAATCAGAATTTTGTATGCTGAATAAAAACAATATATAAAATTTAACCAGATTAGTTGAGTAAGCAACAATATTGCCATGCCAAACAAACCACAGGACCCTTGATGGGAGAAGTTATATGAATAACTTAATCTATACACCTTCATGCAAGATCAGAAGACTTATGTTGGCTTCAGAAACCACATGACTAGTATCCATGCAATCAACTGTAGTTACCAACAAATCAACAAGCGGCCTACAATCCCCAGCTTTCTCAGGAAACACAGATTCAGCCGATTCAAAATCATCATACATCAACCATGACGAAATCACTGGTAGCTTACAATCAAATTTAGTAATAGACTTACATCATATTCACTTTTCTCAGTTCTATGCAAACGTTTGAAGTCTGCCATGTGATTCTGGAAGAGATTTAATCTCGAAGTCTCATAGCCAGGTTCAGCACCAAAAGATTTTTTGTCCATTTCTTCAAGTGCATTGAATACCTCAGCATAAAGAAATTCCATTTTCTTTGAAACCTGTAGAAAAACAAGGGAAACAACATCAGAACCCATATTATGCAACTTTTGCACAGAAAATCAAATCAGTGCTGCTAACATACATTGGTTTCCTCCTTCTTGATCCACTCCTGTTGAAGCTGGCTTTCATACTCGAGCATTGGAGATGGCAAAAATACTTTGAAAATATTGCTAGGAGCATAGCGAAAGGCAGCAACCATGTCCCTGCAACTGTCAGTCAAAAGTCGAGTATTAGAGATCCAGCATATAAAGAAAGGGGAAAAAGAGCTCAAACCAATGTATCCTGCCAGAGACTGCAGAAAACATAAGAAGTCTCAATTCCAGATTGTTATAAATCCCACATAGCATACCCATAATAACGAAGACAGTCTCTCTGCAGAGAATGACCACAAGGTGCTACTCTATTTGCAGTTGCACTATTTGAGAAACTAAGCTCCAAGAACTTTCCGAAAGAAAGTCCCCAGGCAGCACTAGACATAATTTTCTTTTTTGCCTGTGAAACTCCATCTTCAGGTTCACACTTACAACACCTATGCCACATCCATATTTTCCCCTCATGTGCCCCAGGAAGCTCCCATGATGTGTGCTTCACCCATATGGTCAAGCTACCTTGCTGATGGATATAGCATTGAACACGAGTTTCTGTTGATCTATTACATGACCTGAAGTGAACAGCCTGACAAACAAGTACATGTAACCAGTCAATATCAAGAGTACATGACAGTAAAATCAGCAAAAGAGAAATAAATAACAACTAAAATGTTTCCCATAACCTGATCAAACAGATCATCTTGAAGGAACCTGCCAAGTGGTTTATCCGAAGAGCCATAAAATTTGATTCGTACGAGCTGCGACCGTTCATATACTGTATCTGTAATCATGCACTGACTGAGAAGCAACACTATGATGCCTTGATGTGCGTCAACAGTTGTTATAAGTTCTTTGAAGGGTTCAACTGCATGCAGTTTAGTTTTCTCACATGCACTATCAGTCATGCTCTGTAAGATTGAAGCTCCTTCCTCCTCTGTTAGATTTCTTTCAGGCATCCCCACCATAAATGTATCACCAGAGGAAGGCATGGACAAACCATTTGACATCTGACACTGAGATCCACTAGAGGAGCTTGGCGCAGTGGGGGTACTAAGAGAATCAGTTGCCACCATATGGCTAGTAGTTCCCGAGTTCAAGGAAGTAGGAGAAAAGTTTGGATCAGCACGTTCATGTGGTGACAGATGATCTTCATTTTCCAAATAAAAACTTGATCCCCACTTATTTTGTGCATGAACTTCAAACTCAGGCAGGTTGCCGTAACTGTTGATAGCTGACTTTGGAACCAATGGAATTACTTTGTCAAGCTTAGACAGATACTCTGGGAAAGTGACCAAAGGTTCTGCAGGAAGGTGCAGCAGACTTGCACCCTCATCAGCGAGGAAGGACGTCTCTAAGGACAAATGGTAAGCTGCGAAAACTGCATACTGAACAACTTGCTTGACCTTCTTCAAACATTCACGAGATGCTCCTCTTAGTAGGACCTTTCAATCATATGCAAAAGAAATCAATAACTGACAACATTTGCTGAGGTGGCATATTACAGCGATAGAGACATGCTGAACGTGCCCGTTGCTGGAGGATAATTGACCTGTGATTCATGGGTCACTGTCGTGGTATGCACCTTGTATGAGAGTATTTAGTTTTGCAGTCTAAAGTGTACTCAAGAGAAGAGCCTTTCATCAAATCTTTAAAATCGAACAAGTATTTTGAGATCTAATAAGAATTAAGACTACCCTATATCACAGGAAACAATTCTACGTGTACTAAATTATATGACCTGAAACTAAGTTCAACAACCTTAGTGCAGACAAACCTGCGCCCAACCTAGTGAAAGGCAAAGCAACATGTTAGACATGAAGTGTACTATTCCCTTAAATGTTTCAAATTTTCAAGTTCAAATCTTGACATTCAAAACCAAATTAAAACTCTCTAAATCATACAACACTATTTCTATGTTTGGAGAACATGTATGATGGATAAAATGAAATTAATTTGATCAAGTTCATGTTTACTGATGCATTGTTAAAGCCAGCGTTGAAAGGCACAATCCAATCTCGTATTGAAATGTGGTACTAGACAATAGGAAGTGACATGGCAACAATAGATTAATTCACATATAAAGAATGAACATAGAGCATACAAGTGAGTTTAACCTTACCGTACATCCTGAATGCCTGGGGCATCCTTCAAAGAACATCAAGGTCCTCTTTGATTTCTTGTTGGAATTTTCAGTAGCTTGGTATTCCTCAACAACCCTTTCTAGCCGAAAAACTTCACATCGACCTAATCTAGGAGAAGCAAGACTATTGATAGAAGGAACAATTTGAGCACCTGTGCACCTTGCAATACGCTCTAACACTGTTCTTTTAACATTCAACACCAACGATATGTCCTTGGCCAGGAGGTATTCTTGGGCACAAGGCGATACACTTTTCTCAACCAACAGAACATTTGGACCATAGGCCTCTAGCTTTGAAACTTTTGCCTTAATGTAATCCTTTTCCTGGGTAGAAAAAGAACATCAGGATCCACAAAGAAGTTGAAAACATATCTAAATTACAAAGACTGCAAAAGCTAAAAGGAATGAAAAACAACGAATGACCTCATCTAGCAAAGTACCAATTGATGCCAACTGATCTGGAAGCCGTTGATATTCCAGTGCTCCACCCAGCAAGAGCAATCTAGGATTTCTGTATTCAGAAACCATCCTTTTGTGCTTTAATTTTGTCGTGCAAACGACCCCCTTAACCAGAGTACTGTTAAATGCGCATTGCAAAGACCTAATCAGTACAACAATAGAAGGGAACAACCACGCACCTATACTACAAAAATAGCATCCAACTTTTACCTTTCCATTGAGTGGCCACATGCTATGCACTTAACTTTTACATAATCACACGGATCCATGCTGCCACCACCACTTGTATCAGGCTTCACAAAGTTTGCAGCTTGCCATGCCAAGGAAGTAACTATCTGTAGCCATCTACCATCTGTTCTATCACTTCTTACATCGATGCCCGCTCCCCTTAACAGCTGGGAGACAAGGGCCCTGAAATGCCCACCGATTACATCCATCAGAGGTTCTTCATTCAGATTATTCAGTCTTCCTTGGTTTATTGAGGCATCATCTCCTATGCTACTACATGGTAGCACAGAGCTAGAACTATCAATATCCTCGTCATCAGATTCAAAAGTAGTACTTTCAGTTTCGTCCTTTGCATTCTCTGTTGGAGGCAACCAATTGATATCATTATATTCAAGGTCCAAAATCAGCCCCGTCTTTTGGGGAAGTTCTTCATATATAGGCAAACCATTGTTATCACAAACAGAAGCCCCTGTTTTCTCAGCATCTTCACTGGACCTACTTACCATTTCCACTTCTTCTTGAAGCAGAGGAGCAGAATCCTGGTATATTACACATTCTGCTTGGCCATCAGGTGTTGGAGAGTAATCTTGGTCAGGAGTGGAGCTTGCAGTAGTGGGACTATCAAAAGGGCTTGAATTAGCTGACTTGAAACTGTACACATCATTTCTGTTGTAGGAACTATTGCTATCAGTATCATAATCTCGGCAATATTCACATCTTGGAGTTAAGTAGTTCAGTCCAGCATCATCGGCCTCTGCGAAATCAGACTGCTTATGTTCATCACTCCTACAAAAGATGCACATTCCTGTATCATCCATCAATTAAGAGAAGGTTAAACTGAAATAAAACAATTCATTTCCCAAGATCACATGGCAAAATAGTGTAACAGCAAAACATTCTGCTTTTCTTTCAATCACTTAAATATATCATGTAAACTGCATTAGCAAAATCCAAGCATAGAGACAGTTTTACCTTGTTGTACATCGGATGGAGACTGGTGGAAGCACTTTTATTGGAGATAAAATGCTACAAACATTGAGTGTATTCAGCGAACAACTCTGTCCTTGTGGTAAACCGTCACAACCGTTAGCACCACTGCTTGGAGAGTCGTTACTGCCACTTAATTTATTCAAATTTGGAATACCTTCTATGGTAGTATAGCAAACTACATCACTGCTGCAAGATAAGGAAGGCTGCCTGCAATTTTCCCCAAGATCCACACGGAGGTTCTCCTCAGGTTGCTTCGCGACTGATTCCTGCCCAGACTGAGGGAAACACAGAATACACAACAAACCACTGACCTCTTTACTGCCCAAAGGTTCTCCTGTTTCACAATTTGACGTCGTAGAAACTGTGTCTCTCTTCATGCATCTCAAACAAAATAGCCTACCACAGATACAACATCGGCATCGTTGGCCAAAGGCATCAAACCGGAAATTGCACTGGAAGCATAAACTCCAAACCTCATCATAATCGTAGCTATCCACAGCACACTCGGACAAATTTCCCTTCCAGGGTATCCAGGCTCTGACTTTCTCTGCTACAACCAAAAGCGAGCTATCTAGCATATCCATGTAGATACAAGCTTCTCTCCCTCATAATAGTTCAACCCCTCGTTTCTCCATAAATTACAGTACAGAGATGAAGAGAATAAAGGAAGTATTGATTGACAAAACAAGAGAACCTTTCTTGGAAAGCAATGGGTTTTTTATGATGAATTAGGTAAAGGGGAAAAAGAAGTATTACAACTTTACAAGTTTGTGATTCAACAGACACACAAAGATTTCCAGGCAAGCAAAACTCAACCCTCAACTCAAATTAAGAGGGAGGATATAGGATGACTTTTGGGTTTATAGTATAATTACAAAGAGGGTTTTCCGTAATGGAAAGCCTACGCCTAAATCAAACTTATACCTCTCAAACCATGTAAAAAACTTGGTCACATTCACAGACATTGTTCTATATATAGAAATTGCCAAATACAACCAGGATTTCCCCACCCCTTCAACTCCTCTCCTATGCCAATTATGATACAACGGCTAGATGAGAAAAGGCCATCGCTTTCCAACACCAAAAGAAGCAGCAATCTTTCAACTATTCACACTTCTTGCACAAATCTAAAGAAAATAACAAAAGAACAATTTGATAAAACAAAATTAGCAGCCTAAGTATCGATTGAAGCCAGATTAAAATGGACACTGATTCGTCGAGAAATCTTCCAAAAGAACTCCTCGATTAAAAGGCAATTCAAGAACACAATCCTTCTCACTAACAACCACGAATTTGGCACTCGAAAATGAACCGGAAACCGCAACAGTTCACCTCAAACCACAGACTTCAAAGCAATACGGGCAAATTCTACACCGGAAGAAGGTGCAGAAACGAAGTGAATCAAAGACCACCG
Organism: Brasenia schreberi; assembly: GCA_036023115.1. Classification (NCBI taxonomy): domain Eukaryota; kingdom Viridiplantae; phylum Streptophyta; class Magnoliopsida; order Nymphaeales; family Cabombaceae; genus Brasenia; species Brasenia schreberi. The sequence continues at coordinate 548,469 of JAYKKT010000082.1, forward strand.
AAACCCCAGATCACAGGAACGATCCTCGGGACAAAGAAATGGAGAGAAACAGAAGAGAATTAATCGAGAAGAAAGAATCGACACCACCAAAAGATTTCAAATGATGGCGAGGATCAATGGCAAGAACAGCAACGAGGCGACCAAGAACCTCTCTTCTCTTCTCCTTCCACCCACAAAATCATCTCTTCCGTTGACACCAAAATCCAGAATTCTCATCACCGCCTTCTTCATCCCTCTCATTTCATTCGAGAAGCAATGGAAAAATCAAGATAGACCCCCCAAAAAAATATTAAAAGGGTCTTCCCTAAGATTTTCTTTGTTGTCGTCGTTGATTTTTTGCTGGTGGGGAATCTTAAATTGTTTATTGCGTCACGAAGCCTGCAGACGAGAGATTTTTCTTTATGAGTGTGGGCTTCTGCTGCAACAACAGAAGCAGGAACGGCGACGCACCGTAAGGGGTGGCAACAGGTCGGAAGTCCCACCTGTTTAAATGATTTTCTCAGATTTGCCCACCAAATCGTCAACGATGTCGAATCTAGGACAAACAGGTTTTACACATGGAACAGTGTTTGGCAGGTGGAAATTTGGTTTCCGCAGAAAAAGAATTCCATTGTATGTCAAAAGTTAAAAACTTAAATTGTTTGCCGTTTTCATTTACCACGAATGACAAAGTTCTGGATGTAATTGTTGATTCCCATCTACTTTTTTCTCTTTTTGACACAATGGAGAGGCTGAAGTCATAGGAACAACCCTGAGTATCGAAGTTATGTCCTTCATCTTGTGAGACGACCCATTAGCAGCTATTGTTTGTGTGGTTTCCATCAAAGTAAATACACCATTTGCAGCACCAAGAGCGGTGCTCTAGCACAATTGCTGCTGGGGGGGGGGGGGGGGGGTGTTTTGGGCTTCGGCCTCCTTTTGTAACAAAAAAAAAAGTACACCATCTGCAGAGAGCTAGCTCGGGTAGTTTGGGGACCCGATCCAAAGTCCATATGGACCAACTAAAGGTTTGTCTATCATGTTTATCTGGTTGGATTTCAAACTGATAAAAGTTCTCATTCTGGATTCCCTCGACAAATCCAGAATGACCTTGCTGACTCAAACATTGTAATTCTCGAATAACCTCGAAAGCAAAGCGGGTCATTACCCTACCCGATCTTGGTTTTATCCACCCAATCTCAACGAACCGGATAACTGTTTAGATAATTTGGGGATCCGAATCCAAAGTTCATGATAGACCCACTTAGGGTTTGTCAAAGGGTACCATGGTCGTTTGGTGGCTGCCATATCATGCAGAATCTTTGTGTTTTGGGTCCCCAATTTGGATTCCTACTGGTCAGGTAAGGAGTCCTTGGACCCAGTGACATTATGCAATCTGGCATTTATTCAAAGGCCTCAAGCCTTTTTCTTTAATTTTTCAAATACAGAAAAATATTTTTCATCTCTCTATTCAGCTGTTGTACAAGCAATTTGGTATGCAGCCCTTTCGGGTTGGTCCAACCTGACCCAGTTGAGTATAGAAAAAAATTACAAAAGCAGGGGTTGACAATTATTGGGTTGAATACGCTTGATCGTCGAGATGGAAGCAGATCTGATTACAAGCTAAACCCTTTAAATGACTGATTAATGATCAATGACATAGGAGTGTAAAAATAGTTGGGGAAGTTTGCCTGAAATCAGCCACTTATCGACCACTATTGCACTGAAGATGAGCGGTGCTAAGCGATCTATCAAAGCTAAAGGACACAAATACGTCAGTAGAGAAACACTCTTCCTCACCGCAAAGCACCCACTCGAGCAGGTGTGGACAAAATGGAAGCGAGAATGTTGGCTTGAATAACATCAACAATGGTGTTATCATGTTGCTTGGATTTGATTCAGTGGCGGATCCACATTGTGACAGGGTGGGGAGACTGCCCCACCCAACCGAACCTGAAGTCCGCCCCACCTGAAATAAGTTTTTGGATCCGCCACTGGTTTGATTAGTATTAGAACTTAATGCAAGCCCACATGCACATTTTTCGATACAGCCGTGTTGACCACCTCCGTGACTAGATGCAAGCTCATGAAAGAGTTGGCTTTGGCCTAGATTAACACTAATCCTCAAAGGAATAATACCAAAGAACAAATGACCAAAGTTTTTGAGGCTTGTCGAACAAGATCCAATTACCATATGAAAGTGGGTCTGGTTTTAGATCTGGAACTAATGCCAGAGACATTCTATCCCACTTTAAACTGAAAGCATAAGAAGGTTAACAGATTGCCGCGATGATCCCGATATGCTTCATACTTTCCTTGCATAATCTAAATTTGGTTTTTCTCATAATCAACCTAATAAGTAGAAAACCAAACTGAAACAAGAACAAAACCAGATAAGGGAACTGGACCCAGAATTGGAAGCGGTTACAGGACATCCTCGTGTCAGTTACAGTTCCACCTTCTAGAAAATCAAACTGAAACAAGAACCAAAACCAGCTGTTCCGAACCATATTCTGTTTCTGGTTTCAGAACTTCACCTTTAATGCATGTTTTTTTTTAAATGAAGCTGAACTTAAACTAGACCGAGAACCGAAATGGGAACCATTTGATAACAGACCTCAAACCATTGGAACTGGAACCAGAACTGGAGGGAGTGATTTAGTTCCGGTTCTAGGTTTCGGTGGAGCAGGCAGTTCTACTAATAGAACCTAGGACTATGTTTTGGTATTAGTGTCCAATACGGAGTCGGACCTTGACGAAGAACCACAACTCAATATATATATATATTAAGAAGGTCATGAAATTTTAGAAATACTTTCTACCCTAGCTGCTTTCTAGCATGTACTGCCATCTTCCTAAAACATACACATATATTAAAATAATACAGATTATTTATTACAATTTGAAGCTAGGAAGAATTTTATACATAACAAAGATTACAACTTTCTTATGCTAAAAAAAATTAAAAATTTTCATTTCTCTTGAACAACTTTTCCTGTTTCTTTCTCAAAAGCAAAACGCCAACAATCAATATGCACCGACATGTTACTCATCCACAAGATGGACGGCATAAAATAATTATTATCTATATTTATGATAAGTGACTTCACCTGCATTTTTGGATCTTGCTCATTTTATTGGTATGTATGGTGTGAACTGCAATTCACTTGGATATGCTATTAATTTTGATTGGGATTTTCTATTATGGTACCGCTAGGATTATTTGGATATTAGCCGGCAGCTCGAGGTCGAGGGTCCTAACGAAGGGTTCAATCGTTTTGTTTAGCGAGAATTTGATTTGGATTGTCAAAAAATTGAGTATTGTTGGTTGGTAATCCCATGCTTTAATGTTTTCACAATGGGGAGGCCGAAACTAGATGCATGTCCCTGGTATTGAACTCATGACCTTCAACTTGTGAATCAACCCCATAGTGAGTTGAGCTATTACTCGTTGTATGGGTTGGTAGTGTCCCATTTTAACTTCACGGCGAGGGTTTCACTCTTCATTATACCGACCCAAAGCGAGGATATTAATGCAATTGTTTTTAGAAATTATCTTAAATACATTGTTTTGTGTCAGGTTTTGGGTATTATAGACTGATCATCGATAGCGGAACTTAGCTTTGTGACCTATATAGACATAGCTGGTTTCGGGTAAACCAGAGCGGAGCCGGCAATTCCAAATTGCTGGTTTCGGTTACCCCGAATCTGGAGCCATAACTAAACCAACCCGAGGCTGGTTTTGGATATGGTTTTGAGACTGTAGATTCCGAAGCAGTTTGGATTTGGGTCTTAAACCACCAAAAATGGATAAAACATTAGAAAATTCAAATTCAAAGAAAACTAAAAGAAAAATTCCACAACTGGTAGTTTCAAACCAAAATTTTCAGTTTTGAGCTGGTTCTAATTCCACAAAGGTGGGTAAAAGTAGAACCAAACTGGGTGGCCTTCGGTTTTGGGTCTGATTTCACCGATTCCGGTTGAAACCGCCGGCCATGTCTAGGTCTATGGAGGTATGAACTGAACAAGGAATATTTCGCTGTGACCCATATGCGTCCTGAAACTCTTTTCAGGTGTGTATTATTTGAATCATGTACCAAAAAGCCTTTCATCATTCCAACTTGCTTTGTTTTTATTTTACTTTATCAGGACGGTCCTATCAATACAGGTCAATATATATATATATATATATATATAAAGAAAGAAAGATATTTGCTGGATCCACAGCTCTCAAAGTTAGCGGGTCGATTCAGAAGTGAATTGGCATTGCAAGACAAGAGTTCGATTTTGGGGCATTCACGTCTGGTAGAATGTGTCAAGGCACATTGCTGGAGTTTCGAACCGGTCCAACAGTTTGAACTGAAACAGAACTGGGTTCAAATCCGCTTTAAACGGACCTAAAACTGGAACCTAATCGTGAACCCCATTTTAGGTTACGGTTCAAACTGTCGGTTCCTCATTCCGAGTAAACTCGAACCTGCGGTTTTTTCGAGTCTTTGTTTATCCAAAACGGGCCCAGATCCGCCTGTCCAAGATTGTTTTTTTAAAAGAAAAGGATATATGTTTGTAAAATGCCATTAATAATGAAAAACATTTTTATTACTAAAATGTGATATTTTAGCCATTTAGGTTATCCTTAGAAGAGCAATCTGGAAAACAGGGGGCTAACTAATAAAGTTCAAAAGCACCATGCTTGTTTTGGACGTTTCGGAACATTTCGATCAACTTTTAAAAAATAGAAGGTGGTGTCGGTTATTTTGGTCCAAAGCACACGCCATCCCGTCATTATGCAGATTTAAGAAACCCATTGGGCAAATTTGTCATGGCACGCACCTTTTCTATTATTATTATTTCTTATATAACGACGAAAACATCAACCTTTCTTATATAACGATGAAAACATCAACCAACGGAGATGCTACACATCTTCTAATGCGAGACTCTATTAAATGATTTACTCGTAATCAATTAAATGATACATATTGAGTTGCCCATCAACATCAATATGAGGTTTGAGGTCATTTAATGTATATGAGTGCATCAAATATAATTTTGATTGGTGTTTTGATCACCATCGTCCGATTGATCGCATGAACATTAATAATGAACAAGCAATGTCTAGCATGAAAGGCTTTCTAGTGGCTCCCACACGCACTCTCTCTCTCAGAGAGAGAGAGAGAGAGAGAGTAGTGTGTGCTTATAGTGTGATGCTCAATTGAATGGTTTGTATGGTTAACCACCTAAAAAGCCTAAATATTTATATATACAAGTAGTTTTAATAGTAGCAATGGTGGTGGAGGGTGGTGCCCAGTGATGGGATTGGTGGAACCATACAAACTACTCGATTGAGCACGAGTCACTCCCTCTCTCTTTATATATATATACACACACACAAGAACTACAATTACTAACTGTTTGGTATTTCTTGAAGCTCCATATTTCCCCTTGAATGAACCATATAGCCAAGAGAAACCATAAACCCTAATAGAAGAGCTTACCCCACCCATGAGTAAATATTTCATAGAAGCTTCATTAGTTCATGCTTCCCTCTCGGTATACTTGAGATAATAAGTAGGAGGATAAACTCAAACATTCTCCATCTACAAAAATAGTTATTAAATTGTTAGCACCACATAAAACATTCCTCCTAAAATATATGAACAGCATTTATAGCCATTTTTTCTATATTCAATATACTCTGGCAATGGAGGAATACATGGAAACTAAGTATAATAAAATAAGGATTTGAAGGATTTTATTGAGATTGTTCATTTAGAGATTTCTTGAAAAGCTAATAATAAGTTATTCCCTCCATCAGAATGAAACAACAGCTAAGCTCATCAGTAAAATTATGGAAGAAATGAAATATAATCAGGTATAACTTTTTAATCAAAGGTTCAATCGATCATTAGAGAAGAAGAATTAGGCCAAAAATTCGGATACCTTATATGAAAATAAAACTTCTAATGAAGAGAATCAAATGAAAGGCTTTCATAAAAAATCTTGTGAAATCGAAAATGAAGTATTCATTATGAACATATGAGATCATGAATTAGCAATTGCATCAAATCTCATATATATATATATATATATATATATATATATATCAAACCGATTTTATGAATGTTTGATATCAAAAAAAATAAAATCATAGAAAGAGAGATGGTAGACTCCTATTCACGATAGATCATTCATGTTGAATGATGAATAGAAGTTTAGTAAGTCTCTTTATATATGTATGTGTGTGTGTGTGTGAGTGGGTGGGTGATTTCTATGCTAGCTCTATCTTAGATGCTTCCATTATATTAGAGAGATGGAGAGAGACTTGCCACGGTTGATAAGAAAAGGCCTGATGAGATAATGGAGAAAAGATGAAAGTTCTCTTTCATTTTAAGATTTTCAGTTTTGCAGAATGCATGATGATATAAAGCTGGGGAGGCATCGTTCGTGCAGATTCCCTTTACAAAAATACATTTATGTTTGTGCTGTAGAGACGTGGATGTATCAACTATGAATAGGAGGAGTCCATGCCAGATTGGCACCATGATTTCTCTTAGTGCCTGCAACCATCATCTGAGTCACTGTCGAAGACTGCATTTGAACTTCCGCGCATATATATATAAAGAAGAGGTCGAAGCCTAATATACACATGCATTCTTTAAGAGACGAACTCCCAACGGCATTAGAGTGCCTTTGTGGTTGAGCTAACGCTTCGGGTGCACATATATATATATATATATATATATATATATATATATATATATATATATATATATTTTTATTTATTTTATTTTTTTGTTGGCATAATGAGAAGGCAGACACATACTCCAAGTATTGAACTCGTGACTTTTACCTCGGGAGTCGACACTCTAGTCAGGTGAGCAACTGAGATGCATTTATTGTCGAGACGTACTCCGGACTTAATTTCTCACTTTACATAACTATATTCATCATCATTTCCTCTTATTGATTTATGAGGAATTGACTAAATGCGACTTTTTCGCCATACAGTTTCTCACAATGTTTTCTGGCATTACGCTTCCCATGGTAATTATGTAACTATGTGTTTATGGGGCCCTAATCAGATTATATACTAAATCCAGTGGATCTTGGATCCGTTTCAATAGTCATACTTTCTTAGGTTTGTTCTACAACCGTTCCTCATCGTAAAAGGATTCAGTTGATCATTAGATCAAAACATTTTTATGTACAAAAAATACCAAAAACAATTCTCGAGCTTGACTCAACCAGACATGCACCGGTGGTCATGCTCTTTGAATTAAGGTTCATGAGTTATCATCTATGTAAAAGACCATCAATATGGTACTAAAGAATGTCCAATGGTATTCACATCAATAAGTTTCACACTTATACATAACCTTCATACTTTAAACTTTTACCTTAATCAAATACATATCAAATAATCACTTAAGAATACTTAACATGAACTAAATACAATTAATACATGAACTAAATACAATTAATATCACATGAGCTTAATTAGCTCAACCATCATTAATTAGGCATTAAGTCCAACATCTCCGAGGACAGTCAACGACATGAAAAGAACAATCAGAATAATGTTTATTCCCCTAATATAGAGCGAACCCTTTTACCAAAGCACATGGTTCTCCTTCGAAGAAAATCAAGTGTTTTTTCCTGTGTATTAATAGGTATAAATTGATAATCAGTCATGGCCTGACCAACTTGTACCGAGTCACCAAGTGACCTGAGTTCACTTGGCAAACAAGCCAACTATGATTTGGACAGTCAGATGCCTTCCTATAGAAATAATTCAACTATTTATTCCGAAGAGTGACCTGAGTTGACCTTCAAGTTGGCTGACTATAATCCAAACAGTCAACCTGGGCCGAGCCACCAACTGACCTGAGTTGACCTCTCGAGTTAGTCGACTATGATCGAGCTATGTTCTCGTGGATTGAATTCATGAAGGCGTTGCTCTTTCCTTTCAGAAAAGACCTTCTATTTGTTCGTTCAATGGGGAGGCGATGCCAATGCACACCCCGAGTATCGAACTCACGACATTCCGCCTTGTGAAGGCGAGCTATAGCTCTCCATGCATGCTTAAGGTCGATGACTTCCTTTTGTGCGGCCTCTATGCAGAGTGTAAGTCGTGAAAAGATTAAGTTAAAATTCTGTAAAACAACTAGACGATAAATTTTTTATAATTAAAGTCTAAATATTTCATAAATATCAAAGAATAGTGGGATCTACCAAATAGCTAATTCCATGATTCTTTAAATCACAATCCAGATTTAATCAAATAATTAAAACACAACCATTGAACCCTACCTTATATGGGTATGCTAACATCAAGCAATTGCAATCCTATCTCCACATGTCACTCAAGCCAGATTGGATCTTTAATAAAACCTGTAAAGATAATAATAATAATAATGATTGAACATCAATAGTCTCGTTCTTGAAGTGGATGCAATCTTTATACAACCAACAAGCATATTAAAGACATGCATGCTTAAAATATACATAATATGTATACATAGATCTAACTTAGTGATCAAATCAATAACAAAATCATTGTGAACATGTATGCAAAACTAAACACTTCTTAATAATACATTTTTAGTGTCAATATCAAGACTAGTATTTTTGCCACACTCTAGGTGTAAGAGTCCCTCGATCCCTCTTAAGTAAGCTAACATGACCATACAAAGAAGCCTAAGCCTATGGGTTTGCATTACTTGATAAGCTCATCCACACATCTCCTGATGACACCATTCGTCCAAATAGTTGAGACAAAAAACCACGGTTCCACACCGATTGATGTTTTCCCATATACGAAGACCTATGAGTTAGCACTACCTGCACATCAATGTTTGATGAATCTCCCAATATCGTTGTGAAGCAAGCATGTGAACCCTACCAGATAATGTCTTACTCGAAGTCAGACATATTCATCACATATGTAAGTAATAAAACCATTCAAATCTACCTAATAAATAATTCTATATACAATATTAAAGCATTAATAAAACAGTTCATAAGATATGCATCCAAAGAAGGAACACTTCTACTTACCTTAATGTTACAGAGCTAAATCCAGTTCCCCAAAATACTCATCCTCTCTGGATCACCTCAATATGCACCTAAGCGACTGTAAATCATTGAATAATACATCCTGTGATTTAGCCTACACATGAAAGTAATCTATTCCTTTTTTTGTTTGTATCCATTGGTAACTAACATAGCCTTCTACTTATTGATTGCTCAGTCTACTTTCAGTTTTTTTTAATTCACTTGCAACCTACAATAAAACAATTAGGAGGAAAATTCACCAATTCTCAAGTACCGTTGGAGAGAACTGACTGGATTTTATTGTTAACAGCTTCCTTCCAAAACTTAACCTTAAGTGAGGTTATAACTTGTTCGAAAGTAATAGGATCATCCTCGACATTGAAAGTAACAAAATCACTTCCAAAGTCCTTTGATATCATAGGACATTTACTTCTCCTTGGTTCAATTATTTTTTAGAGTCATTTGATTTGAAAACAATATAATCAAGGTAACCCCTAATATTTCTCATCATTTCCATATGATCTAGAATGTAACCGGTAGTACTATTAGAATCTTTAGAGGATATACTTTGGAGAACTTCAATCTTAATAGAAAATACATTCTCAAAGAATGTAGCATCACAAAGCTCAACTATCATGTTGATATCTATACCAGATACTTCAAATCTAATAACCAAGAATTTGTATGTATATCTCGTCTCTATATAACCTAGAAATATAACATATATTATTTTAGACCTCTCTTTTTCTATTCTGTTAAGGATTAGTACTTTCGCAAGATACCCCCACACTTTGAGATATTTGAGATTGATATTTCAACCCTTTCAAAGCTCAAAGGGATTATTTTTCTTATGTTTATGAGAAACTATATTCAGAATATAGTAAAGTCGTATTCAAAGATTTTCCCTACATGTAGATAGGTAAACTAGAACTTTAAAGTAAAATATTAATCATATAACATGGGGTTCTATTCTTTTATTCAGTTATCACATTAAACTGTGGAGAATATGGAGTAATAATATCATGAACAATATCATTATTTTGATAATATTATTGAAAAATATTTGAGTTATACTCTCTTCTCATATGAGATCTTAATCTTTTAAGTACCTTATATTTTAAAGTTAGTGCCTCATTTCTGAAAATTTAAAATTTTTCTAAAGCTTAATCTTTACTTTGAAGCAAGTAAATATAACAATATCCATTTCAATCATCAATGAACATGATAAAATATTTTTTGTTATCCTTAATAGTCATTTCATTGAATTCACAAATATCAGTGTACACCAAATCCAAAATTTAATTTTTTTTTTCAACCGTATGGAAATATTTTATAGGTTGCTTCGCTTGCATACATATACCATATTTGTATTTTCTATCTATGATAGTCTTAAGGATAAGGTTTAAGTTCATCATTCTTTTCATGGAATCAAAGTTTATATGACCTAGCATAACATGTCATACATCAGATGATTCAATATTTTACACAAAAGAAGTAAAGGCTTTATTATCATTAAAATTCACAAAAGAATCAACAATTATTTATACATAAATTTTAAATAGATCATCTACATCACATAAATAGCCTTTTTCAAAGAAATACCTTTTACTAAGTAATATAATTATGACTTTATTACATTTATAATCTAAGCTTAATCCCTCGTTAACTAAAGCAGGACCACTGAGGATATTCTGACGAATCATTGAAATATGGCTAACTCCTCGAAGAGTTAAGAACCTTTCTCGAAAGAAACTTGGTCAACGCAAACATACAGATTAGCCCTAGTGTCTACAATCCAGTATCGTGACTCATAAATAGAAAGAATATGGGTTTAAGGGGATAGATACATGTTACTAATAGGCGAAGTGGTTACCATGTTAAGTATAGCTCATTTAGTGGATGCGGGTTTCTTGGCTTTCCTTAAGGGACATTCCCTCACCCAATGTCTAATCTAACCACAAAGCGAGGATGATTTATTCTTGGTTTTGTTTTGGATATGGGTATTTGGTTTATGCTTTTCATTTTCTCCCTTGGGATCACTAGGATGTTTCCTTTTGAAAGTTAGGTTTACTATAAGAGTGTTGTTTAAAAGCATAATGAGTTTCTGACTTTTATGCTCTTTCTCTATTGTTATGTCTATCATAAAGTAATGCTTAAGATCTAGGCTGAAACTCTCTCCGAACTTAGAAAATTTTTCAATAATGGACATAACAATAAACTTGTCAAAAAACTCCATCTTGGCTTCTTTCAAACTATGACATAAAACTAAAACTCGTGGGCTTGTTCAGTTATAGATTTTTCCTCTACCATTGGATACTTAAGGAATTTGGGTATGAAATAATTTTCAAGACCGATGCCTTTAGTATTGTATTTTTTATCCAACGCAGCCTACATATCTTTCGTTGTTGTAGAAGGAGAAGAAATATAATATCAAATAAAATATTTGATAGTGCTGATAATATACAATAGTGGTACAAGGTATCCTTGTCTTTCTACTCGGTGATTTTATCCAAGCTTTTAGGGTTAGTATCATTGGCTTTGGGACAATCTGAGTCGATATACAAGTGTATCCCTAACATAATTAACACATTGTTGCTAGTGTTTGAAATGGGACCAAAAAGCTTTTTCAACATCAAGGTTAAGTAGATCTTAAGTCGGAGGGTAGCAGACATAGACTTGTTTACTACGGATAATATTAATTTTTCTAAGACTGATGGAAAGAACCGTAGAAATACATGCATTAAGAAACTAATATGCAACAATTATAAACATGTCACAATCAATAACAATCATAGATCCAAAGTAAGCAATAAACATACTATACAAAAAATACAAGGAAAAACAGTAATTAGAAAAGATAACTTATTTGTGTGAGTCGCCCATGGACTTACCTTAGAGAAATCAGTACCCCCTATACAGTACATACGGGTATAATTATTTGTTTAAAATTCACACACAATCCAATGCCACATATCTTCCTTTAAGTCAACTTTGACTATGCCTCAATCACCTTTGGTGGAGAGGAAGGGAACCAAGGAGAAGATACACAACCGTAGAGAACAAGAGTAGTTGAAGAATAGTAGAGAACAAGAGTAGTTGAAGAATAGAGACAAGAGGGGAGAGAGTGTTAATTACATAAGTACGGATTAGGAAACTCTAATCATGATAAATAATGGATCATGCATCCGATCCAAATGATGCACATCTCCATCATGTAAACATTTCCTCGTAAACACTTTTGATGGTAAAGTTAGAATGAAGACTGGAGATAATTCCCAAACTCAGCCGGGCACGCGTGCACGCATGTGTGGTCTAACATGTCCTCCCTCTCCAAGCTCTTTAAACTAAATGTCATGAGCTAAAAGGTCATAAGCTACTAATTGTATATAAGGACATGTGGGTTTATCTCATTCTTGAAAATGGGACTAAACTTTGTCTTTTCTTAGTTATAAGATGCACAAGTCCCTCACATTTTACTTTTTATGCTTTAGGACTCACATATATCAATGATACATTAATTAAATATTTAAGGATATTAAACTTAAATTAAATATTATTAATACATATAAATTTAATTAATCAACCATAATTAACACTAAATCCAATACATTTGAGTAATTTCTCCCAGTTAGTCTAAGCCTGGCGCAAGAAATCTGTGTTTGTATAGGAAAATGAAAGCGAATAAGGTAAAGGTATTTACCTCAAAAAAAATCTGAAAAGGAACTCGCGGTTTTCTCCGGTTTGCCGGTAGCTCTCACCAACACTTGACGGAGGTACAACACGGCAAGCTCTCTCTCTCTCTCTCTCTCTCTCTCTCTCTCTCTCAAATCGCCTTCAAGCCCTCGTTTTGTTGCATCCAGCAGAACCGCCAGACAGGAGGGTGGTGGCGCTCTGCTTGCAAGTCCCCGGGTATGGGTCGGACCCAAAGCAAGTCGATTCGAGCCGGGGTGTATTACAGTGACTAATTAAGTCTCACCAGCTTGGTCTATAATTATAATTAGTTCTCCCATATTATAAATTAAAAACATCGCTTATATTTACCTTGCCCACTATTGAGGTAAAATTTCCCAACGATGGTTCGAACTCGACACCTTGCTTAAGGGAAACAAGTGCAACCACTTGAACCAACGAAGCATTGGCGATTCCAAATCGTTGGAAGATTAACACATAACGGTCGAATACTTTAACGTTAACCCCCATCATCCATCCAAATTAAGGTATAAATTTATAAAACATTAATATTGGTTATTTTTGAAAAAAAATATGGTTATTTATTGATTCACATGAGTTTGCCATAGCGTTGAAGTACTTGTCGTGCTAAGATTTCGTCGCCATCTCGCTGTTAATTATCGACTTGGATGGCGATTACAACACATATAATTACTACCTACTAAACAACTCCATGTTGGTTGGCTGCTTCATCCATCGCTTTAAAACCCGATGCTCATTGAATACTTCCTCTCTCACTGAATATGTGCCCGCAAGCACACACACACACAAACACAGAGAGCATTACTTCTCGTAACATGAAAAACTAGTTGTCTCATTTTCTCATGGGCCATCCCCAGGAGTTCACTAAGGCCTTCTTCAATCCCGTGTCACACATTCGACACTACACATTAATCCAAAATAAAAGGCCATCAAACTCTCTCTCTCTCTCTCTCTTTATATATATATACTCCCCATTATTGCAATAGCCATTCTCATTCGCCCACATTTCTTCGAGAGTGAAACTAAACTTTTTTCCTATACAGCACCAAGACAACCATCCCTCATACACATCTAATCTCGAAAACGCCAAATTATTGCAAAACAATGAAGGAATCTCTAAGAATAAAGAAAAGCATTACAACAAGAAAGGAAGATTTTTGCAGTGAGGAATGTGTATACCACAACGGAATAAAGGAAAGGAGATATATGGTAAAGAAGATAATTATTCAGGATCACGAGAGAGAGAGAGAGAGATTGTTATTAAAGTAGTTTTCATATAGCAAATACTGTGCATGTACATATGGCCTTCCGTGGACATGGGTTGTCTAGCCCAGTCTGCAAACTAGTGTTTGACTACCTCTGGTATGCGAACTGGGTATTTGTGAATGTAATCGGACCACGGACCGTTCACCGGAGTTTTGATCGGACGGTTGCACTTCCATACTGCACTGTTGCACTTGAACCCACTTCCGAATGCGATCTGCCAAACCCGATCTCCTTTCTTCATCTTCCCTTTGGACTCAATGTAGCTCAATTCATACCAAAGTGATGAAGACGAGGTGTTGCCGAACCGGTTCAGGGTCATCCTCGAGGCCTCGACATGCTCTGCCGATAGCTGAAGCTTCTTCTCGAGCTCGTCAATCACTGCCCGGCCGCCGGCGTGGATGCAAAAATGCTCAAAAGCTTGCTCGAAGTCAGGAACGTATGGCTTCCATTTGGGATTGAACACTTTTCTTCCAATCAAGCTAAACAAGAAGAGGAGCTGCTCTGAGAGCGGCAGGACCAGCGGGCCAATCGTCGTGATGTTCGACTTGAGAGCTTCTCCGGCGATCGCCATTAGAGCTTTAGACAGTGAAATACCCACAACTCCATCACAGTCTTCCTCTTCATACACACACTTATAGGCCCGGTCGTCGGCACCCTTATGGGTTCGGACCATATGGACCAGCTGGTACTTGGCTCGGCTTCGCTCCCTCCAGCGGTTCGTCAAGAGGATCGCCGCACCGCCCATTCGAAAGAGGCAATTAGGTAGTTGCATGGATCGCTGATTGCCGCCATACCAATTGGGAGTGATGATCTCCGTGCTAACAACAACTGCGTAAGAATTACGGTGGACTTGAAGCAGGTGCTTGGCTAGGTCGACCGATATGAGCCCAGCACTACAGCCCATCCCGGAAAGGTTAAAGCTCCGTATATTACTCCTCATCTTATACTTATTGATAATCATGGCAGAAAGAGACGGTGTCGGCGAAAACAGACTACAATTAACAATTAAAATGTCGATATCTTTAGGCATGATTCCTGTCTTTCTGAGAAGATCATCCATGGAAGAGAAGATAACAAGCTCCGCCTCAGCCCGGGCATCTTCCATATTAGGTTTCGGAGAAAGGTAAGTAAGCGCCGGCGGAAGGCAAGTATCCTCTCCGAGCCCTGACCTCTCAAGCATCCTCATCTGAAATTCAAAACACTTCTTGTCGGGATTTAACAGTGCGCAGTGCTCCATGAAGCTGGAGAACGGCACCCGGCACGTCGCCGGTGGCTTGAAGCACGCATAGTCCACCAACAAGACCTGTCGTGGCCGTGACATGTAGTAGACGGTAGCAACAAAGATGATCAAGAGGAAGGATAAGAGGATTTGGATGCGGTCGAATGGAAGAGACAACCAGAGAGTGATTAACTCGTCAGGACCGTGCCTAAAAATACCGACATTTATGGCGGCCATGATGGGTAGGAAGAGAAAGGTAAGTATGTGGTTGACAACATATTGATAGCCCAGCTTGACATACTTGAGCTTCACAGAGGAAGAGAACTCTGGAAATAAGGGAGGCATAGGTAAGGTTCCAACCGCACAAGTTCACACTCCTTTTCTTGTTAGTGTGTGTGTGTGAGAGAGAGAGAGAGTTTGTGAACAAGAAATTATGAAGGAGAAGATTCAAAAGGAAAAGGCGTGTGCTTGTATGTGTGTGTACGTGTGTGAGAGAAGAAATGATGGAGAGGGAGAGAATTTAAAGGGAGTGAGACTGAGTCTTGAATGTGGGCAGATGGGGTGGTGTGCATTTTAGGGTCCGCAGACTTGGTAGATCACATAGTTGATCGGCTGCAAATTTCCCATTTGAATTATGTGAATATAACCGCATCGGGTCAAATTTCCAACTCAGTGGGACACTTATGGCTGTCATACAGTCATATAAATCTAAATGCATTGAATGAGTCTCCAACTTAGTGGCCATTATCTGTATTTAGACGTGTGTGGTTCCGGTTCCGAAAGCAGCAACCGTAAACGATCCATCTAGGGGTCGGTTTCGGTTCCGATTTGGAACCTTTCTGGTTTCAGATGTGAAACCGCTCCAAAACCGCTGCACAAGTTTTAAGAAGCTTTTTTTAGAACTCCCTATCATTGGGGCTCGTGGATGGCAGCCTATTGAGCTATTAGGCAGGAGGAGTAGATATTTAAACATTTCTTTGTTTTTTATAACATAAAACACATGCAGTTGCACCCTTTAGGAGTTGAATTCTATCAAAGGCACGCCTTAAGAGTGCTTTATTGTTGAGTTAAGGGTCTGTTAGTGATAAGATATTTTAAAAAAGTATTTATCTAAATAATAATAGTAGTTTCAGTTTTGATTTTAATACGGTTTCCAAAAATCATGAAATCATAATCGAATTAGAGGGTTTTCAGTTCCAGTTACTGACAGTTCCACAACAGATTCGGTTTCGGTTCAAACAGTGAAACCAGTTCCTAACTGGCCATGTCTAGGTGGAGGTTTGGCTTCTGTCAATTGTCTCTGTCCCCTTTTAAATGCTTTGCTACCCACCTTACTACCAAAGACAGCAAGCTTTAATACCAACTCTTCAATCGTTCTGAGTTGAGCAGGTTGTAAAGAGCGTGCTATATTGGATCAAAGAGGGTAAATCTCACTAGCAGCAATTTCTGGCATCAAGAATCAGACTGTAACAGCAAGATTCGCGGTTAATTAACACTTTTGCAAGCAGCGGCGGATCCAGAAATTCTTTTGCTTGTTCCTTCACATATTTTATCTCCTAGCCGTTATAGAAACTTGAGAATTATAAGTCGTTTTAAACACCAAAAGAGAAACTTCATGAATTAGAATTCAGTATTTTATAGTAGAGCTAAGAGTAATATAGACGAGTTCGATAAATTTGTAGATTCTAATAAGCATCTTGATACATATACAAATAACTTTCTGGAATGGAAAATCTTCCTTTGGCCTACCCACCAAGGTAACTTTATCACATTTGAGAAGAAGACTATTCTGTGGACCTCATTCAGTGGATTATCTTGGTGCAAGAGTTCCCATTTGTTACTTGCAGCTGTGAGAGTAATAATGGAACGATTCCGTTCTGTTCGCAAGAACAAAGAGAAGCAGATTTATCTTATACCAGACAAGTAACAATACGAAATGATGGGAATTGGTCCCATTTAATCCACTAGATACTTGTTCGAAGGATCTGTTCTATCCATAAGAAATTTTCTTTTTCCATTCTGTCTTCCTACATGAACTCTCGAACCTACGGATAAAATATGATAAACACAAACATGATGAGGACAATAAACTCATTATCAATCAAAGTGATGTATAATGCTTAACCCTATTTTCTTTAATGTAATGCCCATTCGTCTTCCAAAAGTTCCTTTTCAGAATCTGCAGAGGAAGATACAGTTTGGTTTTAAATATAGTGAGACTTGTCAACCATATTGGATCATATCGGATTTCCCCGTTATCTCCCATCGATCGAGAGATACTCTCTTTCCCCTAAGATTGATTGATCAATTCAATAATTCAGAAAGTTTTCCTGCATGAGAACTCAAGTTGAATCACCAACTTCCTTGAGAGCTGCACTTGTTTTAAATGAAAGCAGAAGCAATATATCATTGATGCATGAAAAACTGCGGAGGGAAA
The DNA here is from genome assembly GCA_036023115.1 of Brasenia schreberi. Taxonomy (NCBI): domain Eukaryota; kingdom Viridiplantae; phylum Streptophyta; class Magnoliopsida; order Nymphaeales; family Cabombaceae; genus Brasenia; species Brasenia schreberi. Next base: position 566,138 of record JAYKKT010000082.1, read on the forward strand.
TGTAAACCCTGCATCTTATTTATTTCACCAATTAGTGTAGATCATGATCGAGTTAGATGCATGTAATGTTAACCTTTACAATGATGTATGACTATTTTTTTTACTTCAAAATGAGGCTGTTTTTGTATCCATCAGCCGATGGGTTCAAGTCAAAATGAGAGGAGAAGCACCAGCAAGGATCAGCTGAGCTCGATCGGCTCGTTATGCTGCTCGTTGTCAATAATGAGCTGCTGGAGAACATGTTCAAAAACATGCTGCTAATAAAGAAGCAAGATGGTTGGCTGGTTGACGTAGAATATGAGCCAGCTGATGGGCTTGGCCATTCTCTGAGCCGAGTTATATATGGGCATTCCATTCAACTCGCTTGTATAGGGAATTAGACAGGTTAGGAGCTTGGCCAGCAACAAGCCGAGCAATAAACGAGAATCGTACAATTGGTTCATTCAGCTTGTTTACAAGACCCTCTGTCTCTCTCGTCGGCAAAAATTGACATGTTAAGCAGAATGAGTCCATTCAGCTTGTTTACAACATCCTCTCTATCTGAACCGAGTCTGCATAAATTGACATGTCAGGCAAATGCGTCTCTCTCTCTCTCTCTCTCTCTCTCTCTCTCTCTCTCTCTCTCTCTCTCTCTCTCTCTCTCTCTCTCTCTCTCTCTCTCTCTATATATATATATATATATATATATATATATATATATATATATATATATATATATATATATATATATATATATATATATATATATATATATATATATATATATATATATATATATATATATTATGTGTGTTGGAAGGAATTAGGATTCCTTTACTGTTTTAAAAACAGTCAAGAAAAAATTATAGTAAATTGTGCCATGGAGAATAGTGAGTGGAACAATAACCTCCAGAATGCAAGGTTCACATGTGGTGAACCAAAAAAAAGCCGGAGGTGTGTAGTAAACTGACCATCACCAATTCTCAATTTTCTACCAGTGCATACGCATATGTGCACACACACTAACTATATATATATATATATATATGAGCAGGGAAAACACTGTGAAAGCAATAGGCATTTTTGACGATGCAGTGTGCCCAATCAAAGCACCTGTTGCGCTCCATTGCTTTTAGAGAGCGTATACATATAGAGAGAGAAGAAAGGAGTCCTAAATGTATATTATCTTTTGGTGTATAATCTCTCATAAACATTTTTATCATTCAACGGTTAGATTTGAATTAAAAGTATCGATGTATTTGTGTACTTTGCATTTAATATATCAAAATAATATAAATCTCTATTGTTGATTACAAAAATAGAATGGTAAAATTATTTTAATAAGATCATGTAATTTAAACATTATACACCTATATACATGTATATATATATATATATATGAGAGAGAGAGACTGCTTAAATTTATATGTTATAATTGCGGATCATCGACAGCCACAGGGTTGTCACGAATTTCTGAGTGTAGTCGCATGATCTTTCACAAGCTGATAGTTAGCATTCAATAAATAATAACGTTGGAATTATATCCTACATAATTTTTTATATGTTGATGTGAGAGGCCCACTCTTTAAGTTAACACAATCTGAAACACATCACCACCCCCTCATCAAATACGGACACAGTCCTTATGTCATATGTATATTACCCATTGCAATTCACTGTTCCATCACATATGATTTATTTCAGAAAGTATGTTGAAACTACATGCCCATAGATATAACCGATTCCGGGTTGTCTAGATTTTGGAACTGGAACTATATCACTCCAGAGTCGGTTTTGGAATTGTCGGTTTCAAGGTAGTTTCGGTTCCAATTCTAGAATCGTTCCAAAACAATTTCAAATTTTTTTAAAACAAATGTCAAATGTGCTTTCGCTGTATCAATTGCAATGGTAGAGAACTGAATTTGATGAAAAACTTAATAGACTTTGGCGAGGATGAAATTCTCTTGTTAATTTGATGCTAATTAATGAGAAAAACTGAACTTTTTAACCAGAATTGAAGAGGATTAAATTCTCTTGTTAATTTGATGCTAATTAACGAAAAAATAGCAATAGACTTTGACAAAGGAATAGCTTTGAATAATTCCGTTACAAATTAGTCATAGAAAATAGAAAGAAATTTTGTAAGTGAATGACAATGGAATAATAAGGAATTGATGACGAATTTGTAACGGAAATACTTCGTCGCTAAATTGTCTTTAAAATTATGCAACGGAAAAAAATTATTGCTTATTCTTTGTAGTTGTTAGGCCAAAGTATTTTGGAAGGAAACAACAAAAAATTGGCAACGGAAATTTATTGTGACTAATTCCAAAAATTCTTGTTGTGTATATTCAGCTACACCGATATGTTTGTAAGAATGGTGTTGGGAATATATATATATATATATATAAACTTATTTAGTGACCGTTTGAAACTGTCGGTTGAGACTGATTTGACTGGTTTCAATTATCACTAATTCCACCGAGGTACGTCTGATTCGAACCGGCCATGTCTACATGCCCACACTGAAATCCTCAAATATTTCAAAGAGAACCAAACCCTTTATTTGAATAGAGACTCGTCCTTTCAAGAAAGATAAGTCTATGTCGATGCTAAAGTTAAAAATTAATGAGACGCCTGTAGATTGCAAATCCATTTATTGGGTTTGGTACTTGGGTTTGGATCAGTAGTTGGATTTTTTTCCTTCAACAAGAAAAAGGTACTTGTGTCTTCAATTCTCATGTGGTCTTGACAAGGTCCAATATGCATTGAAAAGTATTAGTCTCAAACATTTAAGAATTGGAAAAGCGAAATTGGTTTTTTGCAAATTTTGAAACTCAATAGATTTTTGATAAGTTGATAATTGTAGATTTGAGTATGCAATTGATTTGAGAAAGACCAAACTCATAAGAGAAATAAGGAGGATGAAAAGAAGATTTTATTAACAATGAAAAGAAGATTTTATTAACAATGAAAAAAAGGACTACAATTAAAGATACAACTAGATATAGTCGGTTTTGGTTTACCCGAAACCAAGAACCGTAATCAAACTGACCTTCACCTAGTTCTGATTTTGGTTCGTAAGCAGCAGATCCGGTTACAGTTTCAGATCCAAACTGGATAACCCAACTTTATAAAGTAAAAACAATAAAATAAAACAAAATAAAATTGTAAAGACTTGGATGTCCTATACTGTCATTATAAGATATAATATTTTTTAATCTTCAAGAGCTTTGCAAATCACACTAGCATTCTTGACAAATCAGGCTTTTTCAGATCAGTCAACTGGCATTCTTAACAAATCAAGCTATACGTTATTCATGGGTTGTTCTTAAAGGGATAATTCTGAAACTAAGTGTGAATTTATGGTTTCAAGTGGTGATTTTAACTGTGGTTCCGATTGTCAAACCTTTATAAACGTAACCGAACCGGGTACCAGCCCGGTTCAGTTATGTTCTGGGTCTGGTTCATTGGTTCTGGTTTCAGACTGTTTATTACACAAGTCTAGGTTTAAACCGGTCATGTCTAGATACAAATAAGAAAGAAAAGCAAGGAAAATTGTGAGGATTCGTTCGATGTTTGTGTGTGTTCAATGATGTTAAACATCACCTTGAGGGTAAGTCGGTTTTTAAAAGACTCCTCATTTTCTATATGCCTAATTTTAAAAGAAGGTTAACTATATTATTAATGAGTCATTATTTTCACTTTAGTTATAGTGACTCGTTACTCATCGGTTTCATATATATAACTTTGTTATATGTCACACATTATTTATTGAAAATTAAAAAATGAAAAACCTTAAAATGTATCAAATGATGCTGCTTCGGTAGATTTGTCTCAAATGACTACCTCCAAATAAGAAAGAGACTTTGAAAACAGCTTAAATCAATAAAAAGAAATTACTAAATTATTTTTTTTTAATAATTGAATAAATATAAAAATAAATAAGTGAAAAATAGCAGAACAACCGGTTCACCACTCAGCGGCCGGTTTTTCGTGTGGTTGAGTACATAGACCGAACCAGTTCACAGTTCGATTCTCAATTGGACCAGTCCAACTGCGCAGTCCTGTTCGGACTCACAAGCCATGCTTTTTGGTGTGCTTAAGCCATTTATAGTTGCCTTGGCTCCTCCTCCTCCATAGCCTTCGCCAATCGATCACCACTTACGTTAGTATCCGATCCAATGTCTCTCTAGCTGGTTTTTTTTTTTGTTACAAGAGGAGGCCGAAGCCAAACAATTTTCTTATATGGCTCCTCCTCCATATAATTTTGTTTTAAACAATTTTCTTCAAATGATATTTTTCTTATAATAACTCCGCCCATGTAAGATATCACCCTTGCATTGCCAGTCCCAAGCCCGGATAAAGGAGGAGGGTTGTGTTAGGCTTCTGACAGCCAGCGTAAAACTTCTTCAGATTTTTATAACATAGATTACAAAAATTATGAGCATTGCTTTGGGGCATCCCCGCCTAGCGACATGCTGCAGAGCCCGAATGCAGTAAGAAGTAAGCAAGGGCCACTACATTTTCGCCCGAATGTAGTGAAAATTTTTTAGAGTCTCCGCATTTTTATTATGGACGGATACAGGGGGTAAGAAAGCTAGTCCTAGATAATAAGATTCGTATTGGTTCTTAGAATATCGAAACATTATTGGGTAAGCTAATGGAGGTGGTAGATACTATGTTTCGGAGAAAGATTCATATTCTATGTTTACAAGAGACAAAATGGGTTGGAGAAAAAGCAAAGGAGATAGAGGATACAGGTTTTAAATTATGGTACTCAGGTAAAGAAAAGGCTTGAAACGGAATTGGTATTATCATAAATAAAGATTTAAAGGAGAGTGTAATAGACATACAACGATATGGTGACCGAATCATGACGTTGAAATTAGTGTTAGGAGCAGAGGTTTTGAATATAGTTTGTGCTTACGCACCCCAAGTAGGACTAGAAGATAGTATAAATACAGTTTTTTGGGAAGAGTTAGATAAAGTGTTTCAAAAGATTCCACAAAGAGAGATGATTTGTTTAGGAGGAGATTTAAATGGACATGTCCATAAAAAGGCATTAGGATATCAAGGGATTCATGAAAACTTTGGTTTTTGGGATATAAACGAGGAAGGTAGGGAGATTTGAAATTTTGCTATGGCATTTTATCTCTTTATAGTCAATACAATCTTCAAAAAATGAGATAAACATTTAATTAATTATAAGAGTAGCTTATCACAAACACAAATTGATTACTTTATTTGTAGAAAAAAAGATAGAGCGTGTTGTAAAGATTGTAAGGTAATTCCAAGAGAAAGCTTAACCACCCAACATCGACTTTTATTTATGGATTTACAAATAAAAAAATGGACAAAGAAGAAAAGAGTGCATCGAGCTATTCGGACTAAATGGTGAAACCTCAAAAGCAAGAAAGAATATATATTTAAACAGAAAGTCCTTCAAGGAGATGTTTGGAATTATGTTGGCACGCCCTGTGATATGTAGAACAATATGGCTATACATATTAGGAAAGTGACGAAAGATATGTTAGGGGAATCTAAGGGAGGTGTACCGGTACAAAAAGAAGCTTGGTGATGGAGTGAAGTTGTACAAAATAAAATTAAGGCAAAGAGGGCATATTACAAATTACATTATGCCAAGAAAACTAGTGAAACTTTAGAAGCTTATAAGAAAGCAAAGAAGGAAGCGAAAAAGGCCGTTAGTGAAGCAAAAGCTAAGATTTGGGAAGACTTATATAAAAAACTCAACTCAAAAGAGGGTGAAAGAGATATTTTTAGGATAGCTAGGGCTAAAGATAAGAAAACTAAAGATCTTAATTATGTTAGATGCATAAAAGACGATGACGAAAAAATTCTAGTGGCAAATGATGATATAAGAAATAGATGGAAAAACTATTTTTATAATCTTTTTAATGAAAATAAAGATGTTAGTATTAGTTTAGGAGATTTAGCCAAGTCAGAAAAGTATATAAACCACAATTTCTACCTACGTATTCAAAAGAATAAAGTCAAAGAGGCTCTTAAATATATGAAGGGTAGTAAATCGGTAGGACCTGATAATATTCCTATAAAAGTTTGGAAAATACTATGAGAAATAGGAATCACTTGGCTCACAAGACTATTTATTGAAATATGGAAAAACCAAAAATGCCTAAGGAATGGAGAGCAAGTACACTTATACCCATATATAAGAACAAGGGAGACATTCAAAATTGTGCGAATTATCGAGATATCAAGTTAATGAGTCATATTATAAAATTATGGGAAAGAATTATAGAACGTAGGTTAAGACAAGTATCAAGTACAACAGAGAACCAATTTGGATTCATGCCAAGCAGATCTATTATTGAAGCGATTCACCTTTTGAGACGTCTTATAGAACATTTTAGAGTAAAAAGGAAAGACCTTCACATGATATTTATTGATTTAGAAAAGCTTATGATAGAGTACTGAGGGAGGTTCTTTGGAGAACTTTAGAAAAAAGAGGTATCCCATTGATATATATTAACCTTATAAGAGACATGTATGATGGTGCAAAAACATGTGTGAGGACTCATGAAGGAACGACAGACTTTGAAGTTAATATTGGGTTACATCAAGGATCAACTTTAAGTCCATACATATTTATAATGGTGATGGATGAGTTAACAAAACATATTCAAGATGAAGCACCTTGGTGTATGTTATTTGCAGATGACATTGTATTAGTGAAGGAGTCTAAGGAAAAGTTAATAGAAAATTGGAACTATGGAGAGAAACATTAGAAAGTAAAGGCCTCCGACTTAGTAGAACAAAGACAGAATATATGGAATGTAAGTTTGATCATTTGGTTACTTTAGAGGACATGGAAATTAAAATTGGCATACATTGCATTCCCCAAAAGGAAAGTTTTAAATACCTACAGTCAATTTTTCAGAGTGATGGAAGAATTGATGGAGATGTTACACATAGAATTAATGGTGGTTGGTTAAAATGGAGAGGAGCATTAGGTATACTTTGTGATAAGAAGATACCATTAAAGTTAAAAGGTAAATATTATAGAGCAACAATTAGGCCTACCATGTTTTATGGTTATGAGTGTTGGGCAGTTAATCATCAACATGTACAAAAGATGTCTGTGACAGAAATGAAGATGTTGAGATGGATGAATGGTCATACAAGAAAAGACCGTATACATAATGAGGTTATTAGAAACAAATTAGGAGTGACACTAATAGAGGATAAAATGAGAGAACATCGTTTAAGATGGTTTGGACATATAGAAAGAAGATCAAAAGAAGAACTAGTAAGAAGGTTAGAAAAACTAAATTTGGAAAGTATTAAAAGAGGTAGAGGACGACCACAAAAGTGTTGGAAAGAAACAATAAAGAATGATCTAGCTTATTGGGAGTTAACTGCTAACATGGCACACGATAGGGATATGTGGAAACAAAGAATCCATGTAGCCGACCCCGTCTAGTATGGGAAAAGGCTTAGTTGTTGAAGCGATTCACCTTTTGAGACGTCTTATAGAACATTTTAGAGTAAAAAGGAAAGACCTTCACATGATATTTATTGATTTAAAAAAGCTTATGATAGAGTACTGAGGGAGGTTCTTTGGAGAACTTTAGAAAAAAGAGGTATCCCATTGATATATATTAACCTTATAAGAGACATGTATGATGGTGCAAAAACATGTGTGAGGACTCATGAAGGAACGACAGACTTTGAAGTTAATATTGGGTTACATCAAGGATCAACTTTAAGTCCATACATATTTATAATGGTGATGGATGAGTTAACAAAACATATTCAAGATGAAGCACCTTGGTGTATGTTATTTGCAGATGACATTGTATTAGTGGAGGAGTCTAAGGAAAAGTTAATAGAAAATTGGAACTATGGAGAGAAACATTAGAAAGTAAAGGCCTCCGACTTAGTAGAACAAAGACAGAATATATGGAATGTAAGTTTGATCATTTGGTTACTTTAGAGGACATGGAAATTAAAATTGGCATACATTGCATTCCCCAAAAGGAAAGTTTTAAATACCTACAGTCAATTTTTCAGAGTGATGGAAGAATTGATGGAGATGTTACACATAGAATTAATGGTGGTTGGTTAAAATGGAGAGGAGCATTAGGTATACTTTGTGATAAGAAGATACCATTAAAGTTAAAAGGTAAATATTATAGAGCAACAATTAGGCCTACCATGTTTTATGGTTATGAGTGTTGGGCAGTTAATCATCAACATGTACAAAAGATGTCTGTGACAGAAATGAAGATGTTGAGATGGATGAATGGTCATACAAGAAAAGACCGTATACATAATGAGGTTATTAGAAACAAATTAGGAGTGACACTAATAGAGGATAAAATGAGAGAACATCGTTTAAGATGGTTTGGACATATAGAAAGAAGATCAAAAGAAGAACTAGTAAGAAGGTTAGAAAAACTAAATTTGGAAAGTATTAAAAGAGGTAGAGGACGACCACAAAAGTGTTGGAAAGAAACAATAAAGAATGATCTAGCTTATTGGGAGTTAACTGCTAACATGGCACACGATAGGGATATGTGGAAACAAAGAATCCATGTAGCCGACCCCGTCTAGTATGGGAAAAGGCTTAGTTGTTGTTGTTGTTGTTGTTATTGATATTTTTCTTATAATCCTGTCATTGGTATATTTAAGTCATTGTTAGTTCTCTGTTGCAGATTCAGCATCTACTTGAACCAAATAAGGAAGATGACAAACACTTCAATAATTCAATAGATTGCAGGGCTTTCAAAGGAGGTAAATTAACTTGTAATGAACCGTTGAAAGTTTTCTGCAGTTCATGATGGATTGAAATCATAACACAGACTGAGGGAGGTTGGTCCTTCTTTGTTGGGAGGAAAAGAAAGAAAATCAAGCCCTTCTCTTCCTTTTCCAAGCAGTTTACTCTGTTCACTTGTTGATGAATTTTGTTTGTTCTGTTCTGTTGTTTTCACGCCTGGAGAAGGGATGCCTCTGGCTTATCCATTTACATGTACTCATTCCTTTCTATCTTCTGTTATATGCCCTGAAAAAGAAAGTAATTGCATGTGAAGTTGCCGGAGTATCATGAAGGGAATCATTACCCAAATTCAACCGAAGACAACCCTATATGAAATTGAATTTAAAGTGGTACAGTGAAAGCTAACGCATCCATCTTATCTCATGTTCTTGACCAACGTCCTCTCTCTCTCTCTCTCTCTCTCTCTCTCTCTCTCTCTCTCTCTCTCTCTCTCTCTCTCTCTCTATATATATATATATATATATATATATATATATATATATATGTGTGTGTGTGTGTGTGTGTGTGTGTGTGTGTGTGTGTGTGTGTGCGTGTGTGTGTGTGTGTGTGTTAAAGTTTCTTCTTTTGATAGAAGGAAAGCATTCAACCGCCTCAAATCGCCATCAAATTCTACTGGAAACCAATTCCTTTGTGACCTTACGTGACAGAATGTGCTCCAATGTTTATGTTATCTGAGTAAGAAATAATAGTGCATGAAGATTTAACCATAGATTGGACACCTGCTAGTGAAACTTAAAAGTTCTAAACCTCTTATGCTCTAGAACTTGGTCGTGTTTGTGCACATTGACCTAGTATGGAGTATCCAAACCTGACCATCGAACTTGAACACGTTTTTCGCAAGTGGACTGAACTTGAACACAGCGTGCACACACACACACAAACTGATAAGTGAATTGAAGATCAAACTTTTGTTGCATTATTTCTTTGGAATTACACCATGTACTTTACCAAGAAGTTTCCTTTCTCCTATCCAATTTTTTCACTGATGAAAAGCCCAACCAGCTAGAGTTCTTCTGAAGAAGCTTATCCTGATATACCTCAGACGAACAGACGGAATGGGCTGGCGTACGAATCTTTATATTCTTGTGTGTGGTGTGTGTTTGTGTGCATGTGTGTGTGATGACAAATCTGCCATGCTTGGTGGATCCAACAACTTTAGACATTCTATGTGTAGACCAACCCACTGTCCCTTAAATTGAACGTTACCACAAATCCTGTTGAATCTATGCCCACCAGGGAACCTCAACCTCCACACTGAGCACCATTCATTTCTAAGATGTGCCACTCCCACGTCTTGCTGCCAGGAACCTCACAGGGCAACTCTTTAGGCAAAACGATTCTTTATTTGGGGCTAGTCTTAATGAAATTTGTTCATTTTCATGCCTTTCATGTCATTCAGGATGTATGCCATCCTCCACATCCTTTCTGCTTTTGATAAAACCACAATCTAAAACTTTGCTCAATATTATTCATGGATATGAAGATCTGTGTGTGTGTGGTTTATGCATCCCTCTTAAGACTTGCTTTCATTATATGCACCCATCTTCAAAATTCAGATTCTGTTTGTAGTTTGTTGGTTCCTAACACAACCCTTTTTATCCTGGCTGAGACTAATCATGTAAAGATAAACCTCTTTTTTCTCCTGATAGGCAAGTTTTGGCAGGGCAGAACCCTACCATATATGCACATTTCAGGTATCGAACTCGGCCCTTTCAACTTGAAGGTTCTTTTGAGCTGAGGTCCTGTCCAGGAGAGCCATAGTTCCTTCTGCAGAAGAACCTTCTCTATGGGCAGAACTAAATATATTAAGAACCATACTACTGTGCATGGAGAGTCAAAGAACCATACCTGTCTTCCATTTAGAAATCCATGGGCAGTATAAAGATTTCACTAAGATCTTGACATTTGCACTTATCCATTTTATTTAAATAAAATAATTTCAGAAATTTTGTAGAATTTTCACAAGAATTAAATGAGAAAGTGAGGTATCTGAATTGCACCTAATATGACTACAAGGAATCCTTGGAAATGAGATAAGCATGGGGCCTGTAAGATGGAGAATTTATAATGCCAACAAGCAATTTATCATGCTATAGAAATTGACAGTAGAATAAGATACTGCACTAGAGACAAGATCATATCCATCATGATTCAATTGATGATGAGAGGAAAAGCTAAGCCACAAAATTCATTAATAATGTTGGTCACATATATGGGAGGGCCAATGCTGATGTTAAAACTGCCTCTTGGTCATTGCCATATGCAGTTTACACCAACCCTCACTACCACATGTCCAGGTTTTCCGGAGGTTCCGAGAAACACTATTTCTGGTGGTTAGGACTGCCTGAAAAACTTTTACATGGGCCGGAACTTAAATTACGATGACCTCTCGGCTACCATAGGTTAGGGTTCTATAAGGTCGAATCTACCATCGCCTTATGGTTGCATGACGGGAGGCCTCGGGTTCTTCTACTACCGAATGGGTGACCAAGTCTCTTAACCCAGTTATGAAAAGCAAAATTCTTATTAATTTTAAGTAATTAGTTGGTAATTGAAGAAATGTCATTTGGATTTTGACATTGTATATTTTCTGAATAATCTAGTTACTTCCTCTCATATCAGAACTTTTGGTGCAATGCTGGTACTATATAACACCTTGGTTGGTGATGGATCTAGAAATTATTTTAGGGTGAGTTTGAGACGTGGGCACTGCATTATATCCCACGGATGTATCCGTAATGAAGCTAAAATAATAGCCTATGGTTTTAAGCAGTGAGATATTCTTATGTTTGTGCTCAATGGAAATAAAATACAGATGACTCAAAAAGTATGCGATCATGTACAAGCATGTAGGGATTATATGTAATGTGATCGTTAATACAACTCGTAATGCATTATGTATATACATACATGCCTGTGTGTGTGTGTGAATGAATAGAGAGGGAGAGAAGCAAATCCCCAAAATCATGAATTATCAAATTCATGAATAACTTTTTCCAAGCTAGCAGTATAGAAGTCTTGGCCTTTTTCACGGAATGGACAAAAATATATACCAGCTTACTTCTCTGGTGACTTGTATAAGAGATAAAAGTTCCGTTCATCTCCTCCTCACTAAACAACAGTCAAATACTTTGTTATGGAATGTATACGACAACAGGTACGTACTTTCTTATGGCGTACAGTATGCATATTATAGCGGTCCCATTTCCGAGCCAACTGGTTCATTTCCTTCTCACTAGATAACAAGCCATCCCTCACAGATTCAATCATTTTCACCTTTGTCCCTTCACCTTTCATGTCTATGGTTCATGCAGAATAATACACGTACACCATATTCGATCCATCAGCATTGAATACATAGAGAGAGTGTATATAAAGCAAATATATGTATATGTATATGTATATATGTGTGTGTATATGTATATATACACACATAGAGAGAAGGGGAGGGAGATTCCATCACTTTCACCTATGTAATTTAACCTTTCATGCGCATACGGGTCATGCAATATAATACACTACATCAGCTTCCACCAGTAAAATGGAAGGCACACACACACTGAGCTGGGAGGGAGATTCCATCACTTTCACCTACGTGATTTAACCTTTCACGTGTACACGGGTCATGCAATATAATACACTACACCAGCTTCCACCAGTAAAGGAGAAAGCCACACATAAATACACACACAGAGATGGGAGGGAGATCCATCATTTTCACCTACGTAATTTAACCTTTCACGCGCATACGGGTCAAGCAATATTATAAACTGTACCAGCTTCCACTAGTAAAATAGAAAGTCACACGCGCGCACACAGAGTTTTATTGCTGAAGGACAAGAGGTTTTTAGCCACATTGGGAGTGGACCCTGGTCCACGTTGATCTGGACATGAGTGTATATCGTTACCCAATTCTCTAAAAGGGAGGAAGAACGTTCTACATAAGGAAGAAGGAGAAAGCGACTCATTCACCATCACATAGAACTCTCTGGAGTTACTGAGAGAGAGTAATAATACTTGTCACGTTCAAATTTTGCAGCAACAAGTTGCCACCACCAACCAAAGCAAGCTTTAGCTAGTTTGAATACCAAAACTAAGCTCAATTTGGCTAGGTAAATGGTAGCCAAGTTGACTAGTTGAGCTCTCTTTTTAAGGCCTGCTAGGGCTACTATGCACCAACTTGGAACAGTCATTGGAACTCCAATCATACCCATTAAGAGATCCTTTTCTTTTTTTGTTACAATGGAAGGCAGAAGCCTGACAGACTCCGACGCATGCATGCCTCAGGAATCTAACTCACGACCTGCGACATGGGAGCTTCAGAGAGCCCTGCCAGATGAGCTAATGTTCTGCGTGCAAGATCCAATTTATGTGTGTACTCCAATCAACAACCCACCTAGTGTGTCACACCAATTCAGATATGGTACAGTTCCTTTCCACCAAAGAGCATTTAAAGGGGCAATTGAAAGAAAATTATTGAAGGATTTTGAGTATGAACCAGTGTTTGAAGCTTAAATTAAGTTCAAGAAGCCATAAAAGAAGCATTTCAATATGAATTCAGGTTGATTCCAAGCAATGAACCTAACAACTCCCAGCTGCCCCATTGTCAGGATCAGTTTTCGAATCTAACATGTGTGTGTTTTTACAATGAATAGGCTGAAGCCAGATGCATGCCCCAGGTATCAAACTCATGACATTTAACTTGTGAGACAATCCCCTAGCCAAGTAAGTTGTTGCTAAAAATAAAAGAATTGACGCATAAACGTGAATTTCATTCTCAGTTTAAACTAATTATATGACAAGATCATGTACAATGGAAATAAAGAATCTACCTATAGCCAATCACTTAGTGTGGGATAAAGCTTAGCTTTGGTTATATTTTTTGCTTGAAAGATTTAGTGTCTGACTCTGGCCTAATTGTGCGAGTTTGAGCCAACATGACTGCTTCCAGACATCCGCTAAAGAATCCGTTGAATTCAAGCCGGTTCGGTTTGATCCTAAGAACTGATCAAGGAGTCGAACCGAGCCAGAAATATGGTTCAGCCCCTGGACGCCATGAATGAAAGAGATGAAACCCAAACAGGACCCAGAAAAGGGTTGTGGGTGCAGATTCTCAGACTTCATCAACAGTAGTACTTTTATGCAAAGAAAGGGCATTCAAGTTTAACATTATTCAACCTATATTTAAAAGATGTAGAGAGAGAGAAATGGTCCAGGGAAAGGGTCCACGAAGAGTGAACCCATGTGGAAATCTGTTTCGAAAACATCCACCAGTGTGATGCTTGTATTTCCGATGGACATTACCACACAGCCAATCAAACTCGAGATAAGGCAGGCTGTGGCCCCAAAAACCCTCTAACATATGCCACGTAGCCCTAAAAGTGCAAGACCGAAGCCATGGTTAAAGATCCAACGTAGGCCACCACCCTATAGTTATTGGGCTCCCCTCCTTAAATATGCATTACTGCATATTACTTCCATCGTACTATTTTCATCTTTCTCTAGCTATTATCATCTTCCTCTTGCTCCTTTCTTGTCCTGAATCTCCTTCTCATTCATCTTGTTTTTGCTTTCTGACGAATCTTGAAATAATGGAAAAGAAGGTCTCTAATGCCATCGGGGACAAGACGGCACGGCCATGCGAGGATTGCCGCAAACGGCGTGCTCGTTGGTATTGTGCCGCCGATGACGCATTTCTTTGCCAACCATGCGATTCTATAGTCCACTCTGTCAATCCTTTGGCTCAACATCACGTGCGCGTTCGGCTCAAATCTTCGTCATCATCCTCATCGCCAATCAGGATTGCAGACCAGGGTTTATTGCCTTCATGGAATAGAGGCTTCACAAGAAAGGCCCGGTCGGTTCGCCTGCACCGGCACGCTAAGGCATCTAAGTCCGATGGACCGCGTGAGCCGGCAGCCACAGCTCTCCTCGTGCCGGAAGAAAGGTCTGATGAGATTCAAGAAGAGAATGAAACACTTCTATATCAAGTTCTGGTATTTGATGCCGAATTCCATGGCTCTGAATCGACTACTACCACTATCTCCAGCCCGGATGAAGAAAAACCTTCAAGCAGAGTGGTGGATTTGGATGGCATGTATCCCAACTATGATTCGATCAATTTTACATCTTTGTTTCCTTCAGATATCGATTTTGCCGAGTTAGCTGCCGATGTGGAAAGCTTATTAGGCCCGGGACTAGATGATGATTCCTTCTGTATAGAAGGATTGGGCCTTGTACACTCAAGAGAGACTAAATTGGAATGCTTTGGCAGTAGGGTGAAGAAAGAAGAGGAGGATGAGCCACTGGAGTTGGCAACAACCCAAGGTGATGCCCAAATAGCCATCCCCAAGAATTCCTTCAACCTCAATTCTGACACACCTGCGATAGGCGAGGAGGACGAGAAGAAGAGGATCTGCTTGCGGCTTAATTACCAAGCCGTAATAACAGCCTGGTCTGGCCAAGGCGTGCCGTGGATGACCGGAGACCGGACGCAGCTTAACCCTGATGACTGCTGGTCTGATCACATGGTTAGTATAGTTATTTATGTGGAGAGTTCCTGGTTTAATTACCTTTTAAGTATAATTGTTTTCATGGGAGAGATTAACAATGGCATTAAGGAATTCTTATCATATATAGTTCAGTTGCATTAGTGTGCCTCTGAGAGAGAGAATGAATGAAGTCCATAGATGAGCGCAACGTCATTTTCTGCACCAGTGTGTCTCAGAGAGAGAGAGAGAATAAAGTCCGTAGATGAGTGCGTCATTTTCCGCATCAGGTTTTGCTTTCAACTACCAATAAATGTTGACGTTTTTGGTTACGACCGAAGGATTTCATCGTCAAGGGTGACAAGTCCTACAAATTGTTTATGCCCTTCTGAAACTTCAGCCATAGATTAAATTATTCACCGCAAATTATGCAAATTACTATAGATTCAAGAACTTTCTGAAATACCAGCTAAAGTTTACACACACACACACACACACACACACACATATATATATATATATATATGTGCGTGTGTGTGGACACAGAGAGAATTTAAATGCCAACTAATAATGAGATGGTGACTGAATCTTCAGGAGATGAATGGAATTGGAACGAGCTCTTTTGGTGAGGCACGTATTGGGGTGCATGCTGCAAATGCAGACGGTGGAAGGGAAGCAAGGGTGTCAAGATACAGAGAGAAACGGAGAACCAGGCTGTTCTCGAAGAAGATACGGTATGAAGTTCGCAAATTGAACGCGGAGAAGAGACCAAGGATAAAAGGTCGGTTTGTGAAGAGGACGACTTCTTTTTCAGGGCCTGGTTTTGCTTTCTGATGACCTGATCAGCTTCATTAAAGAAGGTTTTGGGGATGAGAAAAAGCACAGTCGGCTTTGTGTGAAGAAGCCTCTCTCACTAGATCTTCTGCTGCTCGTTGAATCAATGTCAGTGTTAACTGTTGGCCATCCTCGTTTTGCAGGAATTAGCATAAAATATAATCAGCATATGTATATATATTTGAGATAAGCAGCGGGGATCTCTCTCTATCTATCTCTCTCGTCCCACATGCAGTTATACTACTTCGTCGTTCGCTACCACAAAGCAGATGGTGCATGAAAAATG
Organism: Brasenia schreberi; assembly: GCA_036023115.1. NCBI lineage: Eukaryota > Viridiplantae > Streptophyta > Magnoliopsida > Nymphaeales > Cabombaceae > Brasenia > Brasenia schreberi. The sequence goes on from JAYKKT010000082.1 coordinate 582,546, forward strand.
AAACTTGGTAAATGCAATGTACGTTATTATGATAGGTTTTTACTTTGCGAATCTGCACTTTCCACTTTTCTCTCAGGAAAGCATCTCTCTCATATACATACGTACATGCATGCATACATACATGTATATACATGTGTATGAGTCTCACCTCCTCAGTGTGCGCAGTTTCCCCCGGTGATGAATAAGAAAGCACGTCTTACTCTGATCATGCACAACTTATGCATCTGATCTGAGCACTAATTGCAAGAAGGAAAAAAAGAAGTGTGCACAGAGAGCCACGACTCTCCTGTCTAGAGGCTCCTCTCAGAAAAACTTTCGCCTAGGTTGCCGGTTAGATCCTCCTGGGCTGTGCTTATCTGGTAGGAGTCTGCCAAACCCCAGCTTGCCTGTAAAAAACCGGATCTACGATTGACCTGTAGGCTGCATGTAGACGAAAGGATCATGGTATGACACTCTGATTTGATGAGATCCTTAATTTCACGAGTCATCTGAATATGCAGTTATCTTAAATGTTAGTTATCAGTCTGAAATACATTGGTTTACTGTTGAAGTGATCCAGAAACAAGTGAACTCCTTGTATGATCAGGGTTTTTAATCTCTTGTAGCAGTTCCTAAGTGTAGATAAAGGAGGAAGGTTTAGGTAGTAGATGCTCAGTGTAAAGCTCAGTTACTATGGATTCGCTAACTGGTTGTAGAAGAAGCAACAAGTGGTTTTACGGTTTGCTTAGCTTCATGTTGATCATCCTCCTTGGAAAGTTTAATTCCTCAAAGAGAAGAATCCTCTCAAAGAGGCTGGCATTGCAATTATGCCTTCAGATTCAACGCCAGATGGAAGCGTAATTGCCGAACCTGGGGACAACTTGGATTCGATTTCTATGGGACACACTTGAGAAAGAGGTAGAAGTCTCGATGGTAAACTCTCAAAAGTTCAGACTGAAGGTTTTAAGAGTTCTCAAAAGTTCACTCTCAAGGTTTATTTACCAACACATTTGTCATTTCATATCTTGGCTCACTACTGAAAATAGGCTTATTGTTGACCGAAACGATTCGGACTGTTCAGGACAGTTCGAAATATAGTATGACATACTTCGACTGTTGGAAATGGTGTTATCTATGCTTATGCTTTTTTACCATTGGAGAAGTCCAAATTTCTAGATTACAAGATCAAAAGCCTAAACAAAGAACTCGAAAGGATTATACAGGGCATATCGTATCATATTGTCAGAAATCACAATACGATACATTACACTCTAAAATATAGTGTATTGGCCTATATCGTGGGATACGGGTTGTATCATGCCCTATCGCATGATATGTATCGCATGTACGTCTCATTCTTATAAAAATCCTATTTGAAATTAACAATGATTGATTTGATCTTGTTCTTTTTTACAAGAAAATCTTCTAGTATTGAAGAGTAGCCTCTCGAAAATAAGAATAAGCAGTTTTTCAAGTTCTGATGAAGAGAAATACAATTTTCCTCAGCAACTTATCAATTATAATCACGTCTAGCTCAGCAACTTATCAATTATAATCACGTCTAGCTTTAGTAGGTTGCATAATTGTCTCTACCCGAATTTGAAAACTCCATGAACAGCTCAATACCTTTCCAATGGAATTCAACCAGCTCCCGAATTAGGAAACTAATCTAACATATAATAGTTCTTTATTTTTATTGATTTTTTATTTTTCTTGATTTTTAAAATATTTTTTAAAATTATAATATGTTACGATATGATACACCTATCTTATAAAAAAATGATACACTATATGATACGGTAAAAACAACCCTGGGTGAAACAGATTAAGGTGAACCTGAACATGAGAATTCTGATGAAGAAGGGATGTTCTCTCTCAAATACACCCCAAGTTGACATGACAAATTTGCGAGATGGGTGATGAGAAGTTTCCTTCCTACAAGTTGAAAGGGAAAGAGAAAATTTATTTCACCATCATGTATAAACAATTCTGACTGTTATATAAAATAAAGACAGTCGGAATTGGTAAATAACTAATTCCGACTGTTTTTTCCTTTTGTCTCTTTCACGGCCGGAATCTCTTTATACATTCCGACTGTTGTCAACAGTCAGAATGTTTACACAGTCAGAATAAGCTTGTTTTCTAGTAATATGAATTCGGAAGTGTTTGATACTTTTAGATTCTTGGATTCAGATCTTAAGATTTATTGTTCATTTAGCTCTTCGCAACTGATTTAATAAGCCTACCTTTCTATGAACTGGGGAGTTTATTAAACCTTTTGTGGAAGCATAAGCAAATTTGTTTCAAAAATATGTTTAAAAAAAATCTGTGTAAAAATAGTAAAACATTATCTTACTTTTTTGGAGTTAAATCCTAAAATAATACAAAAACGTTAAGCACAGTGGCGACTATATAATCTCTATAACGAACCCATTTAGTGTGCAGGAAGGGGAAGGCCTGGTATTGGCTTGGTTAATAGTGATCTGTATAACAGAGAGGCATGCGAGTAGGGGTGGTAATTTTAGACACGACCAAACATTCTGACACATTCCCAACACGAGAAAACCCGTGTTTGGCTCAGGGTTTAGGCATCTGGGGTTGGGTCAAGGTCTTTCTAAAGTGACCCGACAAATGGGTAGGGTGGACCCAAACCCCACAAGAAAATATTTACATATAATTTATATCATATGTTTTTTCTCATGCCTTTTTTTTATTCTCTTGAGTATAGACACATTATGGGGTTGTAATTGGGTTGACCACGACCTGGACTAAAGTGACCCGATGTGAACCCAACCCTCAAGGCAGTGTATTGGCTAACCTTTTTACCTTGCTATATACTCAACTTAGTAACATTGATGCTGAACAATGCGATAGTTTTATGCTTCACAAGTACAATTTTGTTCCAACATATTATGGACTGTCATCTATTGAAAAGTCCAAGAAATTGAACCAAAACCATCCAGATAAAAATTGAATAAACAAGCCGAACTTCCTTTGCACATGCTTGACATGTCTATGATGCCCATCTCATTTTAAGCCCTACATGCAGGCCTTTTCATCAAGATTATGCACTCTGGGACTGGTAATACAATGAAGAGACTGGGACTCCCATCGCGTGGTTGACCTCTAGATGGTAATGGATTTCATCTGAATATAATTTATTTTTGGTACAATGGGAGGCCAAAGCCAAATGTACGCCTCAGGTATCCAAGACTTCAACTTGTGAATCGACTCCGTAGCCAGGTGAGCTACTGCTCGCTGTGCTCCATCTGAATATATTAGATAATATATCCAATGTCCTTCCTGCCTTAGCATTCTACAGTTTCTTAGGAGGAACTCAGAATAACATGCAGAAAACAGTAAAGCAGTAATATTCACTAGAAAATCATAAAAAGAAAATAACTGTATGGTAAATTCGAACAGTTCCTTTCAAATTAGTTAGTTGGCTACCTATTTCATGGCTCAGCAAAACTGTGCATTTTCATTTAAATTACTTCACATGGGAACTTCTCATGTCATGGCTCAGCAAAACTGCAACTAGTTCATAAGTTTAGCGCTGTGTGTGCGTGTGTATGTATAGAGAAAGAGAGAGAGAGAGAGATTAATTTTTCAACTTTGCATGAAAAAGGAGGAAAACTTCATAACTGTGGTAAATGAGCAGTCCTGTGAATCTAGACATAGTTTTAGCCAGATAATTCGCAAATTCCTTTAGAGGCAAATCGAGATAGCCCACGAACTTCTTCCGTGAACTGAGAGATGGCAGCATCAGCTTCCCAAGGATCTCCCTATCACAAACCAAGTAATTGTTGCAATGGCTCCACTGCTTGCATGAATGAAGATGCGATCAAGCACGAAGCCATAAACCGATATCCCTGCTGCATTATTGCATAAGAAGTCGACTGCATCAAGAACGAGTGAGTCAGTAAATGAATACTTCTTGTCAATCGCCATCAAATATCTTTTCTGCAATAATTTTCTTACCCAGTGAATCCATCTTGGTGCATGCAACTTGAAACTCAGATAGAGAAATTATCCTCTCCTCCACAACCAGGTTGTCACCAAATTGAATCAATTACGGATATCTATTTTCTGTTTCAATTGTCACGGGTAAACCGTCGCCAGACACCGACGGGCTCTCCCGGAACCGGCGCTTGGCCTCGGGACTAAGAAAGCCTTAACAGATTTCACTTGAGTGTTGGGGTTTGGCCATGACTTCCCAAAACGGCGCATGAGATGTCCCTCCCCCGAGTGCCAAGTGTGTCGACGCCTTGACACTCAGAGACTCACTCACTCTAACGGCAAAGGCAAGGAGGCAGTTTGATTGCAAGTGCACGGATACTTGAAAGCAAGGAAACTTGAAGGCAAGGAGAATGTTTGAAAACAGAGACGAGAGTGCGTGCACCTCACTACTCGATGATGCAAACGGGAAATCTTAGAAGCCGCTCTCAGGAAACAGCTCCATCCGACCACATTCACAATATTCCATATCTGTCAAATTTATTTACAAAAAAGCTTCAGAAATAGCAGACATCATCTCCACATCGGTATCAGTATCCAAGGCGCACGTTTTTGCACATATTTGCTACAAAAGCATGATTATAGGAGTATACTTCTGTTCTGATATGCTTCCATGTTCTTTAAACATCACAAAGGCTTCTTGATATTTGTAGACCAGTAGCAGTAAAGAGATATATAGCTTAGGTACCAGCTCAGTTGAAGCAAAAAAGTTTAGAACACAAACCAGTAAGTCCCCAGACAATAGAAGGCTTCCTCCACTTCTAATGCATTCCACTATCTTATATATGGACAATAGCACACCAGACAATGCAATGCCTCCAGTCGTGTCCAAGAAAAATCTGAAGCAGTGACTTGTGGTCCTTACACAGTTCAGAATTGACTTATAGAGTTGAAATAGTGCTCTTCATTCTTGACAACTTGGTAAATGGAATATAGATTGAGAGAGGCAACAACAAAATAATATTAATACATTTTGTTTGTTAGAATAATATTAATAACTTATTCAAAAGAAAGCACCCATAGTAACTCACCGTCATCTCACATGCTGCCCAGAAAAGAGTGCTAGTGAACAAGTAAACACTTGTCTGAAAGGTCCATGACAATCCCAGAAGCAAACTGATGATTATAGTATCCACTATCTTGTTGAAACCAAACGGTAAAGGTTCTAGTGTTATAGAAAGATGGAACCATGTCCTCTGTATCACATAGAGAGACAATACAGGAAGGAAAAGCTTCAGCAGTTGAACCTGGCTGAGCTGCAAAACAGAAGATGCTTTTGAGATGCTATCCACCTATGCAGTTCCATAAGAAAAGAAAGAGAAGAGTCCACCTAAGGAGTAGGTCAGGTATTCTGGGTGACATCCATTACTTTCCAAGAATATACAACAAAATGATAAATTAAGTGGTAGAAACAGATACTTTAATTCTATTATCATGCTTATAATGAAGGAAGAAGATGGACTTACCCTGACAATTGAATAATGACTTCCTTGTAATTCCAGCAACTCGTCATAAATATCAAGAACAAGGCCCTTGGTTCCATATCTCCAAAACAAACGGTAAAGGCAAAAGACTGATACTAAAGAAGTTAATGCCCCAAGCAGAATTGTCAACGGCTGAAAAACAGGCTGCTTGAAATAATAGGAACAGTAAAATATCTGCAATCAGCAAAAGAACGGCACAGTGGATAGAAGAGAAAAATGAAATCCTGAGTGTCAGCAGAAATTTAACTGTAGTCCAAACCTTAGATTTCTTCAGAAACTCATAAGAGTCTGATTCTTTAATTACGGCCAAGAGCAGCCACATGCGTGGTGTTACTTATATAATGTAAGGGTAACCCAGTTCCATAACCATGTTTATACATGAAGCTCTTAGTTTTCCCGGAAAGATGGGTCTTTATGCTGGTCCTCCCATTCTATTGTGATCTCATTGAGACCAAAATGCCCTCTAAATTGAATAATACCATATTTTGTGTCTATCTATCTATATGTATATATATATATGCACACACATATATATAATATACAATATACATATACATATATATATGATACAATATACATATACATATATATATGATACAATATACATATACATATATATATATGTATATAATATACATATATGTGTGTGTATATGTATATATATATATATATGTGTGTGTGTGTGTGTGTGTGTGTGTGTGTGTGTGTGTGTGTGTCTATATTCATCCCTAGCAGCCTTTAGTTTGAAACACTAATCCTATGGCATGTCCTTGAGGAGCACATGGATCTACGGATCCAATCACATCAGGAGTCTAAAGTGAGTATGTTTTCACAAGTAAGATTTCCCTTTCCATGAGAAAGATAATCGGTTCTGAGTTGATTGACATTGTTCTATTTTTGCTGTTTTGACTGGCGGAATATTTTTAATAGAAGTGCTACTCATTCTAATTGAGATGTCTTTTTCAATGTTGAACAAAGACATATTTTGCAAATGTCATATTGATAGGCATTATATAATTCTGTTTGGATATAAGGGAATGAAACAAATCTAGCTCCAATTCTGGCACATCGACTGCACGATGAAGTTCATGATACAAACAAATGGATCAAATCCACTTATTAATGCATTTTAAAGGCAGTCACTCATGATGTTTATGACATATTAAATAGCTCTTGTACTTGTTCAACAACATATATGAGTAGAAGAAAAATGTGTAGCCACAGATAAGAGCAGTAAGTAATGGAAAAGTACAAAAGAGGTCCAAGAAAAATGCATACAAAATCGGGTGAAAAGCATCTCGGAGAGTTGATTCAGAAATAACCTCTTGCTTAGATTCTTTTACGTAGATCAGCCTGAATAAAGACACAAGGATTACCATGATTACTGCAACAGTGCAAGCGAAGAACCACCATAGAGGTTGAGAACGCTCTTTCCTGAAAAAATCGTAAGTTGCCAAAATCAAAACCAGTTTGATGAATCCCTGGAAATATTTTGCAGCATAAACGTAGATATTTAAGGTCCAACCCAGAGCCAAAGCAACTTATTAATATGCTTTTGTACATTTTTTATAGAACATCTCATTTAGAGCAACCTTCAAAGAGAATTCCTGTAAAACAGTGATCCCACAACATATATGATGATATAAAGCTAGTGTATGCTTTTCTAATCCAATAATTCAGTGACAACCATGAGAGCAAACATGGAGCAACCACATCAGAATGGAAAGCCATTTTCAATAAAATATTGCTACCTTTTGGCAACTAATAAGAAGGTCCACACTGTTTCACCTTACCCAAATATTGGTACCTCGAAGTATCTAATACATGGAATCTAATGCAACTTGCTATAAATTGGTGTTTTTGAAGGGGAAAAGAACAATTCCAAGTACTTATTGTAAATTTGAAAATTAGTATGCTGGGAAAAGCTAATGCGGAAAGCTGTGAATGTTCGTTTAGTACATCAAGGTATTAGATGATCTAAATTCTAACAAAATCTTCATAACAGTTACACGTGTTCAAGCAATAGTTCTCGACCAACAATATACCCATTAAAAGTAAATTTCTTAAACTCATTCGCTAGTAAAAGTAATCTCAATAATCATGAGTGGTCCGCCCAAAGAGCAATAGTTCACCAGGCTAGGTGGTTGATTCACAAGTTATAGGTCATGAGTTCGATGCCTCCCCATTGTACCCAAAAAAAAGATCATGACTGGTCCCGCCTCATTAATTACGAGAAGAGAATGCATCATTAATAACAATCACGGAAAAGATAAACTGGTAAACAGATTATAAAACGCTTTCCACAACCACCAACTTCAGCATTTTAGATGATCACTACATTTTCACTATAACGATACCAACTTTTTTTAAATTAAACCAAAAAGTTCTAAAAACTAAAAGTACCCCATCTCGCTGCGCAAAAGCACATCCTCAGCGCTTGATTCTTCGTCCATATCCGACGCTCAAAATACCAAATAAGATAAGAGTTTCCTGCAGTAGTGACCATAAAAAAATCGAGTGAAGGGCATCAATTTATAACACTAATAGATGCCTCACTTGTATCCCTTCAATATTGGAAGAGGTAATCTATCGCCCATTCTTCGAAATTGCTTAATACCATTTGATCTTTTAGGAAGAGGCAAACAACCAAAGACCCAAATAGAAAAAGAAAGCCTACTCCTCATTCTGACCCCACCAAAGACTAAGATCATCGTCATGATGTACGCAGAAAACCGATTTTCACGGAGACAAATGAGAAAGGGGGTCAAAAGTTGGGAAAAAAATGTTGAGAACAAAAAATCGATCATCTAAAGGAGGATTGAAAGAGAGCAGTCAGAAAGAAACAAAAGAAGTGCAAGGACCACCATTTATGTACCTCGCCCCCCATGGCGCTCAACGCTAGGGAATGGGCTCGGGTCATTGCTGTAATCAGCAAAAGGGCGTCTCTCACACCACGCAGAAAGCAAACGGGAAGGGAGAGATTCAGAGACGTTTTGCGAGTGTCGCTGAAGCGTCAAACTGGAATACTACAGTATTAACGAGGACCTCGTTATGGATCCTGCCTAATCGGGTCTGGATCTAATTTCATTTTTGAACAAAACTGTCTCGGAGCCTGAATGAAAGTTCAAAATCGGATCCCCAATCCAAGTACAAGAACAGAGAGAGAGAGAGAGAGAGAGAGAGAGAGAGAGTTTTAATCAAATTGCCGGTTCTGGTTTCACCCAGTATCGGTTCTATGGAAAGTGGAACGGGAACCAAACTGAGTGGTCTTCGATTTTAGGTATGTAATCCAACTACTTTTTAGCTCTATTTGGTTTCCATTGGAAGAGTCAGATCAATTCTAAACCAGTCATGTCTACCAGAAGCCATGCACATTTAATAGGATCTAGTGTTGTTTCCATCTATCAAATTGTGTTAGTATTGTAACTATGTCAACACGAACACAAGATGAGAGAGTTTTCGCATCATCATCCCAATAGAGCATGACATGAACTGCTTGCCAACAAAACCTAACACGAAATTGGCTGAAGGTCGACATTAGGTGTAAAAAGGGCGGAAGTTGATGTTAAGGGCGAAGAAGGTTGACATCCAGTTCATCTCGGAAGGGATTCTGTGAGAAATGCCGAATGTCTACATTCGGTTTCTTTTTGCCGAATTCCGTAGACGTTCGGTTTAGGTTTGATTGAAACCATAAACGAACCGTCTCGGTATCTGTTCTGGTTTTAGAATTACTCTGAAACCATTGATTCGATTTCAATCTTTTTTTTAAATACAAAGGTAATGCGTTATGCGGTAGCGGAAATCTCCGCCAATTGCAGTGGTAGAGAGTGTCCTGCTGTTGAGGTAACGAGGTGTTTTGTGTTTTGAAAAAATTATTTAAATGCTAGTTAATACACCAACAACTAAGCCTTTTCCCATACTAGACACGATCGGCTACATAGATTCTTTGTTTCTACAAAGCCCTATCATGTGTCATGTTAGCAGTTAACTTACAATAAGCTAGATCACTCTTTATTGTTTCTTTCTAATACTTTTGTGGTCGTTCTTTACCTTTTTTAATGCTTTCAAAATCTAGTTTTCATATCTTCTTTGAGGTTCTTCTTTTAATCTTCTTTCTATATGTCCAAACCACCTTAAACGATATTCTCTCATTTTATCTTCTATTGGTGTTACACATAATTTATTTCTAATAACCTCATTATATATACAGTCTTTTCTTGTATGACCACTCATCCATCTCAACATCTTCATTTTTGTCACAGACATCTTTTGTACATGTTGGTGATTAACTGCCCAACACTCTGAACCATAAAACATGACAAGTCTAATTGCTACTTTATAATATTTACCTTTTAATTTTAATGGTATCTTCTTTTCACAAAGAATACTTGACACTCCTCTCCATTTTAACCAACTAGCATTAATTCTATATGTAACATCTCTGTCAATTCTTTCATCACTCTAAAAAATTGATCATAGGTATTTAAAACTTTCCATTTAGGAAATCCAATGTGTGCCAATTTTAATTTGTATGTTCTCTTAAGTAACCAAACGATCAAACTTACATTCCATATATTATTTCTTTGTTCTACTAAGTCGAAAGCCTTTTAAATGCTAGTTAATAATTGTTTGAAATTGTCTGTGCCGGTTTTAGTTTCTAAAGATTATGAACTATAACTGAACTGGAGGTCACCAATTCTAAGGTTGGTTCGGTCGGTTACATCAGTTTCACCAGCGATTTGGTTCCGATTCAAATTGATGGGTCGGTTCTAACCCGGCCATGTCTAGCATGGTGAACGTGAATGCAAGTAGACACACCTAGTTACATTTTGGGTCGTGCACCAAGTCAGTTTTCTTAAAGTTTGTTGTATTATTAGCACTACTTCTCGCATATAAACCTTTCGTATCTGAAGTACTCAATGTATCTCAATTTGGATCAGATCTAGATCCACTTACCATTTTCTTACATGAAACTCAACCTCTGGTTTCTCAACTCAACGAAGCAAACACCATAGACAAGAGAACAGAACTGAACTGAACCTAAAAATCCGAGTTAAAACCGAAACCAAAATAACAAAAAACCGAGTTAAGGGAGAAATTAAGAACTGAAACCGAACCAAATTAGAGGGGACAAGAGAAAACCTAAAAAATCGATTAGTTTCAATTATAACTCAATTTTCTAAACCTTAGTTCATTGACAATCAAGTTTTAGGTCATCAATCACAACTTGATCTAAATAAATATTTGCTAACAATTAATATTTTGTTTGCCTAATAACATGGGAACTAGTTTGAAACATTCGGATATACAAAAATGCACAAACTCAAACATAGAGGCTTAAATGCACAACCCAAATTACTTAACACACCCTTTTTATCTTTTTATGATGTTCTTATCATCACACAACACTTTTGTAGTCAGAACCAGCCATGAAGCACATCACCCCTTTCTCTCTCTTTTTGCCGTAGACATTCGCGCTCTCGCTTATCTCTTGCAGTCTCTTTTGTATCAACTCGCTCTTCTCTCTTTCTCTCTATCGATTCTTTTTTTAATTTATTGGTTTTGAAATAAATAAAAAAACTATCTCTGATGTATTTCTTTTTACAGGATTAAATAGAAGAGAGCATAAGTAACAGAGAAAAGAGAGCGTAAGAGAGAGCAGGAGAAGAGCAAGAAAGAGTTGAGGGAAAAAAGAAAAAAAAAACGAGAGTAAAATAGGAGTAGAAACGATTAATAATTTGGGATGTGCCTTTAGTAACACCGAGCCAAAATAAGCTAAACTTATTTAAAATCGAACAGAATTTAAAAGATCAATTCGTTTGGGTTGGCTGGTTATAAACGTTTTTTGCTAACCCTAAAACATTAAACCCTGATCAGGCCCAGATTCACCAAAATCTGGGTTTACAGCCTAGACTGAATTATGTGCAGCAGTTCGGGTCTCGTCGATCCAGTTACTTCCCTATTCGGCCCTTTCTTGATGTGGTCGCAGACGAGAAAACCCTAATCAAAAGTTGGTGAGTAGCACAAACTCATTTCTAGCTCTGCTTCAGTTTCCACGAGGTCTTCCTGATTCCCGCATCAAGAGGTAGGCCTCTATCTTTACTAATTCGTCTTTGTATGGTTCTCCTTCTCCATCCAAAATTTTGGTCATGGTTCTGTCGTTTGCTTGCAAATGTTATTGCTTCATTTGCGTGGCGTTTAGTTTCTCTTTTCTTCGTTTCGTCTTGCCTTTGATTGCGTTAATCCTCTAATGGGTAGTTCATAATGGTGATCCTCGTGTTAGAATCTTTAACGTTTGCATTACTTTTTTACATTTCATTTGAATGATCTGTACCAAATACGAATGCGATGGAAGGAGAAGCTATTTTGAGGTTTTCCTTACCGCCTTGACCTGAATTTTTAAGGTTTTCTTTCTTGTTTACAAAGGAACGTCTAATGGGTGTTAAGATCCTTATTATCCAGAAAATTTGGATACAACAACAACAAGAACTATGATAAGTTGGTATTTTTTATGCAGAAGAAAATGCTCTGATTTCTTACATACAGGAAAAGTGGAGGGACTAGTTCGTTTTACCTGGGAAGCATCACGACTCGGTGGTGATTTGACTGTAGTTACACCTCGTTTATTCAGATAGACTGAAATAAGTAGCGATAGTGCACTGTGAGAAGACAAGCCATTTGATGATGCAGAATGCTTTATTATCTGTCATGTTAGACGCAGTAGTACTGCTCTTTGTGCTTCTTTATTTATTTGCAGAACTGAGAATGATTTGGTCATACATTTGGGACATGGTTTTTTACTTCAGTGTTATGTTGATGACAATGAAGGTGGTAGTTGTGGTTGTGGTGACGATCGCCACACAGCTGAGTTCTATTCCCAAGGCATGAATGCCTGGTGTATGTTAGGCTTTGGCCTCCCGTTGTAGTAGAAAGGAAAAGAAAAAACCCTTAATGGAAACTGAGGAGGCAAATGATTTCTGGAATAAGACTTAATATTATTGTATCTGTTTTACACATTTTTAGTAACTCTTATCAAATCCAGAATGTTCTGTTTCCATTTTCTTAGCAGTGACTCTTATAAAATTCCGTAACTGAATGTTCTCTTCATCTTGGTCTCTATCTTAGTGGGCTTAACCAAAACAAATCTTTCGCACTGTTCATTTCAAGTGACCTACCAGATTATCTTTGAAATTATTTAAAACCATGACCAAGCATTAGGATTTACAGACCTTGTACTCAGTGGAGCAGTTGCTGCTCATATTAATTACAATTTTTTCCCTCAAATCACAAAGGGAAAATCTGTGGTGTATACAGTGTCCTAACAAATATACTGCAGTAATTTGAAATTACTTTAATGTAAAGCACTACATAGTAAAAAAAAAGTAACTCAGAGCTAATCTACATTTTTGGTCAGCAATATTGTCTCCAAACTCCTAAACTGCTTCTACTCGTTTTGACTAGTTTACATTGTTGAATTAGCTTCAGATTACTACCGATTTCTTGACATCTGTCTGCTGGAATGTGGGCTCTTCGTTGTTTTCTTCTGTTTGTCTTCTCTTCTTGGCTACTTAGATCATGTTTCTTGCTGTTTATGTTCAAGGTTTGACCAACAAATTTTCCACAGTTTCTCAATCCCCTGTCTCCCTCTGCAGGTTATAGATGGCTGGGAGACGCGTGCCTCACCACCTTATGAACCAAGGCCCTCGAGGATTTCCACCAGGCATGCGAGATGGACCTCCAGTTCCATTGGGTTCTATGAGAGGACCACTCCCTCCACATCCTGCAGCACTCGAGGAGGAGCTAGAAATCCAGCATGAGGAGATTAGGAGGCTTCTAGCAGATAACAGGTGCTTCGCTGATGATTGTATGGTGTTACAACGGGAACTTCTTGCTGCAAAGGATGAAATGCATAACCTTGGTCAGGTGATACCTAAGCTTTCAGCAGAAAAGGAGATGCAAACTAGGGAACTATTTGAGAAAGGATTTAAGCTTGAAGCTGATCTGCGAGCTGCTGAACCTCTTAAAGCTGAAGTGCTGCAATTAAGGGCTGAAGTTAAAAAGCTGGATGAAATCAGGCAGGAGTTGGCTGCACAAATTCAGGGCATTACCAAGGATTTGGCCAGGGTGCAAGCAGAGAACAAGCGGGTACCTGCTCTTAAAGCAGAAATAGACGGCCTACACCAGGAGCTAGTTAGAGCCAGGTATGAGTTCAATGAAAACTTTTAGATCGTTGAACTCATTGTCCTCTATGCTGAAGTGGTACTGATCTGTGTGTGTGTGCATTTTGTGGTGCATGTTGCAGAACGGCTTTTGAGTATGAGAAAAAGGCTAGTGTGGAGCTTGTGGAGCAGAAGCAAGCCATGGAGAAAAATCTTGTTTCCATGGCACGTGAAGTGGAGAAATTCCATGCTGAATATGCTTCCTTGGAGAAGCGACCATGGGCGTCCAGTAAGTTCCCTGCTTTCTGGTTCCAACGAATGTTGCACCTGCTGGTTAATTTTCTTCTTTGAAAAAAATCTATATACACAGTGATGCTACATGCTGCCAAGATACAACTTTTTCTATGTTATCTACGTCTTGTAGGAACTGGTGGCTATGGGATGATGAAAGGAAGCTCGGAACTGGGTTATGGAGGAGCTTATGGTGATAGAATTGGAAATGACAAGAGTCATCTGTATGAGTCTGGTTCTTGGGGAGCTTATGAAAAGCGAGGTCTTCCTCGTCATTGAGCCGGTCTCCGTTCTTTGCAGTTTGCAAATGCCGTCATCCATTCCTGAGTCTGTCGAGGCATGAGAGAATCTATATTCTGGAATTCGGCTCAAGAAGTTCTGATAGCAGATACTGAGGTCTTGTAGACATGGTGGGATGCCTTAGGGCCTTTCTTTCAAAATGTATTGTTTGAACGCCTCTACTTGAATTAGAATTCGGAAGCATGTATATGTACTGTGCGAAGTACTCATAGAATTTGTTCATGATCTGCCCAAGTTGGGGGAGACCAAGCTTGTATGCCTGTTTGAAGCATCTAACAATTGCCATACTTCTGTCTTTGCTTTTAGAGCCTGATTTGCTTCAATGCTCTGATAGCATAAATCTTCACTGATCTTTTGGTCAAGCACAGCTGCTACAATCTGGAACTCATTACTTGGTTCTTCGTCCCCAATTTTTTAGATTGTGGATACCATTCTAGCAGCTTATAGCTAATCGCATGTGGACTGAGGGTCAAAAACTTTCATGCTTCATTAAAGTAATATCATCAGTTCAGGGTAGGTAAGCTTTTCTTTTAAATAAAATGAATCATTTTTCACTTTTTGAGCAATTGAATCACTCTTTCACATAGAGTTGATCTGAATGTTGTGTCGTCTTCTTCAAGGCCTTTACATTTTCTTCTCTTTCCCTATTATTGGGAAAATAATATTCTTGCATGCTAGCAGAGAATTTGCGAATGGTAGAGTAATTCATTGCATCAATTTTGGCACAATGAGTTATGGCAAAAACCAAGATGAGAGTTGGTACCGTTTCATTCCATCTCGTGTACACAGCCAGAGATAAATCACATACTAACAGAAGTTAGAGAGAACGAATCTCTATACAGAGCCGAACAAGGCCTTCCCAGACCAAAAACTCTCTTCGAGAAAAGAATGCCAACATGAGGTTGGTGGGGTCAACCGGATTTTGATCCGGACCCACGATAACCAACCTGAGCCTGACAGTTGACACAATCTGCCATCCCTTGTTGACAAGTATCGTGAATTAAAGTAGCTATAGATCGTACAAGCCTTCGGACCAGCGTGGGAGATGATCCATGGGCACCAGTCTGAGTGACGATACCGAGTGGATTGGCTACATAGATTCTCGGTTGCCTTTGAGCTTGATGTGAAGTTGATATTGATCTAGATGGAAAAGCTAATACTAGTTGTACTCGTGCATTGTATAACCTACAACTTTACTTTGGAATCTTATAATCAACATGCACAACTGCAACAAAATTCCCAAGAGAAAAATGCTTCATTTGGTTTTGCATTTCTCTAATGTTACCTTTTATTCTTCTTAGCTTTTCACTTTCATAAAAGGAAAAGTAAAACAAGAAAACCTCAAAAAAATATAATGACCAATTAATTATCAATGAGTTAATGCCTATGTGACATGAATGCTTACGATGGTCGGTTTGAATACTTGACACCAGACACTCATACTTCCTCCTATCTAAACGCATGCCTAAAACAAAAAGAAAATTTTTCCTATGACGACTGACCGCATCAACTGGTTTATCGCTTGGCCAAGTGAGACGCCTTCCCCGTTCGATGAAGGACTTGCCAGTATGAGGTGGTGGGTTCTAAGCCCAAGAACAGATCATACAATGGGGAGACCAAAGCCAGATGCACACCCTAAGTATCGAACTCATGACCTTCAACTTCTTAGCCGGGTGAGCTTTTGTTTCTTGTGCTTAGTGCTTCCTCTTTCTAACCTACAGTGACGATCTGGCCCTCAAAGTCTACGCTTCTAACAACAAATTACTCGGTGGTCATGTCTCCGATCTTCCCTTCCTGGGTTCCTTCCATGGCATTTAAATTCAGTCAACTCATACTGATCTTTTCCGTCCGAAAAGGGCGTTCCATAAAGCCACCGCCTTAATTTCTCTCCTGTCACATCAAGAGGCCAGCCTTTGATGAGCAATATCTTCACGCGCTTTCCTGTTTGTTTCCTGTAAGAATGATTTTCTTTATCAGACGACCCGGTTTCTAATTTGAAGACTCCCCATATCTTTGCAGCAGCAATCGCCTCAAAATGATGGAGCCAAGCATAATCTGCATCCCCTTCCTCATCACCATCATCTTGCTCTTCACAGTTATCTTCTCCTTCCGCCGCCGACGGAGTTCTGTGACCATAACCAACACCTCCTACCCATCTTCATATCCCATCATCGGCAATCTCATCGACTTCTTGAGAAACCGCAATCGGTTTCTTGAATGGGCGACCGAATTGATTTCTGCAACTCCTTCCGGTACCCTGGAAGTCTATGGCTTTGCAGGGAATCATGGCGTTTGCACAGCGAATCCGAGTGTCATCGAGTACATATTGAAAACCAACTTCTCCAACTATGTCAAAGGCCAGAGGTTTCACAACGTCCTTGAAGAATTAGTTGGTGATGGCATCTTTAATGCAGATGGGGAGCTTTGGGCGAGGCAGAGGAAGATAGCAAGCTATGAGTTCAGTACCAAGTCTATGAAGAGCTTTGTGATGGAGATAGTACAGTGGGAGATTACCAACCGGTTGATGCCTACCCTCTTAGATGCGAGCAAGAACAACACTGCAATCAATTTGCAGGATATCTTTCAGAAATTTGGGTTTGATAACGTCTGTAACCTGGCATTTGGATATGATCCGGCATGCTTGGTATCCGGAAAACCGATGCCGGAATTCGCACGGGCGTTTGATCAGGCCACCAAGATCTGCACTGACCGGTTTTTCTCCCCGATTCCGCTTGTTTGGAAGATCAAGAAGGTTCTGAATGTTGGGTCTGAAAGAAGGCTCAGAGAAGCAATTCAGACAGTTGACGAGTATGCCATGAAGATAATCTTATCTAGAAAGGAGGAGCTTATGATGGACAATGGAATTCTTTTCAAACAAGACTTGCTGTCTCGATTCATGACATCTTCGACCAATCTGCACGATGACGATCAAGGTGACCAACAACGCAAGTTAGTATCAATTGATGAAGAAGAAAAGCAGCAGAAGAATGATAGGTTGCTCAGGGACATCATCATAAGCTTCATCTTAGCCGGTAAAGATACAACCTCTGTATCACTGACTTGGTTCTTCTGGCTGCTCTCAGTAAATCAAGAAGCTGAATCCAAGATCTATGATGAGGTGTTTCAGACAGCAAGACAGCGAGAACTTCAAAAAGATAGCTCAGGGTGGGCGGTATTCCAATATGAAGAACTCAAAGAAATGCATTACCTTCATGCCTCTATCTC